>CM028351.1:74500112-74821382 GCA_016618105.1 Dendrobium huoshanense
ATGGGATAATCATGGCGGAACCATTGGGTAAGTGCCAGGGGAGCAATGCCCACCCCCCCCCCCCCCCCCCCCCCCCCCCCCCCACACACACACACATTGAAAAAATTAAAAATTTGTTTATTATATGAATTTTTAGGTAATTTATTTATTTTACTCTTTTTTATAGTAATCTTATCATTTCTTGGGTTGTAATTTCTATCTTATTAGGTTAAGTCATCATAGCTGTTCGGAATCCACAAACCATTCCGACCGACAGTCAGAATTTCTTCGAATTTGTCCTTAAATTTCTTCAAGACTTGAGCAAAACTCAGATTGGAGAGTAGTATGGTCGTTCCATTTATATGAACGATGTTCCTATTTCTTTTTGTTTCTAACTGGTCAGGTGCTCTTTTACCTTGGAAAATCAAAAAGTTACCTCATGGGGAGTTAGCTGTGCCCACGTGGATCTAATCTAACGGACGTCTCTGTCTCCGTCAGGGGGCGGGTGTGTTCCGTGCCAATCAAATATCTGATAAGCAAAGTCCATTCGTTTGTGTTTTTGTCGGTTGCTCGAATTCGGTTGAGGCACGGAGTCTGTCGGAGTTCTCTTTTCCGTTCTCCTTATAGCTTACTTCTTTCAGTTTTTCTTTCTGGATCAAGTCCCAGGTCAGATCTGAGGGAGAAAGCAATAGGTACGATTGGAGACCCACGAGGTACTCTGACCGAGTCACATCTGGCAGAAAAAGAAAAAAAAAAGACATTCCGTTCCGAGGAGGGATCCTACGTTCCAGCTTAAGGGATAACTCTTCTAACTGGAAAAAAACAAACCTGGTCTCGACTCGATCAATCGAATAGGTTGGCTGGTAAGGAGCAGTAGCAGCTACGAGTTTTTCAGGACCCCCGTATCCTTTTCCCGGGTGACACCCTTTCCTTCGACTTGCTCGAAACATAAGAACGTTGTTTTTTCCTGAATGAATCTATGTTCAGAGGGATCCGAACCGTATTTACTGTATTTCTATCTTTTTTTTTGCTAGCTAGCTCTTAATGTGATTTGATCCTAAGCTATCTATATATGTCATGCAATTGGAGTTACTATATTTGATATAAATATTATTTCTGATTTCAATAGCAAAAATGTATAATTTCTCTTAAAATATTTTTCCAACCTTTTTGCAAGAAACATGCTAAAAAATACATATCACAATGGACTTTAAGTATTACTAGCATTTCTCCATCCACATGTGTCTATGGATAACCATGGGTGGAACCATTAAGTGCCCAAATTTTTAGGTTATTTATTTATTTCTATCTTTTTTTTTACTCTTTATTATAGTAATCTTTACGCAATTACTCCCCCCCCCCCCCCCCCCTAAAAAATTAAAATATTATGATCTTTAGGCGATTGCCCTCTAGCATAATTATACACATTGTGTAGAGGGGTTATTACAAGGGATTTTAGACGATTGCCCCCATAAAAGTTTTAAAATACTATGATATTTAGGCAATTGTCCCCAACATAATTAAATGCATTATGTAGAGGTATTATTGTTAGGGAATGATGAACCAAATACAAAGAGAAATAATAAAGAAAATTCAAAAATATCTTTAAAATCAAAATTTGTTCCAGGGATGGTGCCCCTTATAACCCCCGCAGGGGTCTCTACCCTCTTGGACCCCCGACACATTGTGTTGAGGTGTTACCTAATTTTTGTTTAAGAATAATTATCATTATATGAGATATTGATGATATTTTTAAAATCTATTATGGATATTTATATATATAAAATATATATATACACTTTTACTTATAAGTTTGCCCCCCCCCCCCTAAAAATTAAGGCTGATTCCGCCCCTGTGGATAACATTTCATTTATCTTATGATCTTTATGTTCTTGATTGTTATAAAATAAAACTTCTTTTATTCTTTTGAACTCTTAGTGCAAAGACTTTCATCACAAGTGAATTAGAGGTTTTTTTCTTCATTGATTTTGTTAATTTTTTGGACGCGCGGTAGAATGATATTTACTTAGTTTGATTAGTTTCATTATTGGTGAATGCTTTATCATTTTTATTTAGGCTTTATTTGAGATAATTTTTTCTATTCTTTTTAAAGCAACTTTTTAGTACATAAATTTTAATTTTCTTTACTAAAAAACTGCGTAAAAAAGCTGTAAAAAAGTCATCCCAAATAATAGTCCCAAACAAAACAATGTCATAATCCTATAATTTTATATTAAAATTTAATATGAAGTTGATATGTATTGAGTGAATTTTATTGATATGAATAGTTCATTTTTAGATGTTGTGGATTTCCAAGATAATGGCTATAGTGTTAGTTTTATACCTTCTTGATTTCTTGGGATTATTATTTTTTTGCAGAATGTTGGTGATTGCATTTTGCTTTGGCTATGTTTCATTGTTTATTAGATATTGATAATGAGTAGGCCAGATTAGGTGATTTAATATGTATATTATTTTCTATAATGCACCGACACGGACACGACACGATACGGACACGAGACACAGCAATTTTTAAAAATATAGGACACTGGTGCGGCGTGGACACGACATAATAATTTTTTTAATATAATATATAATAATTTTTAAAAATATAGGACACAGACACGGCGTGGACAGATGGCTCTTTTGAACCTTCACCTAATCCACCCCCGCCAGAATGAGAGCTCATTTTGCTAACAAACAATCATACATATGAATACATCAAATTAAATTGATATGAAGTGAAATCAAATATCCTAATAATAAGACAACATGAATACAACAATATACCGGTCTGCCGGGGGTTTGACCATGCAGTACCGAGCAAAAGTTGTTTGTATGGAAAGATACCGAGTGGTATCGAGCATGTACCTAACAGTATCGAGCATGTACCTAACAGTACCGAGTATGTACCTAGTGGTACTGAGCGGTACTCAGCATGTACCTAGCAGTACCGAGCATGTACCCAGCGGTACCGAGCATATATTAAGCAGTACCGAGCATGTACTGAGCGGTATCGAGCATATATTGAGCAGTACCGAGCATGTACTGAGCGGTACAGAGCATGTACCTAGCGATACGGAGCATGTACCTAGTGATACCTCATTTAATAACCGGACACACGTGTCCGATTTTAATTTTAATTTTTTAAATTGCGACACTCCAATGCCGTGTTGGACACGTGTCCATGCCGTGTCCGATGCGTGTCCGTGTCCGACACTGCATACCCTCTTTAAGTGCCGTGTCGGTGCATCTTAGATTATGTTGATCTCAAAATTGATTTACTTATTTTAATTTAAATTCTCTTATTAATTCATATTTTTATATTGTTTTACTAAATTCACAGTTCATTTGTCATAAATATATTGTGTACGTACTATCACTGTATACCGCTGTGTATCAAGTGATGTGGCGCATCTTAATTGATCTTCGGATGGTCTGGTGATCACACGTACTTATTTCCCCTATGTGAGACCCATGGGTTTTAAGAACCAACCCAGCCGGCCGGTTCAACACAAGTTTCAGTTATTCCTTAGGGGTTGGTTCAGGCCGGATTCAAGCTCAGCCAATCACCTTAGAGGTTCAAATACTTAACAACTCGCTAAACATCAACGTTCTGCTAGTTAAATGAGCATTAATGTTGCTTAACAACTCTTTTAACCTTTAATTTAATGATAATGAAAAGTTAATTAAGCTCATTAGTATCTATGCAGCGCTTAATTCATTCTACATGGGGAACGTCGGACGATATTGGACTGCTTGACCATTCACAGGCTACCGCACATGTTTAATTATAAGTAGTTGGATGTCTCCCGGCATAATTTCCACACAGGTACACGTGGCGATAGGAGAAGCTGCTATAACATTGTACTATGTTTGGGAGAACGTAGCAAGTTTTTCAGACATTTGTGTTAATTAACTTAAAAAATATTTATCAAGCTCATGCCAAAATATCTTAAATGAAATATTATAATAAAACAAACTAAAATAATAGAAATAAATGAAATTGTTTATATGAAAATTTAAATTAATTTTCGTTTATATGAAAATTTTAATAATTTAAAATTTTGATAAAAAATAAGTAATTTTAAATTTTATAAATATTTAATGTATTATCAACTATTAAGTTAATTCTATAAAAGTTAATTTCTAATTCAAATTTATAAATAAGGGGCCCACATATGAGCTAATTTATGTCGTTTTAATTTTCAATTATATTTTAAATAAACCTTTTAATTTTTTGCTAAGATTGTTTTGTCTATCTATTTTTTAAATTTGTATTTAATATTCTTTTGAATAATTATGAATTCAACACTTATCTTAAGCTTTTAGTTATGTTATATTATTATATTTATAATAAAGCTGGAAAATTTTCAGCTCTATCGATATTATTTTTTAATATGCTAGTTTTTTATTTTTACATTTTTTTAGAAATAAAAAAATGTAAGAAAATTCGAGAAAAAGACGGAGATCGGTCGAGTCACGCCATACGCTACACGACAATAGCAGGAAGGTCGACACTTAAGCCTGGGGAGTCCGGGGCAGATGCCGCGCGCTGCTCGATCTTTCGTCACGAGACACGTGTACGGTCAGATTTCTTGTGATTGACCACCTTGACTGTCTAGCTAACCATTCTTCTTCACCACGGTTAACACACCGCATTGCTTCTTCTCTTCTTCCTCTAGTTTTTTTAGTCCTATTTAGAATTTACTTCCTCTCTCTCTCTCTAATGTGCAAAGCTCTCTCTTCCGCACCGCCAGTGGCCAGTTTCAGGCGGCCGCAAGTTGAATAAGGTGACTCTGAGTCGGAGTTCAGATTTGAGCCTTGGCCGGAGCAGAGAAGCTGAGCTTGATTGCAGGAGATGCGCGGGGCTTGAGTTTCTTCAATAAAAACGGGATCTTTCCGCTTGAGGAGAACGTTCTTCTGGCATGAGAATTAGGAATTTAGAGGCCATTATCTGAGTTGCGATTCCATTTTGAAAATTTTCATGCTCTTTTTACTTTTTAGTTGCTCATGCCGGTAGAATTTGAGGGCTCCTCTGTTATGACTATGTCGAACTCTGCCTCCGGTGAGGCTAGTGTCTCGTCCGGTCATCTTCCGGCAGCAGCATCCCTTCTGCCACCGCCGAAGAAAAAGAGGAATCTTCCCGGAATGCCAGGTAAGCATGAACCGAGACACTAAAGAGGATACTCGTTCCTCTTCTTTTGAGCTGGAAAGATCATCTTTTTAAATTTCTCCTGTATTAGATCCGGATGCGGAAGTTATTGCGTTATCTCCAAAGACTTTAATGGCGACGAACAGATTCGTGTGCGAGATCTGCAATAAAGGTTTTCAGAGGGACCAGAATCTACAACTTCATCGTCGAGGGCATAACTTGCCATGGAAGCTCCGGCAGCGAACAGGGAAAGAGGTGAAGAAGAGGGTCTATGTATGCCCAGAACCCAGTTGCGTACACCACGACCCTTCTCGAGCTCTCGGTGATCTCACCGGTATTAAAAAGCATTTTTGCCGCAAGCACGGCGAGAAGAAGTGGAAGTGCGACAAGTGCTTGAAGAAGTACGCGGTTCAGTCCGACTGGAAAGCGCACGCCAAGACTTGCGGAACAAGGGAGTATCGCTGCGACTGTGGAACTCTATTCTCACGGTAGAAAAATGTCAAAGCACAATACTCCGCTGGATTCTTTCATTTAGTTAAGTTTCCATACACTGATTTGGTTTGGGATTTGTTTGCAGGAGGGATAGCTTCATAACACACCGCGCTTTCTGCGACGCACTTGCGGAAGAAAGCGCAAGGACGCAGACGAACGCCGTGGCGGTGGCGGCGGAGAAAGAGTCAAAGCTGGCGGTGACGGCGCCTGCAAACTTGCAAGAGAAGCAGATGGCGCCGCCTCCGCCGCCGTCGGATCAGAAAGGTTTTGTTCTTTTTCTTTTTTGGGCAGATTAAAAGCTCTCTTTTTCTTCTTTTTTGGACTAGTCTGAATCTGGGATCTTGGTGCCCATTTTTTATTTGGAGGGAAGTGAAAACAGCAATGTTCTGGGGAGAGGGTTTTTCCGTAGTGTTTTGTCTGCTCTGGTGAATAAAAAACAGGGGATGGTTGTCTTTGCTACTTCCTTTTTAGTTAATTTTCTTCATAGAAGATAAGAGGCGGGTGATTAGGGTTTTAGACTTGTGGAAAGGGATAGTGGGATTTCTGCCTCGATCTGCTTTTTCTGTAGTGGAGATGTTTCAAAAAGCCGCTCTGATTGAAACTTTACATATTCCACTTTCATTGAATGGAGCTTTCGCTATACCTGAACTCTAAAAAGAGAGCGAGTTGGTGAAGATTATTAAAAGAGATTCATCATGCATGAATCAAATTGAATCGAAAGTTACTACAAAGCATCATTGCATACTATTATCCAATCCCCTTTCTCTGTATAACCTTTAAAATTTGTGTTTTTATTGAAAAAGATTGTTGCTTTATTCTCGCATCTGTTTTCTGTTCTTATTCAGAGCCGGAAAACGCCGCAGGAATTCTCCAATACCTTCCCCAGCCGCCGCTGGCGCCAGTATCCATGTGCAGCAACAGCAGCTGCACTACCACAAGCTGCGGAAGCAGCAGCCTCTTTGCATCCACGGTCGCAACGCAAAGAACATCTTTCTCGGATCTCATCGGTTCCATGAGCCGGCCGGAAGTGGAACCTCCTTCCCTCTGCCTCTCCTCTAATGGCCCTTCATCTCTGTTCCCTCCAGCACCAGATCGCCGTCAATTCCCTGCGCTACAGCCCTCAGCTCATATGTCGGCCACTGCGCTACTGCAGAAAGCTGCTCAGATGGGTGCCGCGGCATCAGGTTCGTCCTTCCTCCGTGGCTTTGGCCTTGCCGCTTCGTCTTCTCCGTTAGCCGCTGCTGGTGGTGGGGAGGCCCAGTGGCCTGAACCGGCATCGATGTCAGCCGGGCTTGGGCTTGGTCTCCCTTACGATAGTGGCTGCGCGGCCGCCGGACTGCCGGATATGATGATGGGTTCAGCCTCCCTTTTTGGTTCGAAACCAGCTGCGACGCTGGACTTCCTGGGACTTGGTCCGTCCGGTGGTGCGAACACTGGCGGTCTATCGGCGTTTATCAACTCTATCGGCGGGGGAGGACTCGAAGCCTATAGCAGTGGTCGAAGCTCGTCACCAGTTAAGACCTGGGATGGCGGCGGCGGCGATGTGAAGGCCAATGGCAGGGCAATTCTATAATCATCGCATTCACTGATTTTCTTTGGAAGAAGTGTCAAGTTGAGATCTTTTTTGCCGTGTAATGCTCCAGTGTGAATCTGGTGGAAGTGGGAGTTCAGAGCTAAAGATTTGGGGAATCGGTGATGCGATATTTTTTTAAAAAAATCTGAGTTAGCTTCATTTAAGCTAAGCATCGAGATGAAGAAGCTGGACAAAAGAGGCATTTCTTCTACTTCGGAGAGCTCATCCTAAAAGTTAATTTCTTCTTTGTTTGCTCTGTAAGTAATAAAGAGATCTGGAAATTAGAGAGATGACTGTAATTTTGTAGCTGTGTATCTTATCCTTAAAATGCAGATTATATTTTTGTTTTTGTTTTTGTTTTTGTTTTTTTTTTAATGATTAGTGGTGTGGGCGAAGTGCATGTGATTCGTCGTATTAGGCGATGGAGAATTGGAGTTTGTCATTGGGAATGGAGCTTTGGTGGGATTAGGGAGTGGGATCGGGTAGTGTGGCGGCGGATCACCGTTTGCAGTACCGCGGGCGCGAATCTTGAGGGATTAGACGACAGGCTCTGGATTATGTTGCACTGAAAAGCTGAGGCAGTTCATAGCCCTTCGATCTGCTTTAAAGCTTGTGCCAGCGAATTCACTGGATTTTTACTTTTTTTTTTGTTTTTAAGAATCAGATTTAATAAATTTTAGATATTAATATTGCTTATGGTCGAAATATTGCTCTAAAAGCTTGAAGCTATTCGCATGTTTTTAAAAGAATATTTTATCAGTTCTATTATTTAAAAAAATATATTTGATAGATTTTTCATTGATTCAAATATTTTAAATAAGGGGTTTTTACAGCCATACCACTTTATAACACCAATTTTACATATTTAACACCTAAAACATAAATATTTCATATACACCACCATAACACAATTTTAACCTCAAATATACCACTCCGTTCCTTATCTAGGTCACGACGTTATCACCCGAACTCTTTCCTTCCCGCGCTTGCTCTGTTAGGTGTTCGTGGTCGATTAAGCTTAGTTCTCTCAGCTCTGCGTGCTCTCTCTCCCGCGGACGACCAACTCCGTGCGTTTTTCTATTTGAAGTTTCCTCTCCCAGGTCGATTACAGCTCTGCGCGCTCTCTCTCCCGTGAATGACCAACTCCGTGCTTTTTTCTATTTGAAGTTTCCTTTCCCAGGTCGATTACGCTTCGTTCTCTCTCGTCTGTGTTTCCTGTTGTCGGAGGGCGAACAAAAAAAAGGCAAACCTGCTGTCGGTAATGCAGGTAAATGAGAACTTGTTAATGCAGGTAAATGAGAACTTGTTAATGCAGTTAAATGAAAATTTTCTGTAAACTATACCTAAATGATATTCCAAAATCACATTTCTGAAAAAATCAAAACAACATTCTTTCATGTTTCGGACAAATGAATTTCGAACCTATTTTCGGACAAATTAAATCACATTTATGTAAATAATCCATTTTGGTTGCTTCCATAAAATGAAAAAATGCATTTTGCTTCATACATTTTGCTTGCTTCGCATGTTTTTAAAAGAATATTTTATCAGTTCTATTATTTAAAAAAATATATTTGATAGATTTTTCATTGATTCAAATATTTTAAATAAGGGGTTTTTACAGCCATACCACTTTATAACACCAATTTTACATATTTAACACCTAAAACATAAATATTTCATATACACCACCATAACACAATTTTAACCTCAAATATACCACTCCGTTCCTTATCTAGGTCACGACGTTATCACCCGAACTCTTTCCTTCCCGCGCTTGCTCTGTTAGGTGTTCGTGGTCGATTAAGCTTAGTTCTCTCAGCTCTGCGTGCTCTCTCTCCCGCGGACGACCAACTCCGTGCGTTTTTCTATTTGAAGTTTCCTCTCCCAGGTCGATTACAGCTCTGCGCGCTCTCTCTCCCGTGAATGACCAACTCCGTGCTTTTTTCTATTTGAAGTTTCCTCTCCCAGGTCGATTACGCTTCGTTCTCTCTCGTCTGTGTTTCCTGTTGTCGGAGGGCGAACAAAAAAAAGGCAAACCTGCTGTCGGTAATGCAGGTAAATGAGAACTTGTTAATGCAGGTAAATGAGAACTTGTTAATGCAGTTAAATGAAAATTTTCTGTAAACTATACCTAAATGATATTCCAAAATCACATTTCTGAAAAAATCAAAACAACATTCTTTCATGTTTCGGACAAATGAATTTCGAACCTATTTTCGGACAAATTAAATCACATTTATGTAAATAATCCATTTTGGTTGCTTCCATAAAATGAAAAAATGCATTTTGCTTCATACATTTTGCTTGCTTCAGCGATTTAAGATCAAATGAAAAAATCCAAAACAAAAGATCCATTTTGCTTGCTTCTAGAACTAAAAAGCCAAAACGAAAATGAACGGAAAAAGCATGAATGCCGCAAGAAAGAAAACTTATGGAGCGGAGCAGATGGAAAACCGATGCAAACCGACGTCACAAGAGAAACTCCTTCTGCAAACGCACCCTGAATCACTTCCAACTACCGAGCAGGAGGGAGCGGATGCAACATAGCACAGGAAGGTAAGAGCTCGCGATTTCGGGGGTGATAACGACGTGAACGGAGTGGTATATTTGAGGTTAAATTAAATTGTGTTAGGGTGGTGTATATGAAATATTTATGTTTTAGATGTTAAATATGTAAAATAGGTGTTATAAAGTGGTATGGCCGTAAAAACCCCTTTAAATAATTGGTTCTTTTTTCCAAGTTCTTGTTAAAAAAACCTTTGATCATTTGGACTTTAACCGAAATTTCATCATCTTATGCTTCTTAAAATCTTACTAAGGCTTCGTTCGTTTGGGACGGTTTTTTTCCTATTTCTTAGAGTGATTTTTAATTCAAAAATTAAAAATTTTGTATTAAAAAATTGTTTTAAAAAGCAGTAAAAAAATCATCCCAAACGAAGCCTAAGTGGGTGTATAAAATTGATTCATTTGGATGGAGTGGTTCATTTGAATTTTTTTGGCTCATATGGCTGTTAGCTATCTTATATCATTGTTAAGTTTAAAAGCACATAACCTGCCCCCAAAGATCAATTTAGGGGTGTAAATAAGCCAAGCCATGCTCTAGTCACCACTACATTGAGCTTGATTAACAAATAGAGCTTGAGCTCGAGTTTAGGTTTAATTCTATGAGTTCTAGGAAGCCTATATATAACGAAAGAGTGAAAATGATTATAATTGAAGTAATTTTTATAATAAAATTAAAAAAAGAATGAACAATTAGAAGATAAGTAATAAAGAATCACTTGATAGGAAATATGAAATATAATTTAAAAATATTTAAACTAGTATTATAATTGAACTTCTAAAGTTTCATATATTTTAAGTGTTTTTACAATAGTCTTATTTTTAAATGATCTGACCCGTGAGTTAATTATACGAGTTGAGGTTAGTTCAAGCTTGACTCATTAGCTAATCGAACATGGTTGATTAGCCCTTTATCGAATTGAGTTTGAGCCGACTCTAAAGTAGGTTTAACTCACTTACAATCCTAGATGAATTCATATGGTTGATTCAATTACTTTGCTTGACGTGTGATGATATGAACAAATTTTAGTTTGTTAGGGAATGATAACTGATGTAGAAAACTCTCACATAGTAATTAAAAACTTTGGGATTCACATTGCATCATACGATTAATAAAAATCAAATGACAACAACAATACATCAAGCCCTTATAATATTACGTGGGGTCGGCTACATGAATCTTTTTTCTCTGTTGTGTCCTTTTAAGAGTCATATTCTCATTTAAATCTAATAATAAATATAATTTCTAATATTTGCTAACTATATCTTTTTAGGTCAACCTTTACCTACCTTAACATAAGTCAAATTTAATACATCTTATAGTTTCGTAATCGGGTCATTGGAAGGCTGCCATTTTTATGTGGCCAAACCATCTAAGGCGACTCTCTCTAATATTATATTCCACTGCAGTTATTCCAACTTTTTCATGTATATGCTCATTTCATATCATGTCTCTAAGAGTAAAGCAGCCACTCATCCATCTGATCATCCTCATGTTTGCAACACTTAACTTAATATTATGTTTCTCTTTTAATGGCCAATATTCTTCATGATCATAAAGCTTTGGAAGTCTCACCACCATTTTATAGAATTTCCCTTTAAGTTTGAGAGGGATTTTTCTATCACACAACAAGCACGATTTCTTTAATTGCTTATTTAATTAATGTTGTATTTTATAATCAAATGATAATATTTTTTATATCCTATTTTATTATATATATATATATATATATATTATTAATTATTGAGTATAAAAATGATAATAATACCAATTATACTTATATAATAATAATAATAACAATAATTAATAATATTATTATTTAACAAATATTTGAATTTTTTCAAATGTCATAAATAATATTTAATGAATTATTTCAACCCTATTAAATTTATGTATTGAAATGTGTAGTAATATGATAATAAGTAAGGTTCAATAAAATTTTGATTATGATTTAGCTTAATAAGAAAACAAGCAATTAATATGGAAGAAAGTTTCAAAATTTCTGAGTTATGGTCAAGCTCTTCACAAATTCAATAAGAAAATAAATAAATTAATTTAAATAAAATAATTTTTTGCTCTACTTATTTACAATCATATTCATATTATTTTATTTATATAGTGGAATAATATCATTTTTATGTTTAACAAATAAATTAAGAATGTCTTCATACTTTACAGGAGTATCATTGTTATGTTTAAATTATATTTGAATAATGTGTTCATATTTATGGGGAGGGAGAGGTGCAATTAGTTGGTTGGCAAACGTTGGTGTCTTTCGTTTGTGTTTCTTAGATTCCTTCAATCTTTTTAGTTTTGTAAGGTGAGATGCATTCAGAATTAGATGTAAGGGATTTTCCTTCTTTTGAAATCCCAAAATTTTGTGTTGTAGTATTCATGATGATATAGAGATTTTGGCATGCAAAGATTATATAAATATTATGCATACATAAGAACAAGTAGTGCACCACGTACACATCTAAGAGTTGAATTGCTTACATGAAAAACTATGAGGTTCAGTCCAATTAAAATAGTTATATTAAAATAAAGTATTGATTATAATTATTCATTGTTTATGTGATCGGAGGATGACGTAGTATTACATTGTGAAGACTCTAGTTGTAGGAGTTGTCTCTTGCAGTGATAGTTGATGGTGTTATGAACAACACTCTTAGTGGTGGTTGATGGTGTTGCTAACAATAGTTTGCTCGGCCAATAGTAAGTGTTAGTTAAGTTTTAGAAGTTTAGAGTCAGGTATCAATGATCGTGTAACCTTAGTTGATATAGGTGATGGACATGGTTGATGGTGGTTGCTAACAATAATCTCATCGATCAATAGTAGGTGATAGTCAATTTCTAGAAGTTTACAGTAAGGTGTCAGAATATATAGAATCTTAGTTGATAGCGGAGATTGGACGACGTGGTTGGTGGTGTTGCTAACAACAATCTAATCATTCAATAGTAAGTTTTAGCCAATTTCTAGAAGTTTAGAGTCAGGTGTCAGTGGGCGTAGAATCTTACTTGATAGTAACGATGGACGTTAGACATTAATGTGGTCAATGATATACATTAGACTACAGATGATGACTAATTAGATATTTACCAAAAGAAGATGGATGATGTAATTGTTCTCTTGCTAGGAAGGAAGATTAGGATGACATGCCCTCATGTTGGATCACTCTCATATTGTACAATTTGATGCATATGTGGCTTGACATCCTAATGTAAAATTTAAAGATTTAAGTTGCAATATAATTTTTTGACTATAACAAAACATAGTAATGAAACCCGCAACTAATATGAGTAACATTTCACAAGTCCTTTCATAAGAAAATATGAACTTTGTTCTTATCAGTTAATTCAAGAGGGAAAAGAGGAAAGATGAGCCTCCAAGTTTGGTTGCTCCCTAGCTGAGAGAAAAGATACAACTTGTAAAGAGAGAGATGTAAAGAAGAAGAAGCATGAGAGAGAGAGAGAGAGAGAGAGAGAGAGAGAGAGAGAGAGAGAGAGAGAGAGAGAGAGAGAGAGAGAGAGAGAGAGAGAGAGAGAGAGAGAGAGAGAGAGAGAGAGAGAGAGAGAGAGAGAGAGAGAGAGAGAGAACATATTGAGGTTTGTAAGTAATTCAGTTTTACATCATAGGTCCATTATAAAAAAAATAGGGGAACCAACCTCACTATTTAGAAGAAACAACTATAAACTCTATCATCCCCTGTATCTTTTTTTTTTTTTTATAGTTAAAACCCACAGAGGGGCCTACGCGTTGATATAAGTCAAAATTACACGTCCTTAAGGTGATTATCAGCCCGCTAATGCTCATAGAGCTACAATCAATCAAAAAGAGAAAAAAACCTAAGGGCCGATTATCCCCATCTACGCAAAATACAAAATAGCCTAGATACATTCTAAGGCGGCACGGAAAAAATGCCCAAAATTGAGAAAGTTCAATAGATATCCAATCAGCCCAAGCTTTCTTACCAAAAACTCCCTCAAGGTGGAAGCAGACCTGCAAAAGGATAACAAGGAAAATTAAAGGACTGAAAACACCAAAAGCAACAAGCTTACCAATTATAATCAAGGCCCTCCCAACAATCAACAACGGTTCATTCCTCCACAGTATACTTGTCCCATTGAGAATTAGATTCACAGCCAACCACCAGACAGTCTTCTGAGCAGAAATGGTACCAGTAACCAAATGGATGGCACGAATCCAAACAACCAGCCAAAACATGGAACAATAACTCGTCACAACAATTTTAACATCACAACTGGGAGAGATAAGACAGCAGAAAGAAAGATTTTCAAAATTACTGAGTAACCAACCCCAGCAGATAAGTTTAAAGATAAAAATCAATGCATTACTAAAAGGAGAGAAATCCAAAAGCAAAATCAAAACCAACCAGAGCCCCCAAGAAATTGAAGCACAAGATAACAACATAAAAACAACATTACCCCAATCTAATGTAAGGAGTACCCATCTGGTCCAGGTGAGTAATACCAACCAATTTGGAGGGTAAAGAGGAACTAGCAAATTCCATAAAATCATTCAAATCACCCCCAGGTCAGCTAAAAAATTCGCTGCAGCATTGCCTTCCCTATGGATATGAGAAATAGTAAAGATAAAAGAAGACAAAAGAAGTTTGATTTCTCTAATGATGTAGAAGTAAAGAGGGTTAGCAGTGTCCTTCCCAGAAATGTATTGTATGATTGTTTGGGCATCCAACTCAATCCAGACATTAGTAATCCCAAGAGAGTTGCATAAGTTTAAACCATACTTTAAAGCCAGAATTTCAGCCAAACCCATAGTTTTAATAACAGAGGGACCAGCGAAAGCCAAAATTGTATTGCCCAAATAATCCCGAATGATACCCCCACAGCCAGCTTTCAATCTACTAAAAGCACCATCGGTATTAAGCTTGTAATAGCCTGTAGGGGGTTTAATCCATCTAACTAAAATGTGATTAGGAGCATGGGAAGAAGAATCCTCCACAGCAATGTCAAAAGCCTTCACAAGATGTTGATAGCTTTTAAAATAATCTAAGTTAATCAACTTAGCCACGAAAAGCCATCTAACTTTATCTTTAATCAGAGAGATTAGAGACAAAGCATTCATTTTAATGCCCTCATGTTTAGACTCATTCCTACCTTTCCAAAGAAACCAACAAATGATAGAGGGAAGAACATTTCTAATATGTTTCTTAGCAGGAAAGCTCCAATCATGCAAAATATTCAGAATATTATTATAATTCTTACAAAAATTATCCCCAAATAGATTATCAAAGTAAAGCCATACCTTAATAGCCACAGGACCAAAAGCAAAAAACATGATTCATATTCTCCATGTGGTAGCAACATTGACATTTAGAAACGATATAGAAACCTTTATTCATGAGAATAGTATCAATAGGCATATAATTGTTGGTGATCCTCCATAAAAGAATAGAGTAGGAAGCATGCATACTTTTTTGCCAACAATTGGAAAAGATATTAGACTTAGGTTGAGAAGACCTTATAGAATGTCACACCTCTTTGATAGCAAAAGAACCATCATTAGATTTATTAAATAAAATGCAATCTTTTTGCTCAATTTGAAGTGGCACTTCCAGAATAAGATTTAAAATAAAATTAGGAACCATCTCAGCAAGAAGAGGTAAATTCCAAGTGTCATCTTGATAAAACTCAGCCACTTTACAAATACTATTGGACCGAGTATTAAGCAAATTATCAATAGAAGAGCAGCTGAGCCAGTTGTCTTGCCAAAAAAAGATATTCCCACATCCAAGACCCCACTGAATAAAACTTTCAGCCTCCCATTTAATGGTACAAAGGCGTTTCCAAATGGTAGAATCACCATTTTTAAAGAAACCATTAAGGGGATGTTTACCAACACAATACTTCTTAATCATAAATTTAGACCAAAGGCTAATATTAGATCTCATATTAAACCAAAGTTTAAAATAAAAGCAACAAGCCATATCAGTAAGGGTTTTAAAACCCAACTTACCTTCCTCCTGGACACCCGAACAATTCTTCCAAGAAGCCCACAAAATAGCAGATTTACCGTCTTTGGCCCCCCAAAGGAATTTGTTAAACATCCTTTCAAGCTTCATACAAATATTCATAGTAGGATTAAGAGTATGAAACAAGTATATCAGAATGGAGCAAAGAATACTTTTAATCAAAACTAATCTCCCACCAAAAGATAAGAAATTAAAAGCCCAGACATAAAGTTTTTTTTTTTTTTTTTGACATTAGCAACAATATCATCAAATAAATGAGACTTTTTTCTACCTCTATAGAGAGGGGTACCCAAATATTTAATAGGAAGAAGTTTGTGTGAAAAACCATACTGATTTTGAATAGCAGTAATTCTAGGTGGAGTAATAGACTTTGTAGTAATAAAACAGCTTTTGGAAGGGTTAAAGATTAAACCACTAGCCTTTTGAAAAAGACCAAGAAATCTAAACAAAATTTTTAGCATAGTTCTAGAGCCATTAGTAAAGATAATAAAATCATCTGCAAAGCTTAAATGAGAAACCAAAAAACCACCCTTAGTACGGTAATGTAAGTTCATGTGCTCTCTAAACAGATTATTAAGACCTCTAGAAAGAAATTCCGAAGCCAAAATAAACAACGCAGGAGACAGGGGATCCCCTTGCCTTAAACCATGCTTGGAGTTGATCATCCTTAACGAGCGTCTGGATAAAGGATAAATCCAAATCAAGAGATGGAGTAAAGTTTTTATTAAAAACCTCCTTAAAGTAATTAACACCCGAATTATAAATTAATTCAGGATTGTTAAGAAGTTGACCTTCGGGAGTGGTAATTTTGTGAATATGGCTAATGGTTCTCTTGTGATTAACAATATTATGGAAAAATTTAGTGTTCCTATCACCCACCGTTTAAAATTTGCTAGCCGCTTTTTGTTTCCAATAAATTTCTTCTTGTTCTTGAAGATTAACTAAGTTATCCCTAACCTTATTTAAAAGAAGCCTATTATCCTCAGTTGGAGAATTAAAATGAACCTTCTCAGCAGACTCAACTTGTTTCTCAGCTTCCAAAATATTAGTGACTAAGTTCTTAAACACACACTTGTTCCACCACTTTAATTTTTTCTTAAGACGCTTGAGCTTAAGCCAAAAACGAATCATGCCAGTACAATTATCATAAGGAAAAATCTGAGCCTTCCAATTAGCTTCAACATTAATAAGAAAAGACTCATGCGAAAGTCACATATTTTGAAATCTAAAATTAGCAGGAACAATGTTATCAAGCGTAGAAATATCCAACAGTAAAGGAGCATGGTCCGAAAGGGTACGAGATAAATGTTCAATATGGGTATTTTGATGCTTATTAATCCAAACATTGTTAAAAAGGATACGATCGAGGCATTGCCACAAAGTGCCTTGATTCCAAGTAAACGCATTACCAGAAAAATCGATATCATGCAAATTTGAGTTAAAATCATATCATTAAAGTCTTCCATAGCATGAAAATTAGGAAATCTACCACCAACTCTTTCCGAGCTATTAGTGATGGTATTGAAATCGCCACCAATCATCCCCTATATCTCGATCTTCGCTCAAGCTATTATTTCAAGAAATAATTTTCGGCAAACATGCAAAAATCCTCTCTATTGGCCGGCAAACAAGGAGGTACATGCACCCAAAGTATTAGTTTGTGTAGCATTTATGTGGAGAGTGATGTGTACAATATCAACAATCTTCTCAAAAGACTATAGAGGTCAAGGTTCCTAATGCCCAAAGTTACTATTTACAAGGATGTTGCAAAGCTCTTACCTTCTTAAAGTTCCCTTAATCCCTCTTCCCTCTCATTCAGATCAAGATTTTCAGCCTCACTAATAATTTTCATAACAAACTTTTTTTAAATTTTATTTTTTTAAATTTTTTTAACATTTGATTAATGATTATTATAAGTTGCGATTAATACATCCAAGAAGAAAATTGAAAGTTGAAACTATATAATTTTTAATTAACCCTTCTATTTAAAAAGTTATGGCAAATTATGCCCAATAAACTTGACATTAATTATGAATTAAAAATTGATTGCACGAGTTTTTTTTTTTTTTTTGACAGTTTATGGGATTCAAGGGAAAGCAACGGTTCCGTCAGCTTGACTCGTGGCAACCTTGGTGTTGATATCGTTAGGATGGCTGCTTCGCGTTTTGGTCCACCAATTGGACGGTCTGAGCTTGTCTTATGGGAAGCTGGTAGTCTCGGCGTTCTACTGAGCCCTTAGGGTTGTTTTTTTCCGCTTGTTTTTGCATTTGCTTTTTGGATCTTGTAATCGCTCTTTTTATGGAATAAAAAGTTTCCTTTTTGTTAAAAAAAAAAAGGTAAAGCAACGGAGAGGAATAGGCTTCTGCTTGCCAACGTGCTGCATAGGTCGAACCCGACATATTTCATTTTCTTCAAACTTCACAATGGAATGTTGATGTATTTAAGTAAAAAAAGTCTAATCAAATTTTAATTTCATAAAATAAAAAAATCACGTGCCGCCGAATTTTTTAATTTAACAATTTAAAATATAAGTACAAAATTAGGTATGCCTAATTTTTATTAATCTTCCATTAATTATCCTGTCTATGGTATTCATCTATGCATGGAGACTCTCATGGTCACCGTCTTTTGGATTGCATGATTAATTAATAATTATGAATAACCTCAAGAATTATAATATGCTGATAATAAATGAGTTAAATTTTAGTTTTTTTTTTTAAACCAAAACAATATATTAAAAATAAAAAAAGGAGTACAGGAAACTAAATAGTAATAGGACAAAAAAAAAAAAAAAAAAAAAAAATACAAAGTCGATCAAACTGAAGGGCTCAGTAATTGGCCAAGGCTTCCAGCTCCCCCGAAGCAAAGCTCAGACCATCCAATTTGGTGAATAGAAATGTAGCAGCCAAACCAAACGACCAGCCAATCAACCGAGCAAATCAACACCAAAGCTTGCCACGAGCCAACAACAAAGGAACGAGCCCCAGCCACATCATTGCCCGGCAAACGGCCACCAGAATATATAAAATGGAGCTCAGAGACACATCAGACAGATTCATCCATCCAAAACCAAACCAAGGAAAGCCCACAACCATAGGTCAAAAAAATCGAAACCCACACAGGGAAAGTTACCTACCCCGTCTGCCCCTCCCATGAGCCCGCCCACAAGAGGCGACAACCGGTCGGTCACGCAGCAAGGAAAGAGCATTGCCAGGAACATCAACACCTAAAGCCTCCGAAGAGGAATTGGAATCAGACTCGATATTAATCAGGTGAACAATGAAGCCAATCTAGGTGAACCCGCACATCCACACCAGAATTATCGTCCACATAATACACCAATGCTTGAGAATCAATCAACTTGACTGGCACCTCAACAAAAGAATTAGGGACAACAACAACAGTATCAAAACCCTCACCAATCACACCTGAGGGTTAATCCGAGTCAACCTCACCCAAATTAGCAGGGTCTTGAACAGTCTCAACCAAGCAGGCCACATCCACGCCACGACAAGGAGAAAGAGACTTACTCGTGACATACCTACCCTCATAAGAAACATAATATTTCAGATTTGACCCAGAGCAAGACAGTGCGAACAATAGTTCAGAAAATCTTCAAAAACCACATTGAACATACCCATAGCCATCCGGACCAATCCAAATTTTGTCCGGATACTGTTTAGACACATCCAATTAATTCAACTTAAACTTGAGCAACATACGGTCGAGAACCAAAAGATGTCACATTATCCGTTTTCAGAGGTTTACAAAAAATCAAGTCTAAACCATGAAGAATTCGCAAGGAAAACAGATTAGGCCGGAGGTTAGGGGAGGAAATCCAAATGGGGATAACAGGCGATTCAAACTCCACATCCAAAGTAGGTGTCCATTTAATCAATTTCATATAGCAATTACTTACAAAATAAGACCTATGAGAAAAAACCCTACAGTAGTCCAAATCGTCAAACAGCTTAATCAACACATTCCTCTGGTTTAGCACAGTGACAGAAACTTCTCCATTTAGCTTAGGTTTAAAAAGTTATGGCAAATTATGCCCAATAAACTTGACATTAATTATGAATTAAAAATTGATTGCACGAGTTTATTTTTTTGTTGACAGTTTATGGGATTCAAGGGAAAGCAACGGTTCCGTCAGCTTGGCTCGTGGCAACCTTGGTGTTGATATCGTTAGGATGGCTGCTTCGCGTTTTGGTCCACCAATTGGACGGTCCGAGCTTGTCTTATGTGAAGCTGGTAGTCTCGGCCTTCTACTGAGCCCTCAGGGTTGCTTTTTTCCGCTTGTTTTTGCATTTGCTTTTTGGATCTTGTAATCGCTCTTTTTATGGAATAAAAAGTTTCCTTTTTGTTAAAAAAAAAAAGGTAAAGCAACGGAGAGGAATAGGCTTCTGCTTGCCAACGTGCTGCATAGGTCGAACCCGACATATTTCATTTTCTTCAAACTTCACAATGGAATGTTGATGTATTTAAGTAAAAAAATTCTAATCAAATTTTAATTTCATAAAATAAAAAAAATGATGTGCCGCCGAATTTTTTAATTCAAAAATTAAAAATATAAGTACAAAATTAGGTATGCCTAATTTTTCTTAATCTTCCATTAATTATCCTGTCTATGGTATTCATCTATGCATGGAGACTCTCATGGTCACCGTCTTTTGGATTGCATGATTAATTAATAATTATGAATAACCTCAAGAATTATAATATGCTGATAATAAATGAGTTAAATTTTATTTTTTTTAAACCAAAACAATATATTAAAAACCAAAAAAGGAGTACAAGAAACTGAGTAGCAATTGGACAAAAAAAAAAAAAATACAATGTCGATCAAACTGAAGGACTCCGTAATTGTCGAGGCTTCCAGCTCCCCCGAAGCAAAACTCAGACCATCCAATTTGGTGAAGAGAAATGAAGCAGCCAAACCAAACGATCAGCCAATCAACCGAGCAAACCAACACCAAAGGAACGAGCCCCAGCCACATCATTGCCTGGCAAACGGCCACCAGAATATATAAAATGGAGCTCATAGACACATCAGACAGATTCATCCATCCAAAACCAAACCAAGGAAAGCCCACAACCATAGGTCAAAATAATTGAAACCCACACAAGGAAAGTTACCTACCCCGTCTGCCCCTCCCATGAGCCCGCCCACGAGAGGCGACAACCGGTCGGTCACGCAGCAAGGAAAGAGCATTGCCAGGAACATCAACACCTAAAGCCTCCGAAGAGGAATTGGAATCAGACTCGATCGTAATCAGGTGAACAATGAAGCCAATCTAGGTGAACCCGCACATCCACACCAGAATTATCGTCCACATGATACACCAATGCTTGAGAATCAATCAAGTTGACTGGCACCTCAACAAAAGAATTAGGGACAACAGCAACAGTATCAAAACCCTCACCAGTCACACATGAGGGTTAATCCGAGGCAACCTCACCCAAATTAGCAGGGTCTTGAACAGTCTCAACCAAGCAGGCCACATCCACGCCACAACAAGGAGAAAGAGACTTACTCGTGACATACCTACCCTCATAAGAAACAGAATGTTTCAGATTTGACCCAGAGCAAGACAGTGCGAACAATAGTTCAGAAAATCTTCAAAAACCACAGATTGAACATACCCATAGCCATCCGGACCAATCCAAAGTTTGTCCGGATACTGTTTAGACACATCCAATTCAACTTAAACTTGAGCAACATACGGTCGAGAACCAAAAGATGTCACATTATCCGTTTTCAGAGGTTTACCAAAAATCAAGCCTAAACCATAAAGAATTCGCGAGGAAAACAGATGAGGCTGGAGGTTAGGGGAGGAAATCCAAATGGGGATAATAGGCGATTCAAACTCCACATACAAAGTAGGTGTCCATTTAATCAATTTCATATAGCAATTACTAACAAAATAAGACCTATGAGCAAAAACCCTACAGTAGTCCAAATCATCAAACAGCTTAATAAACACATTCATCTGGTTTAGCACAGTGATAGAAACTTCTCCATTTAGCTTAGGTTTAAAAAAGAATCTCCTAATTGCTTCCAGGGATGGCCTACGACCCAAAATTTTTTCGACAAGGGCAAATTAGAACGGAGCAGCCAAAGAAGCAATTTTCACCTCGGAAATTCATAACGCCGGCAAGCCCTTTTGAGAACACACCTTAAGATCGGGAAAAACATTTAAATAAAAAATTGGATTTTGACTTGATTGGAACTCAGTTAAAACTCAACATTATTTGCGAGTACAGTTGAGAGTTTAGTTTTAAGATTGCATCAGTCGGAAATTGAATCAGCTTATTTGCTCGAATCGAGTTGACTCACAAGTCGAGTAATTAGTCCATTCAATTTTCAGCTTGAATCTTGATTGGATCTAGCTGGCCATCTGAAAATGGGCTTCACTTATAAATATTATCGACGACAACAACAACATCAAACATTTATCCCATTTAATTTTTTTTTGTCAAACCTTCCTCCTAGTAAGGGCCTGATTTGTAATCGATTGCAAACATTAGTGGATTAATTCAAATTAGTCTATGCCCCGTGATTTTTCTCCTTTTCAGAGGCTTCCAAGTAAAAATTATAGTGTCCCTTATAAACGTTATAACCATACATTTTTATCTGTTTGTATGTTGAATCTTCGTTCAAAATTAAAACGCTAAACTACATCATTCTCTACCGCTCCAAATATTTTTAGACTCAACAAACTTGAATTGAGAAAAGTGACCTGAGATAAATGTTGAGAAGAAATACTTCAACAAAAGCTAACCCTATCACCAATAAAGAAAGAATAATTCTAGCATTATTTTTTAAAAACAAACAAAAAAAATATTATAATCCTTTTATTTCTCCTTTGGCCTTCTCTTATACTGTTACCTCTTATTGCTGATGCATTCAAGTACTCTAAAAGCTTTTAATACTTAGCTCCAAAATTACCAACACAAAGAGATATTAGTAATGTGCAAGAAGACAGCAGGTTCGGACAACCAACAGTGCATTCATAGAAAAGCTCCATTCATTTCAGCTTTCTGGATTTTCTGTAGACTTTTTTCTTCAATAGAGAAGATGAATAATTTTTTTTGGGGGGAAAAAGATGAATAATTTAAATAAGAAATTGCACAGGCCCTGAAAACAATGATAGAGATAGAGATAGAAAATAATGATGGAGATAGAGAGAGAAATATTGGAGGAGTTTCTTTCAAGATTTGACAAGTTGAATTTAATGCTTCTTCTTCACTGAGCTCAAGGCACTGAATGCCATGGGATGCATAGTTGGTGAGATTTACAGGCTTTCTAAGGAGAAATTATTATGTGCAAAATTCGAACATGTGTTCAGAGGTGAATTCGACATGTCACGTCATTCAGTGCATCCGATGACGTGACACATCTGGATTTGCCTACTAATGCATTCGGATTCCGCACACAATAATTTCTCTTTTCTATTAGAATTTTGTTAGCATTTGAATCAAAATTTAAAAAAAAAAACTGATAGTTATTATTAGAGGTGTCAATTTTGGGTCACGGGTTGGGTTCGGGTCGAACCCGAACAGACCCGGGTGCGAAACGGGTCGACCCTAACCCGACCCGGGTAGAGAAACGGGTCGAAAAACCGAACCCGGACCCGACCAGGCGGGTTTCCGGGTTGACACGACCCGACCCGGTATGGGTGGCCGGCGTCGGAACGGCGGCAGCCGACGGCGGCGGACTCGAGCGCGGCGGGCGGACGCGAGCGGGACAGCGGGCAAGGTCGGGCGCGGTCGGGTGCGGGCACGCGGGCGAGCGGCGGCACGCGGGCGCGCGGCGGGCGCGGTCGGGCGGGCAGCGCTGGCAGGCGAGGGCAGACGCGCGCGGCGGGCAGCGCGGGCGATCACGCGGCGGGCAGCGCGTGCAGGCGCGCGGCGGGCAGGCGCGGGCAGCGCGGGCGGGCAGGCGCTGGCAGCGCGGGCGGCAGCTCGGGCAGGCGCGGGAAATGCAAAAATTCAAATTTTTTTGAATTAAACGGGTTGGCGGGTTGACCCGGCAACCCGCCGGGTCAACCCGAACCCGACCCGTTTTTGAAACGGGTCGATTTCTGGAACCCGAACCCGACCCGTTTTGAAATCGGGTCGGGTTCAACCCGGATTTTCCGGGTCGGGTCCAGGTCGGGTTTTCGTGTCGTGTCAAAAGTTGACACCCCTAGTTATTATTATTGTTATGTTAATAAATGATATTATCATGATAATAAAGTTCATTTTCATGAACTTCTGTAATATCAGTTGTCGTTAATATATTTTTTTGTTCTATGACTTAAATAAGATATCAAAACAGGTTAACAGGTTGAAGATGAGTACAACTAAAAATTGACTCTATTTGAATTTCAACTCAAGCCCACCCGTTTAATAAGCAGACCAAAAAGATGGAGCCATGCACCATTTATTGACAATATGGAAGACTCGGACTTTGCCTAATCAGCCATTTTGATTTTAAAGAAATTATACCTTGTTAATTATAAAATTTAGGCTGGTTGGTCAAAAATATGAATATCATACCAACATGCAGAAGAATTTAAGAAAAAAAATAAGCTGTTAATTTTCATGTTAAAATCGAGTTTGTGAGTCAATCAGAGTTAAATGGGTCAAAATTTTATATACAAATTTGACTCATTTATTAAACGGGTCAAATTCAAAACTGAATTTTTATTGTAAGACCCAAATCAGGTTATCTCTTACTTAAAAGATATGGTACTTAATTTATTACTTTAGTTTATTGTTGATAAATGCTATGTACTCTATTTGATTTTTATAAAAGCACTAATATTAATAGAGATTAAGAAAGAAAAATATATAAATCTATATTAAATATTTTTTATCGAGAATCTCATAGCAGCATATATATATATATATATATATATATATATATATATATATATATATATATATATATATATATATATATATATATATATATATATATATATATATATATATATATATATATATTTCTTTTTTTTTATTTAAATGATAAAACCAATTGACATTAATGGCAAGTACTTAAAATTCATAAAATTATCAGTATCTATTATTTGGAATATAATAATATTTATTTTTAAAAGAGCTATATTAGTGTGCATTAATAGCCTCAAGCCATGAGCTCAGGCTGTCCTGGGTGGTTCTATTTGATTTAAATGAGTCAAATCTTCTTTGTTGAATCAAGCTTTATGAAATTTGCTTTAAAAATGATGCAACGTACTCGATGACACTAATCTCCATAACCTTTGAAGACTCTCGCAGAGGCTATTTTCTTCTGTTCACACACATTAAAGTTTCGTTTGGAACAATTTTCTTACTATTTCTTAAAGCATCTTTTTAATATAAATTTTTTTATACTAAAAAGCTACTTTAAGATATAGGCTTCATTTGGGACAACTTTTTTTCTGCTTCCTAAAGCAGCTTTTTAGTATAAAAATTAAAATTTTGTACTAGAAAGCTGCTTTAAGAAGCAGTAAGAAAGCCGTCCCAAACGAAGTCATAGTAAGAAAGTCATCCCAAACAAAATCTAAATTAGTGAAAAAAATTATAATAATATAAAGAATACACATAGCCTTCCAATGGATACAACATAGATGAGTATAAAAAATGTTAAAGAATGTATCTAAACAATAAATGTTCTAAATTATAAACTTTTTATAAAGTTTTTGCCAATTATTATATTGATATGATTTAAGAAGAGCCATAATTAAGTAATTGCACAATTGAAGGAATTAAAAGATAATATTTTCTTTTTTATATTGTTTATTTTTTACTTTTATTTTGTTGTGTAGTACTTTGATATTTATCTAATTCATTGCTTGTGTCTAAGATATAGATAGTAATAGTATGAGTGAAGATCAATGGCTTTGAGCTCTCTTTCTCTTATCTTGTGCCTATAATATGGGATCTTTGAATATGTTTAAATAGCTCTAAAATGTTTTTGGCTGGTAAATAATGCATTTTGAAGTCACCCTATCTAGTTATTAAGCTGTCAAAGTTTTGGTTCAATCTGTGATGTGTGATAAACAGAAAGCAATATAAGAAGTTCGAGCTATGATTATACTAATGCAAAACATCCTATTATTATTATTATTTAAAAATAAGAGTATGAAAAATGAGCAAATGTTAATTTAATCATATATTGATTTTAAATTTTAATTAAAATTCAAAATTGCCCTTATAACATAGAAATGTTTTTAAAGATATTTTTGTTATTCATAATTTAAATAAATAAGCATAATGTGTAGTTATAATTAAAAAAATGTGAATATTGATGCAATTTTTAAGTCATGTGTATCAATATGGTTGCAATTTTTTAAGGGAAAAAATTCTATATGTTTTTAAAAGCAATCCTTTTTAAATTTTTTTACTGAAAAGCTATAAAAAGTTGTCTTAAATAAAGCCTAAGTTTACATAAAAAAGTATATATCTCCTACTTAAGTCTTTATACCAAGTCCTTAAAAAAAGTCAAAGCTTCATTATTACTCATATGTTTTCTCAAAAAAAAAAAAAAAAAAAAACTCAATTAGCCAAAAAAAAAAATTTGCCTAATTTCTTCTTTAGCCAAATAAATGATAAAATTTCACTTTTCTATCATTTCCTCTCTTCTAATTCCTTCAAATCAAACATAATGAAAGTGTTTTGTCATTGAAATTAAAGATCAAACTTGCAATTATATAAGCCCTATATATATTCTCTGACATTTTGTATTTTTGTAAATTTTTTTCTTCTAAATGATTATATGATTAATATAATAAAAAATATGAATATTGAAGAATGTGAGCTACTTTATGATGCTCAATAATGACTATGAAACTCTTAGATCGATGCCTTTCATGAGGATTTTATAGGCTGAGGAGGATGGTCAAAAGTTTACTCATTCAACTCTTTAGTTTAGCCACTAGCTTTAATGATGCATGGTATTATTTAATTGTTTGATCACAATTGGAATCTTTTTTAAGTGGAGGATTTACATTAGGGTTATTTATATAAATTTTAATGATTTAATTTTACAAATAATTGGAATGATACTTTCTCCTATTTTAAGACATAAATCATGATATCTAAATCTAGTCTATGTGGTATTAGTTTTTATTACATGATATTGATATTAGTATTAAAGTTTTAATTAATTTGTTTACTATGATTTAATAACAATATATT
This sequence comes from Dendrobium huoshanense, assembly GCA_016618105.1. NCBI lineage: Eukaryota > Viridiplantae > Streptophyta > Magnoliopsida > Asparagales > Orchidaceae > Dendrobium > Dendrobium huoshanense. Next base: position 74,527,079 of record CM028351.1, read on the forward strand.
AAGATAAACTATGCACTATATTAGAGTGGGATATCTTGCAATTAAAATGAATTATTACTTTATTTATAAATATCATAACTAAACTTTGTTATTCAAAAAAGATTTATTGGGAGTTTCATATAAATTTTCTTATCATATGTCTTGTGATTTTGTCACATGTTTTATTAAAAAAAAATGTTGGTTTAAGTTATAATGTTAGTTAAGGAGAAAATATAAAAGAAAGTTTAGATTTTGAAATTGAAAATGAATGATGTCATATTAAGGTGGGATGACAACATGATTTTAAGTTGAAATAAGAAGAAACTATGGTACTAAACTTAGAGCTAAAAAAATATGTCACTTTAAGTGGAGATCATCATTAGTCCTATACTACTATTTGAGCTGCTAAAACAAGCTAATATTTTTTAAACAATGTCATTTAATTGGTGCTTTTAAATTTACTTTTATTGAGATGGGAATTAAAAAGGAGAAAGTTATAAGGTGGCTCATTAGGTTATTTATAGCATTATAATATCTAAATTATTATATCTAGTAACTTTTTTTGTTTATATTAATTTATTAATTTGTCATAGAAATCACTATATCCTCATTATTGATGATATTATTTTTTTATTGAATTTATGTTTATTGTTCTCTCCTCAATAGATTTAGCTTTGCTTGCATTAACATAACAATTTGGTAAGAATATAGCTCTTCCACAATCTCATCTCATTTTTTAATATGGAATTAGAGTCTTGATCCAGCCCTTTGCTCCTCCCTTAAGATTTTCTATCACTGTTTCATTGTACGCATGCCACCCCTGATCCCTATACATCATAAGCATCCAAACTAATTATATGTGACTTCCCTTTTGTGACCCAATGACTACATAATGATTCCTTTAAACTATTGTCCCAATCAAACAATCAACAACTCTCCTCATTGAAAACGACTCTAAAGAAGTTGAACTCCTTGGTCCTCACAACCTCTAACAACTTACTCGAGCCTATTTCACTTGCTGACCACTTCACAAATCCGCCCATTGCCTAGCTCATATCAAGTTGTTGACCATCTCCCATCAACTGCATCTCATTCCATCGAGTCAACTAGCCATTGATCCTATCATAGCCTTGAACCATCTCCTAACAAATTCCTTCCCAAATATTTTCAATATTTTTTTTATAAGATATAATGTTTCTTTACACTTTACCTCACTTAATTCCTCCATAAAGGGAACCCGAATTATATTCTAACTCTTAATTTGCCATATCTAAGAAAAATTTGAGCCTCTTCATTTGATCTATATAACATTACCCCTCAAACTGCCTACACTTTTTCAAATCCTCTTTAATAAATACTCTAAAGCGCTACCTCAAAGCCCACATATTTTACCTATTAACCAATTCACGATCATTATTCCAACACTTAGTATCAATACTTTTAATTTCTCAACACACTTTTGACCCACTTCTATCAACACTCTATATTGATATTTTTGCTCAATTAATTTGATTTCCTTATATATCATTGATCTTGATGTCGTCTCTTTATGTATAATTCATACTTATATCATTTTTTTATGGATTGGCGATACTCTTGTGATGCTTCATTGCTTCTAATCTATGAACAAAATAAAACTTCGACGGCTACTTCTCTAACCACTAATATTTTCTAACTTTTTTCAAACTCAAGTTCACGTGTTATATGCCACCATATAGGGAATTGAGTGTTACATTATCTAAATTATTATGTCAACTTATAATGTGAATATTTACTATTTATGTAATATATATTTTCATTAAGGATGCTATCATTTATCAAAATTTATTTATTATTCTCTCTTGCTGTATAATGCCACCATATAGGGAATTGAGTGTTACACTATCTAAATTATTATGTCAACTTATAATGTGAATATTTACTATTTATGTAATATATATTTTATCATTAAGGATGCTATCATTTATCAAAATTTATTTATTATTCTCTCTTGTTAATATAGTAATTGAGTTAATATGTTTCTCTTTTACAATCTTCCCTCCCAAAAATGTTTAAACAATAAAAAATAATTAAACTCATCATAATGTAATTAAAAATAATTATTAATTTCAAACTCCATATATAAATCTTTCAAAATTTCCATAAACATGATTATATATTTAAGTTTCTCTCATTTTATTCGCAAACAATTAAGATTATCATTTTCAAAATCATATTTTATATCCAAACAATCAATATGGTTGCATGAAACCTTAGTTGGTCTCTTAGGCTAAACTAGTCCCAAATTATTAGCTAAAATATTTCATGAAAATATCTAAATTTGATGAGAATGTCTACAACACAACAAACCATATTTCACAAAAAAGATCAAAAAGCTCAAACAAACAAGACTCCGTTCTCAGCACAACCACACACACTAATATAACTTCTACATGAACTTTTTTATTTTTTATATTACTAGATCAAGGAGCAATTCAAATCCTTCACATTTCCCTTCCTTTAATTTTCTCTCTTTCCTCTCCCTTTTCAATCTCCCCTTCACCTTTTCTCATTCCATCCTCCTCTTCTTCCTCTTTTTTTTGGGCCTCATCTTTTTCTTCATTACTCTTCCTTATCACATCTCCTTTATGTTTCCCCTTCCTTTTCTCTCCTTTGCCCACTTCCTCTTCTTCCTTCATTCTTTCCCTTTCTCTTTGTACTTCCTCTTCTCTCTTTCTTATTCTCATTTCTTCTTCTTTCTCTCTTATCTCCCTTGCTCTTTGCTCATCCTCCTTCCATTTTCTTTGTGCTTCCTCCTCTTTTGCTCTCATTTGTGCTTCCTCTTCTTCCTCCCTCCTTCGGGTTTCCTCCTCTTCCTTTCTCCTTTGTGCTTCTTCTTCTTCCACACTTCTTTGCTCAGCCTCCTTCGCCTTCCTTTCTTCCTCTCTCTTCTTTTCTTCCTTCTCTTCTTTCCTTCGGGCATCTTCCTCTCTCTTCCTTTCCTCCTCTCTTTTTCTTACTTCTTGCTCGTGTCTTCTTGCTTCTTCTTCCTCCTCTCTTCTTTTAGCCTCCTCTTCCTCTTCTTTCCTTCTCCTCTCTTTTTCCTCTTCCTCTAATTTCTTCTTCAATTCCTCTGCACATCCTTCACATCCTAACAACACTTTGTCTTTTTGTTTAGCCAAGAGATGTTCAAATGTCTTACTCGTCACATTAAAAGAAGCTGCCATGACTTCCCTATCCATAGCTTGAATCACTGACCATTTCCCTGCTAGAAACTGAGGATGGTTCTTCTTCCCATTGTTACTAAATCCCACAAAAACAAAGGAGGAATTGTTGAACGACATTTGAGTCATCGGATAGAATTTTGGAATGATGAACACATCACCTTCCTTCACATAGAACCTCTTTGTTGTGAATTTTTCGATTCCAAAACCTGATGGATTTGAAGGGAATATAACTTGTACTATTCCATGACCTTCAATAACAATGGCTATCTCTGTGGCCTTTGGGTTCCAATGTGGCCCTATCATAGATCCCTGCATCAATGGAGAACTAATACAATGTAAGAATATATATATATATATATACGTCTTCTATTATCTTCTTGCAAATTCTCTTCAAATTCTATCAAAATTAAAGCTTACCTTTGTCAAATTCACCATAAAAACTCCCATGGAAGAACCTTCTAATGATTTTCCATCCTTTTGAGTCAAGGTAATGCTTCGGCCGTGCCTGTTCTCCACATCTGGCTTTCTCTTGAAAACATTGAAGGCATTCTTATCATCGTTGCCATTCAGAACATCATCTGTTCTCATTCCCAAAACAGCTTCAAAAATTCCTTCTTTCCAATCCCTATTATGGCTTTCACTTTCATTCTTTACCTCAAAAGGAATGATAAGAGGCGGCTTCTCAGTTCTCTTAATCTTTTCAATAACTTCAACTGATGCCTAAGAAAAAGCCAGAAGAATAGATTAATTTGCAAGTATTTCAGTAAATTTGAGCTTAAATTCTATTAGAAATATCGTTGTCTTACTCCAAAGCTCATCTGGAGAACTTCCATATCAAAACCTCGAACCAAATCAGCAATATTGGAGTAAGCTCCTCCTATAAAAGACTCCTGCATTGAAGTGTGTATCTATGAACTCAACAATTTTTCAACAGTCCTTAGCATTTCGAAGGTTGATCCACATATTGCTCATGCGCAAGATATATATAGATACAAGAAAATTTGTATTACGGCTGATTTTGCTGCTGAAAATTTTTCATTTTTCCAGCAGATTTCTTGAGGATTTTTTTCGAAGATAAAAAGCGAGTCGGTAAAAATTTCCGTTGAAAAAAAAAGCTACTGGATAAAATTCCGGCAAAAAAAATCTGCCAAAATGCTGATGGAAAAAAATCCTCCGGAAAGATCGTCGGAAAATCTGTTGGTAAATTAGTCGGAAATATTTTAGAATAATCTATCGAAAAATTCTCCGCCGATAATGAGAGATTTTTTTGTAGTAGTGATATATATATCACTATAACAGTCACATAAATAGCTGATTACACAAATCTAATTCTACAATTATCTGAAAGAATACATTTTGCATATATTTATGAACAGGTCTGCAAATAAAATACTATTATTAGATGACAAAAGATAAATTATAAACTTACAATAGGGTTCTCTTCATCACCACAGGTGCTGAAAATTGCATGGATCCTAAGCTTTTCTCTGTTTGGATCCCCACTGCTTTGGATGTAGAAAACAGTGCCTTCTTCCAGTCTGTAGATGTCTCCAGGCTCAACCTGGAGAACTTCAACCTTATTCTTGTCAATCCAGCTAATAGTTCCTCTGCCTGTAAAATTTATATATTTAATAGTGGAAGAAAAAAGGCATGAATCACATAACTCCAATTAACTCCAATTAAGTGCTATATATTATATTAAAATTTCTTAATGAATTTTATACAATTATTTATCAGATTTTTCATCAAAAATACTTTTCACTTACAAATTAAGGATCATCATTTTCTATTCCTACCAAATATTTCCTCTGTGCAGGTCACAGACCTCCATTAATTTGCAACTAGTTAGTACTCATAAGGCTATAAGCTCCAAATACTAATGGTTGTTCACAGGAAACCTTTAGAATACTGGTACAAACCCCGTGGAATACGTGCTGGTGTTTTAACAGCGGCCGTTTCGCAGTGTATATTTCGCCAGTAAGGCCGACGGTTTTTCCGATGAAAAATTTCCGCGGTTAAATCCGACGATAATGATAGATTTTACTATGGTGATTTAGCTATAAGTAGGATTTAATTCAATTAAAGTAATTAATTACTTAAAAGCTGCATGCAGAAGGGCCCTGAAGAAAACATCAAACACCATAAAAAGCTACCCAGAAGGCGTCCCTTATCTCGTACCTGTGTGCACATAGAAGACCATATCTGCATGTAGCAGGACGGGAAGAAGCAGCGAGAGAGTGTCGAGCGTAAAGAACTCCATATGGTATGATCCGAAATCCTTCTGTCCATTGCTAACATCGAGAGCTGTGATTTCTCCTGCCTCTGTGTACACTACACTCCTTCGGCTCTCCTTCGTAGCTAAAAGGCCCTGGCTCTGGTCGGCAGCTCCGGTGGCTAAGAAGTGCAAGGTTCCCAGTATAAATGTCACAAAAACGAGGGACCTGATCGAACATTTCAGCTTCAACTCCATTCTCTCCTGCATCAAAATCTATGAGGAGATGAGAGAAAGGATTGAAGGATCGAGTATATAAGCTACGAGGAAAGTTGGTGGCTGGTTGCATGCGTGACACGTGGCGCTAGCTGCATACGTTGTTGAGGAAGGAGCAACAAGTGTAGGGTAGGGCGGGGGATTTTGGCGTGGCTCTGCAAGCAAACCGGTTAAATTATGCTTTGATATATACTCGTGCTTTTTGTTTGATTGACGGCTGAATTTGCTCCATATAAGGTGGACAAATTTTGTTGAGGCCTCGAGTGACGCTTTCAAAAGAGTTTAGATGTGGATCATTAACTTCTGTCAAAAATTAAAAGAAGAAGAAGAATCACTGGTTGCATTCACACATCTCATGTGATTAAATATGAATTAGGCCCATCATTGTTTAGCTTGATTGGTGGACGAGTATTAGTCACGCTGCCAAACGCCCTTTCGAGGATGACAGCGGTGGATTTCTCGTTCAAAAAAAAAGTATATAAAGTAGGAATTTATAAATACTCACAAGTACTAGAAATGGTTTTTTTTATATGAAACCCACAACGGGGCCTACGCGTTTATGACAAAAAAAGGTTACATAGTCCTTAAAAGGTTTCTCCAGCTCTCTATCGCTCGAAAGAGCTACAAAAGAAAATAAAACCAAAAATCCTATGAGCCGATGGATTCTTTTCCTACTGATACAAAAATAACTTAAAATAAACGCCGGGCTGTGAGTCAACAGCGCGCACCCAAAAAAGGAGAAGCCAACTAGTCTTTAAACCTTTAAGCACAGCTTTCCCGCAAAATTTGACAAAATATGGAAAAAAGGAAAGCCAAAAAACACAAAAAACATACCTTGCAAACATGACTGTTCCACTTGTTGAAATACCTGCAAGACATCCTCAACAAAAATATCAGCATCACATAATTACCAAATACAGAAATCTGATATTTAACACCCTTCAGCCAACACGACTTCCCTTGCATAGAAAATAATAGATTATGACAAAACATCCACTGGCAATAAATCCAAAGCCTCAAATCGCCAAAAATAGCCACACCAGCACCACCAGCACTAAGCAAAACCATAATAGAAAGAAGGAAAATCGCCCCGAACCACCCAGACAGACCCAACATCATCTCCCAGTGATAATAACCCCAGCCCCACATACCCCCAACCATCCAGCACCGAAGATACAACCTAAAACAAAACCAAAAATAAGCGAATCTACAGCAAAAGAACACCAACACATAACAGAACCAGAAAACGCAAAAGAAACAGAAAAAACCCAACAAATCACCCATGTCTAATATAAGGCAAAGAAGCCTTATCCATTAACAACATACCTCTAAAGGATTGGTCTAAATTCAGAATATCAAGTTCCTCATAACCAACAAGGAAAGAACCCTTATTAGCTAAGCAATCAACACATACATTACCTTCCCTAAATATATGAGAAATATTAAAATTCATCAAGTTCAGTAAGTTCCTAATATTTCTCATGATATAAAAGTTCTGGGCATTATCGGTAACATTCTCTCTAATACTTTGGACAAGAAGCAAAGAATCCACTTCAATCCAAACCCAATTAAAACCTCACAAGTACTAGAAATGATGATTTTAAAAGTAATTTAGAGAGAAAAATGAGTTCCATATGATATAAATTTACTATGATTCATTATTTATAGGAACTAATATGCACAACTTAGAGTGCATCATCCCAACAAGAAGTTTCGACGGTATTTAGTTTTCTCGAAGTTCATATACCATTACGTAGCTCACACTATAGAAAATTTATTGAATACCGGCAGAACTTCATGCTGTCATTTGACCACCGGTTAAACCGGCAGTTTGACCCCCGCTATTTACCAGCAGTCAGACAACCGGTAAAAAAAAAACCAAATAACTGGTATTTCCTTCCGTCAAATGACCGCTAGAAGTTCTGCCAGTATTTTGTTTTCATGACGTATTCGAGTTTTCCTCCACGGTTTATTCCAACGGTTTAAAACCGCAGGAAAATTGACGTATGCCCCCAAAAATTAATTGTTGCCGATAATGAAAAATTTTCCTGTAGTGTCACATTGATATATTGCTGAGGAGCTTTGACTATCAATAAAGAGGTCTTGAGTTTAAAACTTGAATATGTGATGTATGTATAAGTTTTAATTAATTGACCTAAATATCCCAAAAAAAAAAAGTTCATGCACTATCCATAGTTTTTTTATTTTACTAATAAGTTATAGCTTAAATGTGGATCATTCTATCAGATGATTCATATTGATTCATTTGATCATATATTATTTTTTCATCAGTTATGTCTTAATGATGTTAACATTAAGTTATCATGGATCATCGGATTCATCTCATGCAGATGCTTGATTTGACTATAAGCATGTTGAAGTTGGAGACCATGTTAGATAATACTGGTTTACCCCATATCAGGTATGGTTAATGTCTGGATTTCTGTGTTGGTTCCTGTGTTTCTTATTTGCTCTATGTTCTACTTCAATTGGGATCACACCGTTAGGGACTCTTTTCACTCTGCTGTGTTTGCGGAGCGTGCTGATCTGGGCTGATACTCTATCAATTTGTTTCTGGTTTGCATTTGGATGAATACTGGCTACTATCCTTCTCTATACTGGTCTATTTCATATCTTGTAACGCTGGTTTGTTTCTCTCATGATGCTGTTTCTATTATGGCTTTTTGGTTTTTTGCGGTGCAGTAGAGGTTTCTTAATACTCATATGGCTCTGTTTTATTGCATCCTGAGCATTTCTTCTTGCAGCACCATGTCTCTGGTTGCTTCTATTCTGGATGGCTGCAACGATCCCTTTTTCTATTTCTCTTCTCTGTTTTATTTCACATCCTCTTATTTGGTTTTTTGGAGAGTCATGTGCAGGTTACTTTCAACTCATGTGCGCTCTACCTGCTTTGTTATCCAGATATTTCTCTAGTTGGTTCTTTTTGTGCTTTTTTTCTTGCCATCTCATTTTTGCAGGAAGTTGATGCTGAACTCTTATCTTCAGAGCTCCCTTTTTTGGGTGTTGGTTGCTCACAACACCATTAGTAACCTCTTTTATTTAAAGTGTATTATTAGGACAAGGAACCACGGGCTCGTAGGTCTTTTTTACTTTTTGATTGTAGCTCATTCGAGCATTAGAGAGTATGTGGATCCTTTTAAGGACTATGTAACATCTTTTTTGATATTAACACGTAGGCCCCTTAGTGGGTTTTAATTAAAAAAAAATGTTGAAGTTGGAGATAATTTGGACATCTAATTAACATCCTAAAATTTTCAATTATGCTTTAAGTGCTTGACTTGTGCTTAATTATTTGGGTATCGATCAGGCAACTTTTCGTGTCATCGGATTAATTAGTGTCAAAAAATGACCTGACCCGTCAGCCCGACCCAAAAAATTTGGGTTATAGTTGACCCATTTAATAAATAGGCCAGGTTTTTGTCCTAAATTCAGACATGTTTATTAACCAGGTTGGTCCCAAGTTGATCCGCCAACTCAATTTTGACTTGAAATGAACGGTTTAAATTATTTTATTCTTAATTTTTTTTTATTGCTAGTATGATTGCTTTTTTTATAAATTAATCTAAAATCTATTATATATATATATATATATATATATATATATATATATATATATATATAAAGATAAAAAAAATCAATTATCGAGTCAAATTCGGGTCATTCAAGTTGTTAGCGGGCCGAGTATTCAGGTTCACATTTTTAACTCTTTTAATAAACAAGTCAGTTTGGGGTTGATCAGATTCGAACTCGAACTCGACCCATTGATCTATTTTGACACCCCTAATTAGATTTATATCTTCCAATTAATTAATTTGACTTTAAATTTATTAAAATTAAAATTTTATTAATCTGGAATTAATTTTGAATGCTCTCCTTTTACATCAAAATTTACACTCTATCATGCTGATTTTTATGCGAGGTATCAAAATCAAATGATAAAGTAAATCTTCTCAGTAAAAGTAAACACGAAAAAACAACCTTCCCAAAACCTAATTTTATTCTTTTCAGTCCAAAAAGTGTATCTTAATTCCCCCCAAAAAAAGTGTATTTTAATTTGAGCGGCAAGCAATATAGGGTCCATTGGGGACCGTTGTAATTTTTTTTGTAAATTAAAGAGGATGTAAAGCTACATTGGAGAAAATATATATATATATATTTTTAAAGCATTTGTATAAAGCAGCTTCATAATTTGAGAGAAGTGAAGAAATATTAGTCAAATGAAAACTATGATTATGATATATATGAAAAGCAAAACAGTAAAATAATTGTCTCAAATGAAGTCATAGTCGATTGTATTTCTATATACTCAACAGGGCAAATTGAAGCCTTCTCATAAAAGAGAGCAATTTTAGCTTCTAGCTACTTAACCAAATAGTTATTCTTTTTTATTCTCAAAGATATAAAAGTGAAATCAAAATATTTTCAAAATTGGAGTCATTTATGCAAAATAATGAACAAATTTGATAAAAAGCTAATCATTCACCATCAGAGCCCTTCATTGGGTACCCATACGCACACTCATCCATGTACCGACTCATACCCAATGAATATGGGTGGTTATGAGTATGCTCATAGACTTATGGGTGGGTAGGATGGGTACTCAATATGGTGGATAAACCCACTATATTAAAAAGAGTGAAAATTAAAAAATGCATAAACATTATTTTAAAAGTGGAAAATGCATACAGACTATTCTAAAAAAATTAATAGACTTGCATGTGTAAATATGATGATATATTCTCGATTAGTGTGAGATATGTACTTTTGTATCTTAAAAAAGAGGCATGTACTTTCATATCTTAATATTTTAGTATTAATTTCACGCAAGCAGGAGTGCAGGACGAATGAAGAATTGAAAATGGCATTGCCTACTCAAGAGGCGATCGAGCGCGAGCTTAAGAGCAACAAAGACGATGCCGAATTTTATATCACCGATAATGTCACAGGGATGTCGGACGTTTGGACCATATTTGGCATCGTTTGCCATCGCAGCGGTACCACTTCCATCTTACTCGAGCTAGATACATGCAAGGCATGCAAAAAGAGATTTATGCACAAGAAGACCACCAGAACCAAGACGATGGGTTTGCACAAATGCGTCATACAACAATATGATGTCGGAGCCACCAAACAGTTCTTTAAGAAGCACGTGCCCACGATGAAGGAGAAAGCCAAGATGACGGTGGCTGCGGCCAGCTTCTGCATGAAGGACATGCACCCATTCAAAGCCTTGTCCGGGTTGGGCCTCAGCAAACTGATCCAAACAGCGTTAGATATCGGCATTGCTAGCTCCATCCGCATTCTCGTTGAGAATCTGTTTGCCCATCCAGTCATGGTCCGTCAACATGTCACAAGCCGTGCCCAATCAGGTCGCGAGAGGCTCGCAGTTATTCTCAAGGAGCACTTTGAATCAGGTGTTGGTGCGGCATGTACAATTGACCTGTGGACAGACACGATCAAGAAGGTCTCATACATGTCCATTACGATCCATTACATTGACAAGCTCTTCATCCTGAATGCGCGCACGATGTAGTGAAGCCGTTGCATGAGGCCAGCCACACGATGATCATGGTGTTGAACGAGTTCAAGAAAGGCCTGGGCATGTTTGAGCTACTTGACAATTACTTTGATCAGATCATTGTTGTCTCCGACAGTGGCTCAAAAATTTGCTGGCAGGAAGGCATACCATCTGAGTTCTCCTAGTTGCCCTGTCTAGACCATAAGCTCGGGAGCTTGCTAACAACCGTCGTCAACAAGACAACCACGATGATGCACAACGTTCAAAGCAAATCGTTTTACTGATACTAGCACGGTCCATACATGGCTGACCTGTTTGAGGTCATCGATTTGTGCAAGAAACTTGTCGAACTTCAAGCGCTCGAACTTGCAGAGCAATTTGACCAAAACACTCAAACAAGAGAATGTCACACGTTGGAACTCATTAGTACGGTGCATGTATAGCATCCTTGACATGTTGGATGAGATCATAACTGTTCTACAATAGAAGAATGCAATCCACAAGTTGGGCGCCATCCAATAAGATCTTTTGAACGAGTTCACTATATTCATTGAGATGTTCCAGCATGCGACGCTGGCACTTGAGGTGTTCAAGCGCACAATGTTGCACAAGGTCGTATTTTGGTGCCATCGTTTACCGCAACATATGAAGCTGGTTCGTGTCGACATCATGGACCTGATTGATCCATGCTAAGTTAAGACGAAGAAAGATTCTAATCCGATAATCTCCCTCAAGGAGATCATCCAGCACATCTTTGAGGAGAAGTTCGTGCTCCAGCCCATCCATGTCGTTGCGACGATGCTAGACCCGATCATGAAGACACATTTGCGTGGGTTGGGTATCAATGTTGATCAGATTGACGAGGCCAAGGAGAAGTTGAAGGCATACATGATCAAGTATGCCATGGCCTTAACTCTATCATCGATGAAGATGTTGATGACGATGGCATAAGGCCATCGTCGGCTAAGAAGGCACGCATAAACACCACCACCTCCTACTCAGTTTATGATGACTTTCCTGAAGATGATGACGAGCCTGAGATGGCCGCCACCATTTCTCCTAACAGCATGCAAGTTAGAGCCGGCCTAAAGTTCATGGCCTACGTACATGGCGCATAGGGTTAGCCCGCATGAGCAGAAGATGCGCGGCAACGAGGATGGGGAGTTCGACGTTCTGAAGTGGTAGGGGCTCGTGGGCATCAAGGCGTTCCCGATCATGACACAAGTCGTGCGCTCTATTTTATGCATTCCGGCCGCTAGCGCCATGTCTGAGAACAACTTTTTAGATGCTGGCAACACACTGACTAAGAAGCACATCAATCTAAAGTCCGCTTATGTGAATGATTATTGTTCTACTGATCGAACGATGACTTGTGCGGCTTGTTAACACAGTAGTCCAATGCACCGCAAGCGTCATATAACATACCCTGCATCATTATATAAAATCATGCATTTTATATTACAGACATTTGGGGTATATGAATACTTTTATTATGTTATTGTCTTCTACCTTTCAATTCTTTGTAGGATTTCTTTTATGTCTAAGGTCCAGCAACGCATGGGTATGAGTAGGTACGTCATCCTGAAAAATATTATGAGTGGGGGTGGGTGGGCGAAGGCAAGAAGCCAGCCCTCATAGAATGTGGGTACCCAATGGGTACTTGACTAGGACCCTATGTAAGGCTCTGTTCACTATCCTAGACTTCATTTGGGATATTTTTCATACTATTTTTTAAAGCATTTTCTTAGTACAAAAAAATCTTGAAAGCAACAAGAAATAGTGACAAAATGTTATCCCAAATGAAGATTCGTCTGGAACAACCGCTATCTTACTACTTTTTAAAACAACTTTTGTAGTACAAAAATTCTAATTAAAAAAATTTTATACTAAAAATTTACTTTAAAAAATCAGGAAAAAAGCTGTCATAAGTGAAGCTAAAGTGTTAGAAAAACAACTAGCACTGTCATAATTGATATTCAACCCCTTTATGCGATTGAAAATGAAGAGCATATTATTAACTCATTATTTAAATATAAACATTTTTTACTGTTTATTACTTCCGCAAGTTGTTCAGTAGTCTTTTATTGATTATTTGCATGAAGAGCTTCGGACACCTCACATGGCTAACTAATGTTTCTGTCTTGCATGGCGCCGACGTCCACGTCCTGAAAGGCTGGTAGTAGTCCATTAACGTCGGCATCGTACCTCAATGATGGAATCTTGGAAAAATTTTAGAGACGAACAATAATTAATTTAGATTAGCATAAAAAGCTTGATCAGTTAAAAATTTAGGGAGCAAAACCGTTGAATTTTTTAGCATAGTATTGAATGCCTCAAATAATTTAACTAATTCTAAAATTTAAATGCGTCAAATAATTTGATGCCTGAAAGGAGAGAGTGCATATATATATATATATATATATATATATATATATATATATATATATATATATATATATATATATATATATATATATATATATATATATATATATATATATATATATATATATATATATATATAATATTTGTTATTAGATATTAAATACTTTTTAATTATGATATAAATAATTAAATATTTAAATAGATAGTATATCTTGTATTAAATGCTAAATATTGTATTAAATATTATACTGAATATTTACCTCACTACCAAAAAACAAGCCCTATCGCAACGGTTGTTTGCACCGGTTTTAAAAACCGCTGTCAAAACCACTAATTGCATCAGAAATTGGAATACAATTGCACCGGTTAAAACCGGTGCAAATTGCACCGGTTAAAACCGCCGACATAGCCCATCCGTGACTTTAAGATACCTGAAGCCCTTTCCTCTCTTTGTTATGTGCTCGCGATCGGGACCGAATCCAGACAGCTGCGACGAAAATCTTCTCCTCTTGCGAATCCGGCCGACCGTCCCTTCAATCTTCATCACTGTGAGTCTCTTCCCCTTCATCCTCTTCTTCTCTTTTTCTTCTCAATGTTTTGCTTCATATTCTTCTCCCTTTTCTTCATATTCTTCATTTGCATTCCTTAGGGTTTAGATTAATCACAACCGTAGCTTAGCCGTTGGTTGTGTGCCGTGTACCCACATGTGCATATGCATATATCTCCTTCTGTGTGCCTTCAAAATCCAATTTTTTAGTTGTGAATCAAGCAGCCGATAAAATTCTCATCAGAAAAATTATTAAATGATCCAAAATCCACTTGAAATTTATGTTCTTGCATTTTTTTCATTGGAATGATCTATAGAAAGTGAATTTCTTGAAATGTGGCTTCTTATGCTCGGAAATAACCTTCTTAAGAGATTATGTAAAAAAAAAAAAATACCCACAGAATCTGTCAGAAATCACTACGTGATAAGTTTCAGCTAGAAACTTGGAGCAATTTCTTCAAAAGAAAAAAAAAAATAAAAAAACTCAGCATCATCTACATGCCAAGATTATTTTATTCAGAAGGACATAAATGTTTTCAGTATATATCAAATAAATACAAATTCATACTGAATAACTTTTATAAACACTAAGAAAGCAAATTTGCACTTTATATTGTTTAAAGCGTTCAGCTTTGCAAAATAACTCAATCAGCTTGTCAAATTTTACTAAAACAGCATTTCTACATCATTTATAATTACTTGATGAATGCTCTAGTCTTTTTTATGACCAGTAATGTATATTTTTCTGACTTCTAAGCAAACTAAATCAAAACTCACACATAAAAAATATAAGCTTCGAACTCAAGACTTTTTGGTTGATAGCCAAAGCTCCCGATCAATAGGTTAAGGTAAGCTATGTCATGCCTAGATATACTTTATATAACTTAACGGAACATGTAAAGGGAAAATACATAAATAAAAAAAAAATCGCTCATGATAAGTGTCCATTAAATTATTTTAAAGCTAGAACTAGATCGCTGTGCTTGCAATGCACTGCAACGACATTTCGCAGCGGTTTGAAGACCTTTTCCCCTCCCCTCTTCCAAAGCCCAATGCAGTGTTCTTCCTGCTTCTCACATATCAATTTCTTCCTCGATCTCTCTCTAGCTTTCATTTTAGGCTATAAATAGGGCGACAAGACATGTATAATAGATTCTATATTAAGTAATGAAATAAAATTATATTGTTCCTCTATTATTTTGTGTATGCTTATTAAATGTGTATTTTTCAAAAAATTCTGCCAATGCCAAGAAACAAACTTGTCCTCAGACAATGGGTCGTGTGAGTTCAGTTCGAAGACAAAAGGAAACAGTATAAAATTAAATATTTATTTATAACTACTAAATGCTTTATTTTCAAACTTACATTGTTATTATAATTTTTTGTAGTATATTAAGGACATATTACAATTATGGAAAATAAATAGGATGCACAAAGATGAGACATGGTCATTTAAGGACGCTATGCACGATGGGTACATATATATAGTTATTACAAATTTTTTTATAAATCATTATTCAATATATTTAACTATATGTATTTGTACTGTAGACGTAGGCATGCAATCTTCTTGCCGAAGAAGGGCTTACACCTGAAGAAGGAAATATTGAAGCTAATGAGAGAGTTTTTGCTATAGTTATGAGACCAGAACATTCAGGTCGAGTTCGTACCCAGGGATTTGGTGTCACCCCGACTAGATACTTTCCTCAAAGCAAAAATGAAGAAGGTAGTGGTAGCGGCAACAGTTTTGGATAGATAGCTAATCTTAAAGAGGAGTTCAGATTATTTCGTGATAATCATGCAAGAGAATTTGACTCATTTCGTGATGAGATGAGACAGTTTGTGCAAGAAATTCAAATGAATCATCCACCCCATGGAGGATCAGAAATGGTATAATTTTTTTTTTAAGTTAAATGTAAATTGCTTTATTATTATTATCTCATTCTCTTTATACTATTTTCAGGGTGGAAATGACAATTCATCTGATGCCTGACAGTCTGCTGATGAGCACTAGTATTAGATGTGATGCTTCTGGTTATATGTATATCTTATGTAATTTCGAACTTATTTTGTTTTGATTTTGAAATGTAAGATTGTTATTTTGTGCTCATTTCCTTTCTTGTTATATATAAGAAATAGTGTTCCCTAGTAATTTTTCTTGAGTTTGACTTGGCATTTAGTGATTTCTTTTTGTTGAAATACTCATAATACTCAACGATCTCAGTTTAAGTTGTAATTCAGCTCAATACTCAGCGTTATGGAAAATGATGAGCTGGTTTCATTTCCAAATGAGGAAATGACTCAAATATATTTTTCAATGCTCTCTTGTTGTTGTGAATCTCTATGATTTGTTATATTTTTGTGGGAGTTGGCTAACCAACTTATCTAGCTCTAGGGTGAACGGTAAGGTTTCAGAATTTTAAAAAAAAAATTCTTGACTTTAGTGACAGTTATAACCGCCACTAGAGCCTAGAAAATCATCGTAAAACTGGCAATCGGTTGATTTCACTCATATTTGTTGCTGTTATAACCTGCACAATTCTGTACATGTGCAGCGGATATAACCGCTGCAAAAATATGCATTCGATAAAAATCTTCCCCGCCGGTCTTCGAACCGCTGCGGAATGTCGTTGCAGCGCATTGCAAACACAGCGGTTATGTAGCGGTTCTACAACCGCTGCAAAGAAAATAGTGGCGGGTATAACCGCCGGGAAAGGTAAAAAAATGTACTGCGAAAAATCAATTTTTTGGTAGTAGCTATTTAAATAAGCAGTGTATTAAATATTGCATAATATAATTTGATTAATTGTTTAATTAAAACTTATAATACACAAAAAATTTATATCTTTAAAATACTTAAATAAGTTATTATTAAATTAAGTTAACATTTTTATAATTTAATTAGATAAACATTTCTATAATACTTGTTAAAATTAATTATTTTTATTAGAAAACAATTGTAAATATAAATCATTAATATATACTCTATCCCCGTCTTTATCTCTCTCTCCCACTACAAGGAAGTTAGCCGTTTGCGAATTTTCGACAATTTTTTAGCGACAAATTTATTGTAAAAATTGGCCGGCCGCAAATCCACTAAAAGCTAAGCTTTAATATAAATAAATAAATTTATGTTGTTTTTGTCTCCGCAGCCGAGTGGAGAAGGGCAATGATTTTTTGCGACATATTTTTTCCACCTCAAATAATTTTACGACGTCACTTTTTTTGTTGGATTATATTCCGCCGCAAATCGCGATAGATTTATCCTCTCAAATATAACTTTCCTGTAGTGCCCTACTCTCTCCCCATTTGTCTCTCTCTCTCCTTGTTATCTCTCTCCCCGCCATTTGTAGCTCAATATGCCAAACAATTTGTGGAATTCCTTCCTTTCTAAATTTTTGGCCGATCATACTCCTTCCACAAATTTAAATTAATTATCAACTCCTTTCTAAAATTTTGTCTGGTGTCTTCACATGTCTACAAAAAGCTGGCCGGTTATCACTTATAGTAAATAAAAATATATGAAAGTCAATCAAATCTAAGTCCATCCACTAGCTAGCAACAAGCCAACAATATATAAGGTTAAAATAAGTTTAAAAAAAGCTCTAAAATTTTTCAATTAATCATATTTAGGGTTTTGATAATCTTGTGAGTTTTAAAATAGAACAAAAAAAAACTCAAATAATAATGAAACATGAATATTGAAAAAAAAAATGATAAAAATTTCAATTAAGAAAGACTAAGAAATTTGTTGAAAGTGCTAGAAAAATTATGCACATTGGAGAAAAATTCAATAGGTTGAAAAATAGGTATGAGAAGATAGTGACGGTTCTCTCAACATAGTTATAGAACCCTAATTGTCTCGTAAAAAAGATATATTTGTGAAAATAAAAATGTCTATACCACAATGTATGGGTCGAATCTCTTATCACCACTCCCTTAAAATCTTTCATTATCAAGTTGCACAATATATGTTATAGCACAAGTTTTTCGACCTGCGCTTAATAGAGTTATGATAAAAAAACTTTAACTTCTTAGAATTATGAATAAAAACAAATTAAAGAGAGAGAGAGTAAAGACTCTAATGCTCAAAAGAAAAACTGAGAAACAAATAATCCAATTACTTTCAATGTACATTTCAAATGAGAGATGTATGAAAATAAAATTTGATTTTTCTAAGAGATCAAGATGGAGGCATGCATTCAAAAGATTGAGGGAAACAGAAAGTATTGTGTTAATATTATTCTATGAGAAGGCAAAGAGAGAAAATTATAGATAAAAAAACAGAGCAAGAGATTTATAGTGATTTGATCCTAAAACTTGCATCCAGTACTAGAGCAAGCAAGGGAAAACTAATGCAAGTGATTAGAATGATGAATAAAAATAAAACATAGAAAGAATAAAACCTCTAATGCACAAAAGAGAAACATAGATACAAAGAATTATATAATTACTTTCAATATATACAATTCAAATGAGAGTATTGAGGAATGAAATTTGACTTTTTTGAGAGAGAGATCTAGATAGAGACATGCATGTTTGAAAGGAGGAAGAAAATAGAAAATGCTATGTTAAGGCTATTCTATGAGAAGACAGAGAGAAAAGTATGAAGAAGAAAAGAGCTAGGAATTTGTAGTAGTCCATTGCTAGATAAAACGAGAAAAATTACCCACTATGTTTATAAATAAGATGCAATTTGGGAGTTCTATTAATGTTCTAAAATCTTTCACGTGAGCATCACAAATAGAAGAGAAAATTGCAATATAAGGAAGCCACATATTTAAAAAAAGCAATTATTACATTATTGTGTCATTCTTGAAGCAAAATGAAGAGAGTGCTCAAGCATTCTCTATAGTTGGAGTATAAATTGGCAACTAAAGACAAAGATTGAAGGACCTTTAGAGATGGCATGCAATTGCTTGAAAGATAGGCGAATAATTTCTCATGACCCAATGAGATACTATCATCAACCTTTTAAGAACTAGATGTTGAGAACTTTATCGATAGGCTTTGGTTCATAATTTTGTAATGATAATGGCTTAGGAGACTATAGTGGTGATATGGCTGCGCAATATCAACCCAATGATGAAGCAAGGAGTGGTAGCTAGAGATCCTTCTCACAAATGATTAAGTAAACAAAAATGCAAGTTATAGATGTATCAACATTGCTATAACTTTAAAGGACTACTTATTTGCCTCATGTATAACTAGCTAGATTTATCTAATTTTATGTGATTTCAACATAAAGTTTTTCTAGTGCTTTATGTCACGTGGGATGCATGTCAATGAAACTTTAGGATTTTGGGAGAGCAATTTGAGAATAAAAAAATAAGGTTGGTCAAAAATAATTTGAGGGAACCCATATAATTTTGAGAGGATCTTGAGACAAACATAATTAGAAGTCTTCCTAAAAGGAAATCCTAAGTGGAAAATTGAAAGGGGATTCTTGAGAATAAATTTTGAGAAAGAAACATTTGAGTGAGAACTTTAGAGAAGCCTCCGATCAAGAGGGCTTTCCAAGAGATAGCTTCATAGAGTGCTTCTTAGGACACATTATTTGAAAATTATTCCAATTGCATAATTAAAATGGTCATGTTGTTAGCCCAATGAGCCATGGTGTATGATGTGACTATATTTTGATGATAACAAAGGTTGTGTTGGATATGACTAATGGTTTACATTAAGTACATTTTAGGAAATAAAATCACCAAACTAGACTTACATTGGTTCAAGACTTGAAGATTGAAGACTTGGGTATTTATTTTCTAAAGCTCTCTCAATATCTCAAACAAAATAGCTCACATATAAATAAAATTTGATAAACTTATGTGCATGGCTCCTACAAAATTAATTCATGTTTATTTAAATTCATACATTATCATTTTTAGCACTATTTTTTTTGGAATCATTCATGAACACATATTTTATCATGACACATCATTCTATACTATTTTGTCCATATAAATTAAATTAAAATTGAATAAATATTTATAAAAATATAGTGAAATTCATTTTATAAAAATTGGATACTTAATATCAATGCTTTGATCTTTTTATCCAATAAATTATTAACATTATTAATTTTTCTTAACTAACTAATAAAACTAATTAATAAAATTAATCACTGAAATTCATGCACATCATATTCATTTCAATAAAGACTAAATTAATATAGGTTTAGCCAAATAAAGTAAGATTTGGACTAAATTTAATTAAAATAATAAATTGTCTTAAATTGTGTAATTCATGAGACTTAATCCTATTGACTAATATATTCGACGCATGTATTAATAAATTAGAACCTCATCCCCTCTCTTAGTTTCCTCATGCATTAAGATCCCTCAATTAATCCTTGTCAAAATCACTTAATCTTTATTTGTGAAAATTATGTGGCTGAAGTTTGCTTATGCTTGGAATTATTTTAATTTTGCAAATTTCCTATTGACTATATATTATTATTTTCCTTGGATTGAACCCTAATCTAATGGCTCTAAATTAAATCAAATATGTGCATCATCCCTCTCCCTCCCTTGGACGAAATTTGCAACATTAAATTAAAATTATTGTGACTTAAAATTGCATGGCTCTTTCCTATTTTGCCTTGGCTGGCCACATGCTTCATTGGAGGCTGATTTAATTTATTATAAATCTCCTTTCAAGTTTAAATTATTGCCTAAAATGTTTCCAACCAATTTTCCCAGGCCGAAATTCTCTTTATAAATAGAGAGGTAGGCTTAGCGTTTGTCCTCTCTTGCTCTCATAATAACAAAACTTTGCAGAAGTTTTCCTCAAAGTACTAGATCATTTTTCTAGCCTTGGTCGTGCGTTTTAAACTAGGTCTCTTACGCTTGCTAAAGTGTCTTCGTTGCTCTCTCACTCTTTTTCATACTTCAAGAAGGCAATTTGGTGAGTTCTTTTCAATTGCGGTGTTTTAATTCTTTCAATCTTGTGCAGGATTGTGATGTCACGTTTTTTTTTTTTTTGGATTCAATTTGTGATAATCTTCATGGTAGTTTGATATTTTATCATAATCATATCCTTCATGTTGTACATCAAAGTTTGATTGAGCATTATTGTAATCTCTTGCTAGTCATATCAATCTTGTGTTGATTCAAAAGTTTGTTTGAAATCTTTTGTGTATCTCCTTCTGCAAAATATCTTAAGTTATTGTTCATGTGTTGCTAACTTGTGTTTGAATCTTCATATACTTTTGTGAAACTCATCTATTAGATTAGATTGCTTGCAACTTTACTTTGTAATTGCATTTGCATTGATATTTAAAGTGCATAATAAAAAGAAATTATATTGTGAGCTATCAAATTTCTTGGCTATTGTTGTTTATTGTTTGTGAGAGCAACATTCATTGTTTTTTCTTATTATAGTGAGATTTGTACTTAATTTAATTATATTCAAATTTAAAATAATTTCCCTATTATCTACCTCTCAGTTTATTATAGTGAGATTTGTACTTATCCACACGCACCCAAGCTCGCCCCAGCCCGAGCCCACGTGCTCGCCTGTGCCGCGGTTCCACCCGCTGAAGGCGGGATTCAAACTCAGCCCTTCACGCCGCCGCTCAAGCTCCCAACCATCATGCTGCAATGGAAAAACTTTTATGTGAGCTTTTTTTTTCTATATTTAAATTATAACTTATAAAATATAAAATTAACAATGAATTTTTAATTTAGTTAATATAATTTATTTATTTTCTTTAAATTAATTTAATTTAACAATGAATTATTAAATTAGTTAATTTAATTTTAAATTATTTTATTTAAATAATTTAATTTTACAATAAGTTATTAAAAATAATTAATTATAAATATTTATTATAGACATTTTTAAGGAAAAAATAATTTTCTTCGGAAATTCCGTCGGAAATAAATTCGTCAGTAAGCTAATCAAAAATTCCGCTGGAAATCCGTCGGAAAGTCTGCTGGAAATGTTATGTCGGTAATCCGCCATAAAAGTCATCAGAATTTGTGACGAATTATTTCCGCCGAAAATAAGCTATTTTCCTGTAATGGCTCTTCAATTTTGCGTGAGAGGTTGTTTTGAACAAGCCGTTAAATAACTTCTTCGCCTACTTTGATGACGTTTCTTCCTATCCCATTTGAAGTCACACCTCCTCGTCGTTCTTCTATTGGATCATAAGGAAAAAAGTACAACAGGAGTTTGGTCATTTTGAAGGTATAAATGTTTCTTCCTTTTGTGCGCTTCTTCGTCCAAATCTTGTAAATTCGCCGAACTCCCAGATTTAATAAATCAAGGATTTACAGTAAAAAGAGGGAAATAAAGGATTTAACTTGCTATGAGAAAAGCTAATGACATACATAAATTATATGCTTCTTTGACATACATGAATTGCATGCTTCTTTATTTCTCAACACCCTAATATGATACATTAACTAATCAACATGACTTTATATTCCAAAGAATTTAGGGCAATTTCATAGAATCATAACATATAGAGCATCATTTGGATAAACTAATACAATAGTTTTGAGAATAATTATATAGTTCTAATCAAACTAGTAATTATTTACAATAATTCCACTTTATTCTCACTCATCTTTAATTTAAAAAAAAATTAAAAAAATCATCTTATTTGTATAAAAAATCACCTTTGTCTGTCTACATGGCGGCCAATAGTCATTAAAAGTTTGTGATGTCATTAAGTTCTATAAGCAATCTTAGAATCTTATTCTAACCATCCATCCAATGATATGATCAATAAAATAATTATATATAAATAACATTTTTTTTAAATTAAAATCCACTATAGGGGCCTACGCGTTAATATCAAAATTGGTACAAAGATCCTTAGAGGGTTCCTCCAGCTAACTACGCTCATAAGAGCTACAATAAAAAAGAAAATTAAATCCTAATAGTCGGTGGATCCCTTTTCTAAGAATACAATAAAGCCAAAAAAAATTCATTATGCATAGCAGCAGCACCCAAAAAATGGAAGTAATTGATTAACTCATTCAGCATAAACTTCCTGCAAAAAAACATAATGCAGAAAAAAAGATGCAAATATAATAAGTAGTAGAGATAAGATTGCAACCTTTGAAGCTCCCAAACTCAGGCATCCTAATGACCCTGCAAAAAACTCTCCAAAAAAGGGTGTTAAATAAGAAATAGCAAAGATGAAATATAGGATAAAGTATCTTAAATCTAATAGACTCAGTATCAGAAATAAGCTTGAAGAGTTCACTGATCTCCAAGGCACGTAATAGATCTCCTTAGTAAAACCCTTACTGAAGAAACATAAGCAGGAGGAGATCCCAGTAAGAAACCAGATATCCTGGTAGTATAAACGACTAGCTCGTAAATTTAGCCATAAAAACTCAGCTAGCACCTCAAGACAAAAGACACAGGAAAAAAAATAGCACCACAAAACAAAAAACAACAAGCCTAACAGGCCAACAACCCAAAGAGAAAAAGATCTCCAACACCCTAGCAGTAGAAAGATTAAGAATGACGAATATAAGGAAGACCCAATTTATCAAGAGAAATCATGCCTTTAAGAGGGGAAGGCAGATTCATCACAGAAAACAGATTAAAACTAATACTTTGGGAGCCAGACTTAGCCAACCAGTCAGCACAAATGTTCCCTTCACGGTAAATATGGGAAATATTACAAGTGAGCTCATTAATCAACATCTTAATCTTTCTAATAGTATAAAAGTCTTCAGGATTCCCAAAATTGTTCTCAGAAATCACACGAATAACATATTCAGAATCAACTTCAATGTTAACATGATGGTAGCCCAAATTTTTGCAAAGTTCTAAACCATAATTTAAGCTAAAAAGATCAGCAGACAACACAGAACATATATCCAGAGGCCCAGAGAAAACCTCCATAGGATTGCCAAGATGATCCCGGATAATGCCTCCAATATCCGCAGAATTACTACTAACAGAACAATCAGTGTTGAGTTTAACAAAAGGAAAATCAGGTTTTAACCATTTAACAATTTGAACCATCCTAAAATCAGTAGCAGTAGCACAATTTATACCAAAATAATCCGCAAGAAGATTGCAGTTTTTAAAATTCTTTCAGGAAATAAGTTTTATAGAAAGCAGTTGTAAAACCTTATTTCTAATCTTAGTAATAATGAGATTGGCATTCATCTTAATCTCCTCATACTTGGATTCATTTCTAGCTTTCCATAGGTACCAAATAACAAGGATGGGGAGTAAGTTTTGGATATGACCCTTGGCTTTAGTAAACCACTTACTCAGAATATCAGTCAAGGCGTCATCAAAATAAGGAGTCTCCAAACCAGCCAAGTTACTGAAATGAACCCAGACAAATTGTGCTATGGAACTATTAATAAAGATGTGTTGAATGCTCTCGATACCAGCACAGAGATTAGTACAACATTGGCATTTCGAAACAAGATAAAAACCTTTTTTCCATAATCTATTATCAACAGGCAGGTAGCCTTTAAGACATCTCCACGTAAGTAAAGAATAAGAAATTGGAATAGTATTATGCCACAAAGTTTGGAAAATATGAGCAGTATCATCTTTCACTCTAATTTGCTCCCAAAGATTGTTGAAACTAAAAGCACCCAAAGAAGAAAGTTTAAAAAGAATTTTATCTTCCATATGTAATTGTAACGGAATTTTAATAATCAACTCAACAATCTCTTGGGGAACCACCTCAAGCAACTTAGATCAGTTCCACAACCCATTGAGAAAGAAAGCATTCACTTTAATATTATCAATGGTAACATTATTAAGATAATTATTAATAGAAGAAAAACCCAACCAATTATCCTGTCAGAAAGAAACCTCCCCAATACCAATACCCCATTGGATGTTCAGGTCCGCTTCTCTTTTAATTTTGCAAATTCTTTTCCAAATCGAAGAGTCAGTGTTTTTGTAATGAGCAATTAAAGGATGCATACCCTTACAGTATTTAGCTAACATAAAATTAACCCAAAGGCTATTTTTAGAATGCAAACTAAACCACAGTTTATGAGAAAAATCTTGAACTATATCAGAAATCGATTTGCAGCCCAGAGAACCTTCCTTATAAACACCACACAATTTACTCCACTTAGCCCAATTAATACAGTTTTTGTTATTAGTAGCACCCCAAAAAAATTTATTTATGATTTGTTCCATGCGATTGCAAATGCTAATAGGGTGTTGCAGCGTATGAAAGATGAAGATAGGAATAGAATTCAAGACACTCTTAATCAAAATTAACCTACCACCATACGAGAGAAAATTAGAAGACCAATGCATGAGTTTCCTTTGAAAAATTGTGAAAATGTTGTCAAAGAGAACAACTTTTTTCCTACCTCTAGTCAGAGGAGTCCCAAGATACTTGATCGGCAGGGAACTGGAATTAAACCCACACAAACGTTTAATCTTGTTAGAACGAGTAGTATTCACAGATTTGCCTGTGATGAAATTACTCTTATCTCTATTAATCGAAAGACCACTAACCTCCTGAAATCCTTCCAAGAATTTAAATAAA
The DNA here is from genome assembly GCA_016618105.1 of Dendrobium huoshanense. Taxonomy (NCBI): domain Eukaryota; kingdom Viridiplantae; phylum Streptophyta; class Magnoliopsida; order Asparagales; family Orchidaceae; genus Dendrobium; species Dendrobium huoshanense. Next base: position 74,552,720 of record CM028351.1, read on the forward strand.
ATTTTAACATTTTTAATCGAAGCATTAGAGAAAATGATGAAATCATCAGGAAAACTAAGATGAGAAATAGAAAAACCACCATACGTGCGAAAAATAAGATTAGGGAATCTCCTATAAAGATTATCCAATCCTCTAGAAAGAAATTCCATAGCAATAATAAAAAGAGAAGGGGATAAAGGATCTCCTTATCTAATACCATTTTTAGATTGAAAAAAACCATGGTTCCTACCATTAATAATAACAGAAAAAAAAAACAATTATCAATGCTATGTTTAATAAGATTAAGAAAGACTTGGTTAAAACCAAAAAAAAAGATAAAACTTTATAAAGAAAATTCCAATTCAAGTTATCATAGGCCTTAGAAATATCAAGTTTAAAAAGGATGTTGCTACCAGTGCTTTTGATATTAATGTCATGAACCAGTTCTTGGGCTAATAAAATATTGTAAAAAATGCTCCTACCTTTAACAAAACCAGTTTGGTTAGAGGAGATAATCCTAGGCAAAATAGAAGATAATCTAGAGGTAATAATTTTTGAAACAAGTTTGTTAAAAAAAGTACAAAGACTAATAGGTCTAAAATCATTCCAAAAAGTAGTATTCTCTTTTTTTGGGATAAGAACAATATTAGTGCAAGAGAAAGCTTTAGGGTACGGATTACCATTGAAGAAATCATGAACAACATCAATCACATCCGATTTAATGATGTCCCAAGTTTTAACAAAAAACTTCGTAGTAAACCCATCCGGCCCGGCAATAGAATCAACATTCATATCTTTGATATTGTTCCAAATCTCCTCCTCAGAAGGAATTTGAGTAAGAGAAATATTATCATCCTCATTCAAAATAGTAGGGATAGCATTAGGGTTAACATCAGTGGAAACTGGATTGTCAACATTAAAAATATTTTTAAAATAATCCACACCAGAATTGACAATAGAATCTTCAGTATCATAAACATAGCCATGTTTATCAACTAACTTGTGAATAAAGCTTTTAATTCTATTCTTGTTAACCAAAGCATGAAAAAAAGAGGTATTTCTATCTCCATCTAACAGAATAGAAGCCGAGGCCTTTTGTATCCAAAAGATTTCTTCCTGGTTTTGTAAATTAAAAAGAAGAAGCTTACTGTTATCAAGAATAGAAAGATTTTTAGAAGAGGGATTATTCTGACAATTCGTATCCACAATCAGAACCTTGTTCTCAGCCTCCTTGATATTGTCAAATATGTTCTTGAAAACCAATATCAGTTAAATTGCAAGAGGAAATCATATGATTAAAGTCATCGATGGCATTCAAATTAGGAGGGTTACCACCTCTTCTTTCACTAGCATTGGAGATGATATTAAAATCTCCCCCAACACACTAAGGGCCAGCAATATTATGGGCAAAGTCAGTTAAGCAATCCCAAAGAGGGACACGGTCAATTCTAGTAGAGGCGGCATAAACAAAAGAAGCACTAAAGATAAAGTGATTATAAGAAATTTGGACATTAACCACTTGAAAAAAATCAAAAATAACAGTAATCTTTAAATCCTTTTTCCACATGATCCAAATTTTATTGGAAGTGTTAGCAAAACTACAAGGAAAACCTAGAGCATAAGCAGTAGCAGTAATTTTATCAGAAGTAATAAAAGGTTCAATAAGAACTAAAAAGAAAATGTTGTGAACACGACATAAATTTCTAACACGGGTCTTAGAGTCAGACCCACCAATCCCCTTCACATTCCAGATAAGAGCTTTAATCATTAGAACCTTTTGAATTAGTTTGAGCCCTAGTAGAACGAGGGGTATCTGGTAGGGTGACTTTGACATTCTTCTTTTTTTTTTCTTTTGAGTTTTAGAGAGCCATTCTTCCTCCGAATTTTTTCCTTCCATCACTTTAGCAGAAGAATCACCTTCACCACTGACATTATTATCACTTTTAGCCAACGAGTTAGTAGAAATATGCCCCGGAATGTATTCCCCTTCATCACAATCATCTGCCGGTTCATGATCAGAATTGTCAGTGTTAACCCCATTAACAGAGGAGTTAGAGTTAAGCATAGACTCCACAGATATAAAAATGTAAGGTATATTTCCAATTTCATTACTCATGTTATCATTAACAGGCAAGGTTTTCACAGGAGTGCTATTAGAGTTCAACAAGTTTTCAGGATCATTTAACGACGCATTTCAAACCGTCTCAACATTGGATTGGTTTTCAACATTCGTAACAGGGGTGGCACTCTCAGGATTTTTAGTTACAGGATCCTTATTTTCCACCAATCCATTGGAGTTGTTGGAAATTTTCTTAAGCTCCGGGTGAAGTTTAAAACAATCAGACACCGAATGACCATGAGCTTTACAATGATTACAGAAATCAGGGATTTTTTCAAATTCAACTTTTTGCAAATACCCTAAAGCTTTTGATCCCACCCAGACCTCTTTCGCATGCTTCTTAGTAATATCCACTTCAACTAAAACCCGTGCAACCGACGGTCTTGTTCGAGAAGCAGAGGCTTGATTGGTTTGTAAAGGCCTACCAAAAATCGAACCAAGCGCATGCAAAACCTTAGGGTTGAAAAAATGAAGCCTGAGGTTAGGAAAAGAGATCCAGATAGGGACTATTGGAGATTCCTCCTTAACATCAAAAAACGGAGTCCACTTTAACACACGCATTTGACAGTTCAAAATGAAATAAGATTTGCGCGCAAAAACCCGACTATAATCCAAATCGTTCGATAGTTGAATAGCCACATGTTTTGAATCCAAAAGACCAACGGAGTAAAAACCCGAGAGCTTAAGATTACCAAAAAAAAGTTCTAATCGCATCAAGATTTGGGCGTCTAACACCAAACTTACCAACATGGGTAAAACAAAAGGGAGAAGCCAACTTCAAAACCTCATCATCAGAAATTAAAACAGCAGGCACGCCGTTAAAAGTTGAAGGAGTAAGAGAAGATAAGGTATCACCTGCCGATCCAGCTAGAACATCTTTAAAAGATCTAGATTTAGAGGGAGAAGCAGCATCTGCATCAATGTTGAAAAAGCCTTTGTTTTGATCTTGACTTTTAGAAGAGACATTACCCCAAGGCGTAGAGGATGCCTCCCCCGCCATCGCAGCAAGGCCCGAAAGGGCCAGACACTCGAAAATACACCAGGTGAAACAAGCAAACAGATCTCGTACCTAGAACAGGGGAGGCACGAGAAGACGGGCAGAGAAAAAACCCTAGAACACAAGAGCGGCACTTCCTTTATTAGAGAAAGAAACCATGAGATCTCATGATATATATAAATAACATTAAATTGATACAAATGTCATTGTTTGGTCGTAAGAATTTATAGCCGAAGTGTGCTATGGATGCTTGAAATCATAAATATTAGATGTATAACCAAACAATTGTTAGGACACAAGATGTTAACAAATGAATTCTTGAACAAAATGAAAATTTTCATCAAGGCAGTCTATTAATTACCTTTATATCGAAGGGAAGGTTTTGTTATCCATATTCCAAACATAAAAAGCAAGCCTATCTTACACCAGATGAAATTAATGTTGAACAATATCATAGAGAATTTATTCCAGAATATTAATATTGGACTTCACATGGTGAGACATTAGCATTATACATGTTATAAATTTAATTGTTGCTTATGTTGAAAGTTTCATGTGATAGAAATAATGATGCCTTTATTTATTAATGCAGAGTTATCATTTAAAATAATTCAGCAATTGAGAATCCAATTTATGCATATCAGTGTTGTCTAATGCAATAATGGTGCTCCTTATGTAAATCATTTTGGCTATATAATTTGTTATTTTCATGTTAATTTAAATAATTCATGTTAGTCATATATAAAAGCATTTGCACAATATAATTATGTATATAACCGAACCCTATTGGGGACTCTATAAGAAAGCATTAGGTTTCCAGGGGTTGCTGTTTATCTTCTCAGTGAAAGGTATGTGATAAATATATATATATATATATATATATATATATATATATATATATATATATATATATATATATATATATATATATATATATATATATATATATATATATATATATATATATATATATAATTGGACATGAATTGAAAATGATAAATGATTGATAAGTCATCTGAGATACAAGGAAACCTAGTATGATTTCATTTATGAACATTAAAATGATTTGTATTAATAGTAGATTGGCATATATATTAATAGCATTGACATATTAGAATTTTGGTGTAAGAAACATAACATGTGTCATTACTACTTTGATTTGGTGGCTATAGGTTGTTATTTCGTTCCCTTAGGTAATTCATAATTTCATATTGCACACCCCACTCCTTTGTTGTTTATGCTTTGATAAATAAGAGTTTTTGTTGTTGATGAGTTTGATTTATCAAACCCACATGTTGCCTCTTTTTATAGTAGGTCATGCAGTTGTGTTTAATATGCCATCACTTTAAGAGCATAGTTACCAGTAGTAGACTGTTTTTTTATTTATTATTTTGTAGTAGTTTATTACGCTTTTGATTTTGGAAAAATTATTCCGTCAGGTTACCTGACGTAGAGATACATCAGGTAGCCTATAATACGTCGCCACGTGCACTTACTCTTTACCGCGCGGCCCGACGACCTGACCCGGAGCAAACCCGGGAGTTGGCGTAGCTCGGTATTGCTAGGTATTGATCCATTTTGCTCGACAAAAATGAAAAATACTATTCTGTGAAGACCAATACCGAGCAATACAGAGCAATATCGAGTTCTTTTAGGTATTACTCGGTATTGGTCTTTACAGAACAATATTTATCGTTATTGTCAAGCAATACCGAGTAATACCTAGCAATATCGAGCAAATACCGAGCAATACGCGAACATAGTAATCCCGGATTTGGTCCGAGTCGGGTCGTCGGGCCGCGCGGTAAAGAATAAGTGCACGTGGCGACGTATTATAGGCTACCTGATGTATCTCTACGTCAGATAACCTAACGAAATAATTTTTCTTGATTTTGAGAGTAAGATAGCTTCTTTCCTGCTTTTTTGTTATATTTATATTCCTTTTAGCTTGTATCACAATTATTATTATTTGGATGTACTAGTTATTTGCATTTTATGAATGATTTGAGTTTTTAATTAACTTACCTTTGTTTTCTTTGTCAAATATATATCGTGTTTATCACTTGTATATGTATGTTTTAGTTTGGACACCTATATGATCTAATCATTTGAAAGACACCTGAAATAAATTGAATTTAGGATATATTTTCTTAAGTTAGCTATATTTATATACACAGCAGCTGTATGAAAAGAATATATAAACGGACCATAGCCGTTGGATGGACACGATCCTACGTTGCAATTTTAGTTTCATTCTACACTTAATGCAAGTCAAATAATTTGATCAGTTCGATTACCTTTACTGTAGATTGCTGTTGTGTAGGATTTGAATATCACTTGGGGGTGATGGCAGTCAATGCCAAAGCTCTTACACGAAGAGCATCTGTTCTTGTTCGACGACAAATCTCCAGAAATCTCGCTCTGTCTTTCCTAATAATTTCCTCCCGGGACGCTGGATTTCGTCCAGTTGAGTGGTTCTCTTCATGTTCTAGGAGGTTCGGTTGCTGCTGAGCGGGGCCGGCCGCAGCAATGGTGGTTTGGCAAGTGGGGGAAAGTGGTTTTCTTTCACATTGAGGTGGTTTTCTTTCACAGTGAAGTGGTTTTCCGGGCGGGTAAGTGGGTTTCTTTGCTTTTGTGTTCTCTTTCGCCGGTTCAGCTTCTTTTAGGGTTTTCTCGTGATTTGTTGGTTTTTATTGTGATTGTGAAGTTTTAGAAGCTGCTTTTTGAGCTGGATCTAGTGGCAATTGGGAGAGTTGGTTGGCGTTGGGTGCTTTGTTACCCGTGTTTTGCTCTTTAGTTTTTTCTTTCTTTTTCTGTTTAAGTTTACTTGTGAATAGTGGGTTAGTTATCATTTTGGGAAGTTGAAGATTTCTGCTAAAAAAACTGTGGTATTCCTTCATTAAATTGTGCAGGTAAGGGTTTGTTCTTCTGTTTCTTGTGCATTTTAGTGGAAATGTAGGTTTGATGGTCGGTGCATGATCTTTCAAAACAGTTCATGATAGAGATTTTTTTTTTTAGCCTCATTGGTTGCTTGAAGTCAGAAAAACACTGAGTTAACTAGATTCCCTTGTTTGGTTGGATGTAGTTAGGAATTATTATGGATTTTTAAACGTCTTAAAAATCTGTAACAACTGGCGATTTTCACGCCCAAAATTAGTGAACACAGAATCATCACTTTCGAAGGAGCTGTTTGGTATTTTATTATTGGCTGGATTTAGGTAAGATTTAACTTTAAGATTTTTGTGTTTTGATAAATATCTTTTCAATTCCATTATTGGTTAAATTTAGGATTTGTTTAATCCCACCATTTATAGGATTAAATGAATTTAAGTTTTTCTCCTCTCACAAGTTTTAAATCCTGAAATAAATAGTCAAATAGTTTGTTCGGATTTAGCAGGATTTAACAATTGCCATGTAATTTTCATATTTTATTACTTTTAAGCTTTAGTAAATCTTAATTTAATACTATATCCTATTTATAGCAAAACAGCCCCAAAAACATATTTTTCCATCTACAAAAAACAGAATGAGCCCTTACAGTTATCTGACTTTTGTGTAGGGTTTCTCATTTCAAATATGGGTCATGCTTGGAGTGAAATTGAGTCATACTTGAAACTTCTCAATGACCGGTCTTTCCTTTTTTTTTTTTTTCGTTCAATTTTTTTTTAAATTCCTTTCTTATTAGATGATGAAGAAGGGTATTTGATTCCCTGAAGACAATCACTTCGGAAATTACAAAGTTTATTTCATGGTTTGAACAGTTGCTCAGAAGTCTAAAGTTGTGCTGATTATAAGTTTGACTCTGTTTGATTGGCTGATATTTTATATATCATGATATGTTTTAGATGTCTTTGTTTGGTTTGCTAATAACTTTTAATTATAAAACTTCGGCTTCGTTTGAGACGATTTTTTTGTTGCTTCTTAAAGCAGCTTTCTAGTATAAAATTTTTAATTTTTTACTAAAAAGCTGCTTTAAGTAGCAACAAAAAAGCCGTCCCAAATGAAGACTTAAATGGCACCTCAGTCCTTTTGTTTTGTTATTGGGTGAAACTTAATGCTAGGCTATTTGAAAAACGTTTGGCGGGATACCTTTGAGTCAATCATATAATATTTGATAGATAATATTGACATGGTAATAATTCTGATATTAGAATAGTAGCGATAGCTACATGACACTGAACCAAACAGCTCCTTAGTTGTTTTCTGTCTATTTTTGTATCTCTATGCAGATATATAGTAGTCATTGTCACTTGAAGACTGATTCTTCCTATCCTGTTGTGGGTCTAGAAAGTATGTTGAATCTTTTTGCTTGAAGCTTTTCACTCCAGTCAGTTTTGTGATTTCAATATCTTATAAAATAATTGTAATGTGATAACCTAGTAGGCAAGATAAATTCATTCTTCTACTGTTTTCTATGGTGATTCCTCATTCTGGAGAGCAACCTGTCCTTTCATTTTATGCTTGTTAGCCTGCTAGATGTGTTTTAATGAAAACAAAATTTGAGAATTTTCTTTATCGTTTGAAGAATTATGAAGTCAGGTTCAAAAAACGGTTGGAGTTCTCTCATGTCATTTCGAGTGGGAAGGAAATCTGCAGTACGCTTTTCTTTGTTCCCCAAAGTTCGGTCAGCTGGTCAAACATCAGGAAATGCACCTGTTTATCTAAACGTGTATGACTTGACGCCCTTGAATGGTTATGTTTATTGGGCAGGCCTTGGTATATTCCACTCTGGGGTTGAAGGTATTGCTCCTTGTGTTATCATTTGGGTTCTATTTGAGAAGATATTACTACCACATGGCTTGCATATATGTTGATACTTTGTTTTTGTCTTTCGTTTTTTTTTTTTAATATGTGGCTCTTGAACTAGAATGTTGCTATATTTAAAGAAATCTCTTCTAAAACATGGTATAAGACAGAAAGATACAATTTCATTGTTACATTTATTCTGCAACACTAATAGATTGTGTAGATACTAAATATTCATTTGAATGAGTATTCTCTAAGGATTTCTACTGATAGACCACTGCAGTTAATCGAATTACTTATATAGCTGCCGATTCTTAGGAATGCAGCGAAACCCCTCAATATTATTAACTTGTTCAAAACTACCGCCTTACAATAACAACAATAATAATAATATCTAGCCTTTATCCCACTCCGTGGGATTGGCAACATAAATCATTTTTCTTCATTGTGTCATGCTAAAAGTCAAATTCTCATTTAAATATAATAAAAAAGGTTATTTCTAATATTTTTTAATCAAGTCTTTTTAGGTCTACTTTTATCTTTCTTAACATAAGTCAAATCTAATACATCTACTCTTCTAACCCGGTCATCGGAAGGCTGATGTTTTATGTGACTAAACCATATGAGGCGACTCTCTCTAATATTATTTGCCACTGGAGCTACTCCAACCTTTTCACGTATATGCTCGTTTCACATACTGTTTCTAAGAGTAAAACCACTCATCACCTGAGCATCCCTCATCTCTGCAAAAAATTTCATGCCTCTCTCTTAATGGCCAGTATTATGTGCCATAAAGCATTGCAAGTCTCACCACAATCTTGTATAATTTTCCCTTAAATTTGAGGGATACTTTTCTATCACACAACAGGCCTGATGCATCCCTCCACTTCAACCATCCAACTTGGAATTCTACTCATAATATCCCCATCTATTTCATCATCACTGTGAACAATAGAACCGAGATATCTAAAATGTGTACTCTTATTAATGACTTGATAGCCCAAAGTCACAATCTCCCCACTAGATCTATTATTTACTAAAATTACACTCCATATATTTGGTTTAGATCTATTCAAATGAAAACCATAATTCAAGTCTTCCTTAAGTTCCCTTTCTAGTCTTATCATCAAGAAGAATATTATCAGCAAAAAGCATACCTCAGTGTACATTTTCTTGCAAATGTCTAGTAAGAACATCCATGGCTCAAAACTACCACCCTCTAAGGAATATTTTTATTCCTCTCTTAAACTTCATCAAATATACAATGAGCCCCTAAATTAGGTTATGGTGTCAACAAATGACATACAGCTGGTAGTCGCCAACAATTAGTAGTAGTCAATGCCTGATGCTTTGGTGATGGTTGGCAATGTTTGCACAATGGTGTAAAGTTGGCCAACCCGACCACTGTTAAGGATGGATTGATGCATGCCGTGTTTCCTTGGTTGTGGCAAACCAAACCACTGTTTACTCAAGTTTATGGCATAGTGGTATTGTTACGACAGCAATTTAATACATATGAATTGGGCATGCTTTATGTAATATAAATAGCTTGTTTTGTTACAAGTAAATTAAATTCCATTCTTTCGAACCAAGCTTGCAAAGTTGGAAATTGCATTAGATATCATATTTAAGAACTCCAAGTCGATCAAAACAAGTTGTAAAGTTGGCCAAAATATTAAATTTTCGCAATTTCAACAGTTATTTCGAAGTGCTTCAAAATACAGAAATATGTTAGATGCGGAACAGGCTTCTGGCTATTTAGCGGAATATGCTTCCGCCTATTTAGGCGGAACAAATGTCTGTTTGATTGAGGTGGGGCCCAACTGTCAAGCAACAATGAAGGCCAACAATTAAGAGGAACTTAAAGAGGGGATTAGGAGAGAAATTCAAATTATGAGGGCTGTTTTTGCATTAACTATATTTTTGTATGTTTTAAATATATTGTTTAACTTAGGGTTAGGTTTTATCTTGTGTTTCCCGAAATTTAGAGTGTTCTTAGGGAGTTTTGGGCTCTAGCCGCCGGCTAGGGATTTGGGAGAGCCAGATCCTCCTCTCCAATTGGGGATTCATTGTATCTTATTCCTTTTCTTCCCTATTTCATCAATTGAAGAGAGTTTTCTTCCGTTATCTTTCTACAAATAGCCTTGGAGATTGTATTTAGATTGCTGAAATTCAATTTTAGCCAAGGGGAATTGGATTTCTACAACCACTTCCTATCAAATTGGTATTAGAGCATTGTCCTACGTAGAAATATAGGACTTGCTGATTTCTGTTGTGTTTTCCCCTTCGTATTGTTGAATTTGGCTATTTGATCACCAAATCCGTTGTTGTTTGGCCGTTTTTGTTTCCTATGGCAGGAAGAAAGGTAGAAGCGTTGGAGGGGGAGATTGAACAAATGAAATATAAAATTTCCAATCTCCAAATCCAAATTTCAGATTGCAAAAGTCAAATTACAGCCGTCCACAAGAAGATCGATGGAAATTTTTTTATCATGGAGGAGATGTTGAAGAAATTGCTCGAGGGCCAAATCAAAATATCTTCGACTGAGGTGAGGGAAGCCGTCAACAGCTAAGGAATTGGGGAATCCCTAAGCCAATATGGCGAAGGGAAGATCAGGAGGTGGAGATTTTGAAGGGAGCAGAAAAAATGCTCCCTTAGGGTTTATTCCTATGAAGGAGTTGGGTAGAGAGTATATGCAGAGCCGTGAGGGGGTTGAGCATGAGCGGAGGGGTGTTGAATTTGAAAGGTTGAAGGGGTACTGAATTTGAAGGGAGAAGGTGAGATTGTGATGAAAGATTTGGATACAAACGGAAAAGGAATGATTGGCACAATTGGGGGGAACCACCCCCCTTGGGGTATAGGAAATGTTGGTGGAAGAGGGGGTGTCGAAGGAGATCTGAGGGTTAGGAAGATGAAGATATTTTTGAAGGAGATAATGCTCATGGGTGGATCTACAAGGTGGAAATGTACTTTACCATCAATAAATTGACATAGTAGGAAAGATCGATGATAACCGGGATGTTCTTGGAGGGAAGATCTCTAGCATGGTATTAGTGGAGGGACACGAGCCGGCCTATACGAAACTGGAGGGAGTTTAAGGATTGCTTGTTGGAACTTTTTCGAATCAGCAGAGGAGGAGACTTCTATGAGCAATTCTTTACGTTGATGCAGAAGGGGACAATTGTGGAGTATCGTGAGCTATTTGAGCACTTGGACATTTGACTTGACCGGCTTTTGGAGGTTGTACTGAATGAAACTTTATGAAAGAGCTTAAACCAGATATTCGGGCGACAGTTAGAGTGATGAGACCTCGTGATTTGGGAGAGGCTATGGAGCTAGCCCAACTACTGGAGAATCAAAGGTACCTGGAGAGAGAGACTGGGGGCAGCAGCTCAGGAGGTTCGTGCAAGATGACCACCAGCTTTTTGTCGTCCAAGAAGCTGACATCGAGTACTTGGATAACCTAGGGTTTGGTTAAGAAGAACATTAAACTTAGATAAAACTTCATCTCAAAGCAATGTAAAAACTCCTATGAGAAATTTAAAGCTATGCGAAAAAATAATATAAATCAAATTTATCCATGAGTAGATATTGAAAGAACTTTTTCATAAATTATTAGAAACATGAGGAAAAAGAGGGAAGGAAAGAGGAAAACTCATTGTGCAAAGGGAAGAGTTTCAGAAGAGTTCATCGAGAGCTGTTATTGCGAGGAAGAAACGAGGAAGGAAGAGGAAGGAGAGTTTTTGGTGGCTTAGAGAGGGAGAAAAGAAGTGAAAGTGATGCCCTAAGTTATCTATTGGGTTAAATTGGAGAGATTGAGATGTCAGTAGGAGTGGGAAAATTTCAAAACGCCAGAGAACTTGCGTGATTTGTATGATTGGAGAGAAAAAACCGCGACTGGGATCCGCTCAAGTTGCTTGTGTGCAAAGGGACGACGGAGGAGCAAGAGGGGGTCGGATGGCTTGCGTGAGCGGGAGAAATCCCGGACCGAACATGTCCGGGCCGGGATATAACATAGAGTAGTAATCCATTTTTTCCTATTGTTTGCTCATGCTCGTGTTCTTTTCATTCCTCTATGTTGCCTATGTGAAAAGAAAGATATTTGAAAATAAAGAAGAGAAATGATGCCATGTTTTCTAAAAGACAACCTTCTCTCATATCAACTGTTTTAGATTTCTAGTTGCTACTCTATCATGACTTCGGGAATAAAGTTATATGTCCTCTTGACTAAATTTGTGTCTTTTGTAGAAACCAATTGCAGTATGCAGTTTGATAATTATTTTCTATATATGATTATAGTCATGTATGATATCTTGACATTTTGTAACTAATTGAGTTAAAGTAATTTTTAAGGCATTTTTGGAACTTGCCTTGGGGTGAGGCGTGGTAAAATTTCCCAAGGTTACTTAGTAGAGATTTTTAGACTGTGGGGCATACGACCTTACCGGCTGCATGATTGCCTTGGGCACTTGAGGCTTGCCTTTTACATTCTGTTAGCTGAGCAAAAATGCCATGATATAAATCAAGTTATCAAATTACAAAATTTTAACCTCTTATAAGTATCTTTCTAATTTATTCATATAAAAATATGTTTTTAAACAATTATTTGTCTTTAGGTCTCTCCACCATCTCTCTCATCCTATCTATTTCAAAACCCCTATTAACTTCGCCAAATACTCCCTATCTATTATATTATTTAATTAAGAAGAGAGGGGGGGGGGGGAGAGAGAGAGAAAGAGAGAGAGAGAGAGAGAGAGAGAGAGAGAGAGAGAGAGAGAGAGAGAGAGAGAGAGAGAGAGAGAGAGATTCTTCTTCTAGATTGCGAATGATTATTCAAATTTAATATCATGCTACTGATTATGATCTACAATATAAGAATTATATGGTAATTGAGTTTCATTCATGTTTGTGAATATTTAAATATTTATAAAGTATATGAAAAATACAAGGATCCTTGAGGATGTATAGAAGTCTTTTTAGAATTCTCAATTTATCTATGTATTGTACTAATCAAAATTATTTAATACGTACAAAATATTTTGAAGAATCTATGTATTTGATTCCAAGTCACTTGAAATTGTATACAATTTGAATTCATAATTATCTTATAATGCAATGAGAGTCATCCATTATGAAAGCCTGATAGGTTTGATGTTTCTGACTCATGATCAAGTAATCTTAAAAATCCTTGAAATTGTGCATGCCACTATAGCTTTAAAGATGTTAAAGAGAATGAACTATTTTGATGTTGCATTTGAAGATGATAATATCAAAATTTAATTTGGAGGAGAGTGGTGATTTTCCTTCTAGGATATATTCTTAAAAATTAATCTGAGAAAAAAATACATCTCCTGCACCAAATGTATTTAGTGATATATTCTTTCCTTTAATACTACTAATTAATATTTTCATTCATTTCATAAAGTACATGTTCAATAGTTTATTCATTTATTGATACTTGATTATTCTTTATTCAAGGTTAGATTTAATTAGAATTAAACCATGCAAAAAAAAAACCTAAAGTAAAACTAATGTTTAAAATTAAACAAACATTTTATTAGATATATATTCAATCCAGTAAGGGGCAAACATCATGAAAGTAAAACTCTCTTTAACGTAGCATTTCAGCAACTGTTATGAATTTCATAGTTATAATCTAAGTTTGAAACACATTGACCTTGTGATATGTATGTTGAGGAGTTTTAATCAAAGTGTTTCAAACATGGGCCTCATATACTAATGATCAAACACATTTTTAGTCCAAAGATTTAAACATATGAGAGAAGTAAACGCTTGTTATTTCTATACCAACATATTTTGATTATCAGTTGTAGGACTAGTTTTCTTCTCTCACGTGTTCTTAACAATCTTTACCCCCTTCACATGAGAGTCCTCCAATTTGTCCATCATTTCCTCTTAAACTAAAGTTTTTAATACTGTCAAGTAACATACACTAAGTTGGACTTTGATACACCATCTGACAAAACTCATTTTTAACCCAAAAGTTTAAGTTTATGGCTGAAAGCGAACCTTTTGTTATTTTTATGCTAAAATATTTTTCGACTATCTGATTAAGATTAATTTTCACTCTCATGTATACTTAACCATACCTCATCAATTACTAATTGAAAATTTCCTATTGGATTTTTGCAACTAATAGAGAACTTTCATAGAGATCAATTTTATGGTTAATCATTTTGTTTTTTTGTTGAGATACTCGTCTTACTTTACTAGCTTTGTATATATCTAGATCATTATGATTTTTCCTTGAGAGTTCTTTGTACATTGATTTCTAAAGCATGACGTCATTTGTATATAAACTTGAACCCCACACTTACATTAATATCTAAAAGGATATTCTAAAGTTTTTTAATGCTACAATTACATGCTTTCAGTTTATGGTGTGGAGTATGCATTTGGGGCGCACGACTATGCAACAAGCGGAGTGTTTGAGGTTGAGCCTAAGCAATGCCCAGGCTTCAGATTTAGGAAGTCTATATTCATGGGTACGACTTGTCTCGATCCAATTCAGGTCAGAGAGTTTATGGAACATCATTCTACAAACTACAATGGGGATACTTATCATTTAATTATTAAGAACTGCAACCATTTCTGCAAGGACGTCTGCTACAAGTTGACTGGAAATTCTATTCCAAAATGGGTGAATCGGCTTGCAAGGATAGGTAAACACTAAAGCTTAGTTTGGGACGGCTTTCTTTTTGCTTCTTAAAACAGCTTTCTAGTACAAAAATTAGAAATTTTGTACTGAAAAGTTGCTTTAAGAAGCAGTAAAAAAGCCGTCCCAAACGAAGCCTAAGCCTTCATCAACTTCATGAATTGTTTTACAATTTTGTAGAAGCTTGACCGTGCTTAGTAGAGGATAAATGAGTAATCACTCTCATATTAACTTGTTTCATGCTTAATCTTGTATCTCACTTGTTAGACATCTAATATATATGCCTATAATGTGTGGTTGATAATTAGGTAGTCTTGTAAGAGCAATGATTCAAGTTAATTTAGGCAGCAATCTGAACGATATTCTTGAACTCATTTTTTCTTTCATAAAAGGAGAGCCTCAGACCCCCACAAGCATTCCAAAACGCCACATTGAAAATCTTTCTGTGGTTCAATACGAAAGTAATCTCCATATATCTCTTTTAGGCCCTTACATATACAATATTCTCTCCTTATTTATTATACAAATAATAGATTACTCAAGTAGATTTGTGATAGTCTTTTCTCAGAAAAGGCAAAATATAACGAGAAGTCAACTTCTCTAAAGAACCAACTAGTTCTTTTTGACCAGTTACACAAAAAATAGAGTGAAATAGTGAGATAATCAGATAAGCCCATCAACACAAATCTTGTTTGCTAATCTAACAAACTGTTTTTTAAATGGTCCGACAGAATAATTTCAAGAGCTTTTTTTAGTCAATAGCTTAGTTTTATTAAGTGTTCTAGCATCAACACGTTGACTACTTTTAAATTCCCTTTTTGTGTTTATGACCCATGAGGTTCCTCTTTAGCTTAATATAAAGCTTATCAACTGAGATAGCATTTTTTATAAGATCTTGGCTTTAAAAGGGTAAAAAAACTATGAATGATGTGATTAACCAAACAATTAAACTTCAAAATGCAATTTTTTTTTTCGTATAACACCTCGGTGTTGTATACCTGAGTGCCCTGGCGCTGTGTTCTCGAGTGCTCTGGTGCTGTGTTCCCAAGCTCCCCATCGCTGATCGACAAAGAGTAGAGTGCCGCAGAGCTCAAAATTGGCGTCGAAGCACTTTGATGTGAATTGGACAGTTTTCTTTCTCATTACTTCTCAAGGGTTGCATCCCTTAGAGTTATTAACTTGACTTTATCTTGTATTGTGAGTAGTTAGAAGATGGAGAACTGTGAGAATGGTGCAAGAGAGAAGAGAAACAAGGAGAGAGTGAGAGAGGAGAGAAGAGAGATATGTACTTATTTCTTCCCGTTTTCATAGTGAATTTCTTGGTGTGATGGAACTCTATGATATTTTCCCTACTTTGGATTTTTCCACATTAAATCCTGGTGTCCTTTTATTTTCCACTGACTTTTTACTTTCTTATTTGTTTTATCGTGGTGTTTTGCTTCCATCCCCAATAGAAAGGACACAGTGATCTACTATCAGAACCACATAATATATAATATTGTGATTTAAAGGTCATAGTTTCCTGTCATAGAAAGTATTTGGAGATCACAGGTTCTAGTCACAGAGAAACTTCCCACTCCATATGTTGTTTTTTTTCTTCTTAAATTTATTTTGGTATTAAACAATCTAACTTTGTTTATGTTGCAGGTTCATTGTGCAATTGCCTCCTTCCAGAGGCCATGAAAGTTTCTACAATCCGCCATGATCCTGACTCAACTTACGAGGAGAAGACGCGGCTCAAGAGCTCTTTCGGCTGCCTATCTTCGATTTCATTGCGTCAGAGACAGTTATCTTCTTCCTCTCTGCTACTGCCTTCGCCGCTGAAAGGTTGTCTTACTCCATGGGAGTTAAGAAAGTCTGCTTCTATCCGGTTGAAAAACAGGTGAAAAAGAACCTTTCAATCTAATTTAGTATCCTTAATTTCTAGAACGTATTTGTTGATATTGGTTACAATCTTTTTCATCATCCCTCCTTCAAAAACAGCATCATGTGGCTGTCAATCTTGTATCAATCTTCAACTGGAGAATTGTTTATTTTTCATTTCTTGATCGTTTAGGTAGCTTTTCTTTTGTATTTTAGAAACATTTGAGCTTTACTAAGTGCCTTTGTGGATGATGATTTCTTTTCAATCTTCTATTATTTCCTTTTTTTTTTTCTTAAAAGGATGACCAATTTGTGATATAACTGTAGTGGAAGATGTGAACTCCTTTGGTTTTTGTCTTCTTTGTATGGAGAAATGTGGGGACGTTTCAGTCCTTTCAGTATGGTGGTGATGGAAATATTACTTTTACCTTTTTTTTATAATTGATTGGTGGTGGAGAATTATAATTATAATTTCTCCTCCATTATAAAATTATAAGATAGCTAATAAGGAAGGGTGAAATTGTAATTCAGGAGAATTTGTTTGATTTTTTTTTTAATTATAAATTTACGTCGCATGGACGAATTCATAAAAGAAATTGCAAATTTTGACCAATTATTGAGGCCTCATTTGAGACGGCTTTCTTACTACTTAAAACAACTTGTTAGTATAAAAATTAAAATTTTAGTTCTAAAAAGATGTTTAAAAAATCAGCAAAAAAACCGCCCGAAACCAAACCTAAATTTGAGTAGCACACATTATTTTTCATATGATAATTATTTGGCTATAAAATGTAGCTAGATGAAAGAATGATTATAATTAATGATAATTTAGGCTTTGTTTGGGACGAATTTTTTTATGCTTTCTAAAATGGAGTTTTAGTACAAAAATAAAAAAAAATTGTACTAAAACTTCGTTTTTGAAAGCAGTAAGAAAGCCGTCCCAAACGAAGCCTTAATTGGTTAATGACTTTGAGGGGAGGTTCATATTTACATTGTAGCATTTTGTAAATTAATGAAATTATAAAATTATTTTGTAAATTTTGAAGTCCTAATTTCATAAGACAAAGAAAATGGATTGTTCTATTAGGCCAGCTGGACCTGAAGAAGAAAGTTGATTTTCTGCGTGTGAGGAGGAAGAATGGGGTGAGATCTGTTAAAATCGTTCTGGAAGGAATTGATTGTTGGGAAGTAAATCATACAACAAACAAATAATAAAAGACAACGGCAGAAGTGAACGCCAAAAAAATTTGAAATTGGAAAAAAAATCAAGAAGTATTGCTGCATTGTTTGGTTGTTCATCTGAATGTGATGTAATTCAAGCTTTAGCTGAAGCACGTGCGATCGACTTGACGACTGTAAGCGGCGTTCAAGAACCGCCCAGACTTCTTGGGCAGTGGTTGAAGTGATGACATATGGAAGAACGGCAGGAGAGATCGTCGAGAATAGAGCGGAAATGAAATTGTTGTCAATGAGACGCCAATGTGCGTGATCGGAGGACGTCGGATTCGGCGGCGGAGAAGTCCTTCCGATGAGATGATCTGCATAGCCGTTGGTGGAGATATGCTGAAAGATTTGAGTACGCCAGATCGCGTAATTGTTGGAGGTTAACGAGTGAGGGATCAGATTCTTGATATTTGATATAATGAATTTAAGGGTCGTCGGAATGACAAGCTCCGATGATTCACCGGCGAGAGTGGAGGACGGGGTAGGGTGGGAGGAAATGGAATCTTGATCCCCCATTCCTAGCTCTTTGATACCATGAGAGAGTAGCGTGTGCAGTGAGGCCGGAGACGAGGAAGACAGAGGAAACCGGAAAAGCAAGAATAGAGGGAAAATTGTATTCAAATTATAATGAATATTACATACCTATAAATACTAGTTAATGTGATTAATGAGTACAGTAAACTAATGTACACCGTAAGCTTAAGCTAATCCTTTCTCTAATAAAGAGAACTATCTCGCCCAACTTACAGCGTTCGGATTTGGAGCGCCATAGTGCTCTACTTTTTCTCCAGCCTGATTTGCAGCGCCGTGGTGCTATCATTGAAGCCTAGTGGTGCTCCGCTCTCTAAGCCAAGACTGAAACACCGCCGCATTACATCATACGATGTTGCAGTGTACAAGTGTGCAATACTTGAACCCACTAATGTACAACACGATGATGCTACACGGCTTCACTTGAAAAAAAAAAAAAAAAATTGAGCCAAGGCCCTCGGACCCCAAGCAGAAGGGCTCTCCCGACAACACTCAATTAGCTCGATCAATGAAATTGAGGTACAAGTTAATAGTACAATCCGATTGATCGATACAATCAAATTTCGCACAAGACTAACATTGATTTGGAGATCCCCATGCCAGTTCCGGAGAAGACGAGGTTTGCTCGAATAATGGCAGGCATGCACCGATGAGTCTTCTTCGCATTGGTTGTCTGGTGTTTCGTGGGCCTTTTCTATTGGGGTTGCTGAGTAACTTGTGCTTATTATGATAAGTCTACAACTAACTATAATAATAACCATAATGGTTTTTTTTAGGTATGAAGAAATAGTTTTTACTGAATAGTTATTTTTTGTTATTTTCAATATTATGAACTTGGTTATATTTTGATTTCTTTGAGGTGCTGTGCAACAGTGCAAGCGCTGCTGCCAATTTTCAGGAAAATCATCTTCTTCTACTGATGTTAGTGATCGATGGCTTTCTGTATTTGATGAATTCTTGCTTCGTTCCCTTTCCTTTTACATAAGCTAATAATATATTTGTTCCCATTTGAAACCCGGCAATATTTTCAATTTGGACTGATTTCAGTAGTTTTGGTCAAAACTCATGAGGAGTTCCAGAAGTTTTGAACACATGTTCTGCCTCAAATTCATAAATTCTGAATTAGACTTCCACTTAAAATCTAGAATAATCGTCAAAATTCTATGTGCCTTGGGATGACTTTCTTATAGCTTTTTAAAGTAACTTTTTAATATAAAAAATTTATTTGTTGTATACTAAAAAGCAGTAAGAAAGCTGTCCTAACGAAACGTTAATTTGACCTTAACTAGATATTTCATATCTTAAATATATTTTTGATAATAATTTATAATTAAAAGTAACTAAAACAAAAATAAATATCTGAGTATTCAAAAGATAAAAATTCTCACAATTGTTCAAAATACAGATTTTAAGATGTACAAAAGCCAAAACTAAAGCTTGAGTTGTGACTAAGGCTTCGTTTGTGACTGCTTTTTTATTGCTTTTTAAAACGGAGTTTTAGTACAAAAATAAAAAAAATTTGTAATAAAACTCTGTTTTAGAAAGTAGTAAAAAAGCCGTCCCAAACGAAGCCTAAGAGCTGGTTGGGATAATTTTTTTCGTTATTTTGTTTTTAAGACAACCACCATAATTTTATTTGACTAATGTTTTCATGCTACTTTTTCACTATTTTCAAAAAGTTATGTGGTGGAAAGTAATTTTTTACAACCAAAACAGCTGTTGACCTCGTTTTTGTCCTGATTTGCCCTTGACTGTGTTTAGTCGTGTTGATCAAGCCTCGTCGAGCCCTATTCGATTCGAATCGACATTAATTTGAGCTTGATTTATTTTATATTATTTTATTGAATTAAGTTTGATCAAGTCGAGGCTAGCTCGAGTTGACACGAATCGAACCAGACCTGACTCGATTTTGAGCTTGATTTCTGCCCCATGAGTTTAACTAAATCCTAATCAAGAATTGATTAAATCTCCAAGCCAATTTGAATCCGTTGGATCAAGCATTTGATCGGACGGCTGCGATTCCCCTTTTCTCCCTTGGTGCCCTAAATGAGGCCGAAGCCTCCATCCCACTGACGCTCGGTTCGGAACAGACAAGGGGAGGCGGAAGAAACTCTCCTGCTCTCCCACACACCCGATCTCTATCCCTCCATCTCTCACTCCCGACCTCTTCCTCTCTATCTCTCCCGTTGGGAACAAGAGGAGTTGAGCCCCCATTCTTCTCCCAGTTCGCAGACCCAGGCGGAACTCCTCCCGCCTCGTCTCTGTTCGTGAGACACCCGACGCCTGGCTCCCGTTCAAAGCCGAACCCAAGGTCCGTCCGACCTCCAGGACCGAAGCCCCGACTCCCCTTTCGGGACTCCTACCCGAGCCGACTCCAACCAGCGGGAAAACCCAGCCGTTCTCCCTTCCTCTTTGGACCGTGCTGCTAGCCGCCGTCTTGTTTGCCGATCTCTCCCTCTCCCTCGTTTTCTCTCTCGGTTCGCAAAAGACCCGAGACGGTCGGACCCTCTATCTCCGTCTTCTCTGTTCGTGCGAAGCCAGGTCGGGATTCCGAGCCGACAGCAGCTCTCGCCCGACCTCCAGGACTGATCCCGTCGCCACGCCTGACGCCGATTCGGACGAACGACCCAAGCTCGTCGCATCTCCTACCTTTGCCGTCGGCCTCCTCTGCTACAGGTATACCTCCTTCTTCTCCTTCTTCTCCCTCCTAATTTCTACTTTCTTCTACTTTTTCTTTTTCTCTCCCCGGCTTCTCCCCTCTTTTAGCAGCTCTCTTGAATGTGAGTAGCATTTGGTTCTTTTGAGCTTGAGTTAAAATCTTGGTATATGAATGTGCAGTGAGTAGTCTCTAAATCCCTTCTAATCTTGAGCTAAATGGTAACACGTGAATGTTTTGGCTTTGAATGATTTGGTTTTGAGAGCAGGTACCTTGAGGTTTGGTATTTTAATTCTTATTTAAGATTCATACCTAGATCATGGTTCTCTGTCGTGAGTTATGTAAAGGAAATCTTTGAGTGGTTTCTTCCTTCTCGGTATATATATCAAAACTGTTTAAAATTCATGCCATGTGAGACGATGCCTTATGTGGTTATTTTCTTTTGTATGAACCTTCTAATGTTGCATAACAAGTGTTAGTTGAAATGCCAT
Source organism: Dendrobium huoshanense (assembly GCA_016618105.1). NCBI lineage: Eukaryota > Viridiplantae > Streptophyta > Magnoliopsida > Asparagales > Orchidaceae > Dendrobium > Dendrobium huoshanense. Next base: position 74,574,002 of record CM028351.1, read on the forward strand.
TAGAAGAGAGTGGTGATGCTCTTCTTCTATTACTTCCTTTGTTGGCTGTCATTTGTGTAAAGTTTCAATGTCGGATATGTATGAGTACATATATATACGCATGCCCAAATGATTATTTGCCTTTTAAGTGCCATGGTTAGATTCTGTTCTATGTGAAGGAGTATAGAAGCTGTGGCATTTCTTTGAAGAAAATATATATTTGAGGCACTTGTGTAAATGTTTACTAAGAAATGATACCTTTTCTTATGTTGAATAAGCATGATTTCATCTTTACTAAAGCAATTGTATGATTCTATATGATTTGTCCATTTGAGAAAGCTCCAACCATCATTTATGAGTGACGCATTTGGGTTGTTTCTTTCGTATAGTGGCCAAAGTATTTTTTGATAGCAAATTAAGAAAGGCATGTTTCCTCTTTAGAACGGTGAAAATATGAATGAACATTTTTGCCAATATCGATTTACAGTTCTCTTTATCATTGATATTGATACAATACCTGCAATAGATAGACTTTCAAATAAGTTATTGGAATCACTTTTGAGCATTGCTGTGAGATGGTTGGGTTATTCTTCATCAGAATGAGATATCACATTTTGTGAATAACACTTGTTGAAAAATATCCGTATATTCTAGCAATTTATGATTAGTTAAGATAAACTCATGGTTGATCTTATATCTAAATCCAGATTTTCTTCTCTCTTTTAACTTCATGTGAAAATTGTGTTGGCAATTATGATTTTAATTTTTTTTTTTTTATAAATCTCATGCTTCGAAATTTCATTCATATTCATGCATATAAAGTTAGGTGATTATGCAAGAGTTCCCTTTAGAGTCTTGGCAAGAAAGTATGTTGCTCTTTTCTTTCTCCACTGATCTTGATGAAGTTATGTTGGAAACATGTCTAACTAAAAAGGTTGCGAATGATGAAATATCGCTATATTTTCTTCTCTACTTGGTTGAGCTTTGTATGAAAAATGTCATCACCGTGCCTCTTTTATTTTGAAGCGTGATCTCTTATTGCTTAAGAGTTAGGATGTTTGAAGTTATTAAAATCTTGCATAGTATTTTGATATTTGGATTTCAAATACACCCTTTGTCTCTATTTGAGATGTGTGGAGCTTTGTAGTATTTTTGTTCCCATACAAAATTTTATGGGTATGTCTCTTTGAGGCATATTGGAAAGAATTGTATCATGTGATGCTAAATTGATTGTTGGTATTTCGTTAAGGTAATGGGAAGAGCCCTATATCTAGATCTCAATAATAATTCTGCTATAGTTTGCTTAGTGTATGTGACGGGTTGGAAAGCTTAATGCCTAGAGTGGCACCATGAGTTTATGGGTTAATTGGAAGTGTGTATCCCTAGAGTTGTCCTTCTTCAATGCTATGCTCATAAACACAGTGAGATAAATGGATGAATATCTTCACCATGTAGGTTGTTGGAGAATTAATTTATGTGTATTTGAATGGTGACATTATTGAGGTAAATATTATGTCGGTGGTTATTGTTGCCTTGTGTTTCACATAGCAATTTGTATGGGCCTAGTGCAATGGGTGTTTTAAGAAATCATTGAAAGGCTTCATGGTTATTCAGTGTTGAAAGCTCTCTGACTCTTTTTTTTTTTTTTTTCTTTATTGGAAGGGTTTTGCTTGTTTTATATTCTTATGATGAAGTATTACTTGTGCACTTTGCCTGGATTGAAATATGTTTTGAGTATGAAGAAATTATGTTGATAGCTTCTTGATTCCTATATAGGAGATTAAATCGACATTGACTTCTCCCTCTTATAATTATTATATCTTTGGTGAAATGTGGATGTCAGAATTTCTATTAAATGAGTTTGCGATTTGGAATGAAAAGTGGAGTACCTTTCCTGAAATATGTGAAATTTTAGTTTAATGGCTATGTGAAGAGTGGAGGGGTGAGTTTAGTTCCTTTCAAGAGAATCCTTTTCTTTATTTCTTTTGTCATTCGATAGTTTTGTGTCTTGGTGGTATTGTCGAATTTCAACATTGAGCGACTTGGCTTGAAAGCATAGTATCTTTTATTCCCAAATGGGTATGGTTCTATTATTATGGTTTTTGGTGGAAATATAAAAGTTGATTTGGCACATGATCAATAGCTTTAGCTACAAGTTTCAAATATATCTTATCTATGTTTCATCAAATATGAATTGATTGGGTGGAAGCCTGAAATCTTTTGCAATAGCCTTTCTTATAAAAGTTATAATGCATCTTCTTGATTCGTATGAGTAGAAGAGTAATTATTGGAAGTGCTCCTTTTGTTGGAAAATCCTGCGGGTTGACTCACATTCGAAAGATTGATGGCTTATCTTATGTTGAAGGGTTTCACGAGTTATATCGTTTTACTTTGAAAATTTTATTATGTCTTGTGAGTGTTTTATAATAGAGAATTTCATGAAACCTTCTTACTAGAAGACTTTCATGGATTAACCCCACTCCAAATAAAAAAAGATGCACTTGATTATGGTTTGTTGGGTAGGATTTTGTGTCAAAAAGAAAAAGAAGCTTTGGTAGATTTTCTCCTTGTAGAGTTTCGTGTAGTAGTTCATTTAGAAGTTCTTGTGAGTCATTTTTGAAGTCTATAATTTTGTGGTGAGACTTGTTTAGTAGGATCCCTTAGTGTCTTTTGGGGGGTGATTAGTGCTTTCTTATGTGAATTAGATTTTCTTAACGTGTATTTAAAAAATGAGTCATTAGGTTGGAACACTAAGAAACTTTGGGTTGGAAGATGCTTAGCGTCTTTTTTTATAGCTTCTTCGATTAGTCCCTACTCTTTTAGATTTTTCTCCCATTAGTGTTAGTTTCTAAAATATAAAATTTTGGGATAAATATAAAAGAAAAGAGAATTTAGTCGTAAAATTCAGTCTTAGAAGTCTATTTCCCTTAGTCGATTTGGGCTTGGTTTAGAGTGTTGTGGGTAGGTGTGTCGAAAAATATCAAGTGCCTTATTTGGATTGTGGGAATAACAAAGGGGCATTGTTAACGTTGCTTTAGGATACACTTGTCTTTAAAGAAGTGTGTCCAAAACAACAATGCCTACATCCCTTTTATTTGTAATTTTCATTCTTTTTTCATTCTACTGCTTCGGTATAGATTCTCTAAGCCTAGTGACACATGTATGAGGATCCTAAGGGTTAGAAAATAAAGCTTCTTTAGTCTTCTATAACACTAGTGACACTTAAGGACAAAAAATTAAGGACCAAGTCTTAGATAACATAGACTTAGGGTGCATGCTCCCTATAGGATAGAGACATTAAAACTTAAACTTAGTGACATTTTTTTCCTAGATTTGGTGTTCTTTAATTCATTAATAATCGACCAACAAGTTAATCATAATCTAACTCCTAAAAGGCATTAGAACACTTAATTCCTAATTAAGCCATGATCAATATATATATAATCATTAAATTTCAAATCTAAAACATACACTTGAGTCAATTCTAACTAATTTATTAATCATTCTCTAATACACTTAAATCTCAAAAGATGTAGACTAAATTAGGAGAGTAAACATAAACTAAAATTGGCCCAACATAAAAGACTTATAAAATTCAAAGCTTTAATCAAACCCACTTATTGTTAATAACATACTTAGTCTAAAACACCTTTAATATTAAATTAGGTGAATCGAAGCCTAACATAAACTAAATGAATCATAAATAATTTATTAAGAGATTTCATTATAACGCAAAGCCTAATAACTCATCTAAAATTCATCAAACATTAAGCTAATCTACTAAAATCAATCAATAAACTTCTTAATATAACTATATCAACTTGGTTTATTGGATGGACTACTCCGAGCTGCGGGGCTAAGTGTCCTAAGGAGGCCTGGTTCCTCGAGCATGGTGGCATAACGCCACGAATGAATTCGATTGAGTGGCAAAACTTTAAACTTAATTGATTATTAATGATTTGAACCAAACATCTATCGATAATAGATCACCTAATATACCTTTCTTTTCTAATTTGTAACCAACACATAATTCAACAAAAATTGGTTGCTACTGGGTAACCCAGGCCTACGAGGCTATTAAGTTAGCCCCAAGGAGGGTGAAATAAACCTCACGGCCTCGGTGTGAAACAAAGGTGGTAATCAATCAAATACTAAAAATAAAATCTCTAAAATCAATTCTAAAATACTAATATTTAAACTTAAATTAAAATTTCTCTTTTAACCTTTAACAAATCAAATGAAAATAACTATAATTAAACTTCCCTACATAGGACCCATCCAAAACTACACAACATACACAAACTTAGATTGATTTGCTAGGACACGACTACTAGCTTTAGGTTAGGCCAATGTCTTTCTTTTGTTGTTCAGTGTTTACTACGTACACATACTCTATAAGTGCAATTATTAAATTTCCTGTTAGCTTTATTCAATTTCCTGTTAGTTATATCTTTGTTATTTATCTGCATTTCTTTTCTGAACGGCATCTACGCTCATATATATATTTCTATGCTATCTTTTCTTACGAGGTACATTGAAGCTTAATGATCAGGAGCTAAACGGGACTGCTTGCTTATAAGCTTTTAAGTGGCAGCGCCACATACAGTCAGGTATAATTTCTGTAATTTGTAAAGTAAATTTTTAGTCATATATCGAACTGCTTCACATCACACACTGCTTGTTAGTAGGTATTCTAGCATGTTTAGGTAGCCAGCCTTAGGTTAGTTCACTGACGAAGCTTTGACCCTATAGGTCAAAGCTTGCCCCCTTCTGTGAGCCCTAGAGACCATTAGGGTCATTTAGGCCTGTAGAGTAGGCCACGTACTTGTGCCATTGGGCATCGTTGTTTTTCCACACGAAGTGGGTATCGCTAGGATTTTGGCCTGCTGGTTTTGGGTACGATACCCCCCTTTTTCTTTCTTTTTTTTCTGTGAGCCTTAGAGACCATTAGGGTCATTTAGGCCTGTAGAGTAGGCCACCTATTTGTGCCAGTGGGCACCGTTTGAATGATTTTCTGTGCGGGTACCTTGCATGGAGGGTACCCTTAGGGTGTGTTTATTTACTTTTTCTGTACTCTGAATGTCATGCATGCATTTGTCTTTACACACCTTACTTCACATTGTATTTCACTTACATACATGCATTACATCAGTAGACTTAAGGATATTTCGTATCTGTTTCATGCATCATACATGGCGCTAAGTACATCCTTTTGCATATTATAGAGTCCTTGATTGAAATCTTTTAAACTACAAATCCTTGATTTCTTAGGATAGAGCCTTCCTATCTTGTATACATATAGGGCGATTGATTGTGTTTAGGATGTTAGCTGGCAGCGCACTCCAGGCAAGCATAAGTCCATGTTGTACACCCCTTAGTGTGTCTCCTTTCATCTGTGTTTTGAGTCTGTCTTTTCTCTTAGGATAGTAATCTGGTCTTTGATCTTTTAAACTCAAAATTTTAATCATATCTTTATCCATTCAAAATTGTCTAATCATCATTAAGGGTAAATAGAAGAAACTCTTTGGAATAGAACTTAGGAACTTTTTCTGTGCACCAAATTAAGAAGTGAATAATACACTGTCCTTAATCGAGAGTTTTCTTAGACCGAGGTCTAAGATGTAATTAACTACGGGGGCTTGCGCCCGTAGGAAATCGATCCCCACAATCAAATAAACCCTATTCGATGCCGATGTATCGAATAGGGGAAATCTCGTGAACTTTTGGGTTATAGATATTATTATCCATCGAGGTTGGTAGGTGAAGCCGCTATCCTCCATGGCTAATCGTATCTATAACTCCATCTGCTCTTCCATCGGCCTGCTTGTGTCGATTGTAAAGGTCTACGACCACTTTGTCCTACGGGATAGTGTGATCGTACTCTTTGCATTCGAACCACACGAGCGGAATCCTTTCGGAGACCCACAACAGCTAAGAGCAACTTCACAACCAACTTTATAAAAAACTACACTCATTCAGTTTTGACACTAAATAGTGATGAACAACACGATATGAGAACTTAATTGAAGAGATATATTCAGGCCTGATATTATCTCATGGATCTGTATACATTGGAGAGGATAGTGAACATGTATGACTGTAAATTTTCTAATTAAATGCAGTAATTGGCTTCATTTTTTAAATGCAGAAAGGTATGTTAAAACTTGGATCCTTCTTCTGTTGTTCCATTCAACGATAAGCTGTTTCGTTACCTCAATTACTTCAAGGAACAACCCTCTTAATTCGAGCATCAACTTCTGATTATCTTTTCAAGTAGTCTTTTGTCTAGGGGTGTCAATATTTGACACTACCTGAAAATTCGACTCAAATCCGACCCGAAAATTTCGGGTTTGAGATTTCAACCCATTTGTAAAATCGGATATGGTTCCCCGAAACTCGAAAATGACCCGAGCTGACAAGCCTGCCCACTGCGTTGACCTGCTTGCCCGCGTCCAGTCCTGAGGCGAGACTCCCGCGTCGCATTGCATCCCCGAACCATTGTCCCGTGTCAGCCATCAGATGTCGCGTCGAGTCCCTTCTACCCACCTCGTTGACCTGCGCTACCGCCGGCCCGCCGCTGCAACCGACCCAATCGGAAGCACGCACCTTTCCTAAAACAGGTCGTGTTCGAGTTGACTTGAATAGTGTCGGATAAGTTCCTGGTTCGACTCCAACCCGACCTATGAGCCGAATTTGACAACCCTAGATTATCTCACTTCATCAAATTATTCCATTATGTTACCTGATGATCTGTACCTTTGCTATGTTCCTTCTCCTGGCCAGCAAATCATGTAGCCTGAATTGTTAACTGTTCAAGAGAAAGCTTATATGAAAAAGTTTTATTGTTAAGTAACACTCCATATTTTTAGCGTTCATACACGAAATAATGCTCTAATCACCGCTCCATACTTGACAAATGATTAGAACAAATCTGCTTTCATTGGAAAGGAGAAGAAGACAAACCAAACAAGATACATTCTTGCTTAACGCATTTGCCATAGTGCTACATTAGAGGAAAATATCTAGATAAGCATTATGGTGGCATGTCTCTCTTTCTAAGTGGGAATACTTCACATGGAGTTTCGAAGTGTCTCTCTCAGCTGCAGCAATAATAGGTTTTTTTTTTTATGATAGATAACTGTCCCAATTTATTTTCTGATGACAAAAATCAAAGCCATATGAAGAAAAAGGGACCTAGTAATGTTATACTGTTTTACCCATCGATGCTCAGGGTGATTGGTGGGCGAGATGTCACAATAATTATGTAAGTAGATTTATTTAATTATATAAATCATTAAGTGACCTATATATTTGAATTATTGAAATTTAATTATTTATATGAAATCCTATTGATAAAAAAGACATAATTTAATCAATCGTTTATGGACCGTTTGATCAAATAACTCTTATGAATGGTTATTATAACTAATCCATAGGAAATAACTACCGGTCATTTCTCTCTCTCTCATTATAGGGGTTAATTTGTTCCATAGAGAATTAACTCATGAAAGGAGAAAGTGAAAGGAAAAATGAAGAGAAACCATAGTTTGGAATTCAACGAATTCATCATAAATCAAGATATGCTTTCTTCCAATTGAAATCTTGTGAAAATCAATTTGTTTAAGATCTTGTGGATTTAAGATTTATATAAATTCATATTTTCATTTCGATTTCTTTTACATATTTTATAATGTGACTTCTTGCAAGAGTTAGAGAACTCATAATGCATGCTGTGAGTTCTTGTAAAAGTTAGAGAACTTTATCTTAAAAAAAGTTATTGTAAGAATTAGAAGACTCTTTAATCTTACCGGGAATTCAAATACCCCTTTAAAAAAGTAGTTTTAAAACAATCTAGAGCTTTCAAATTCAACAAATTTTGACTAATGAGCCAATGTTCATAGTATTTTAGTGGTAATTTGTTGAGTTTCAAAGGTAAGATCTGGAGGTCATTTTCAAAGGGGTGGGCGCCGGTTCAACATGGCCAGGCTCTTTCCATGGCCCCATCTATATACAAGTCTAGGAAGGATTTGGTAAATGAACCTATCAAGAAGAGATCTGAGGCAGAGGTATCCAGATTTGCACGCAACTCACATGCGTAAGGGCCCCTCAAACTGCCGAACACACTTACATGATTAAATCTGTCTCTCCTTTGGATTATTACTCTGCTCCCCACTATTGAATTTTTATTAGGTCGGACACCTGACGTAGCTCTACATCCGGACGCTAATAAAATGTCGCTACGTGCTCTAACTCTTTACCGCGCGGCCCGACGACCCGACCCGGACTGGAACCCAATATTGCTATGTATTAGCTGATTTGTACAGATCAGGGTATTGCTAGGTTTTGCTCAGTATTGCTTGGTAACGAGAAAAACGATTCTGTCAAGACCAATAGATAGCAATACCGAGCAATACCTAGCAATACCAAGCAATACCCCGGTTTTGCTAGGTATTGCTCGGTATTGGTCTTGACATAGCAGTATTTCTCATTATTGTCAAACAATACCTAGCAATACACGAACATAGCAATATCGGATTTCCGTTCCGGGTCGGGTCGTCGGGCCCTGCAGTAAAGAATAAGAGCACGTGGTGACATTTTATTGGCGTCCGGATGTAGAGCTACGTCAGGTGTCCGGACCTGATAAAAATTCGCTTGAAAGAGGGCAAATTATTAGGTCCGGTCACCTGACAGAGAATCATCCGGATTTATCTCTGTTTACAGTAAAAGTATAGTCAAAACGCAGTTACTATAGCAGTTGCACTTTTACTGTAGACAGAGAGAAATCCCATTGTATCTCTCTTCCAGATGACCGGACCTAATAATTTCCCCTGAAAGAGACCTTAACTACATGGACATGCAAACTCTCTGCTTTTTGAAGAAAGGTTGACTCTAATGGCACAAAAATGGAATTTTTTTCATAACATTCTGAATGCTATTCTTATTTTTATATGAAATTTTGGGTAAAGAACAGTTTCTTGTCTCTTATGGAAAATTCTGTTGGATTTTGAAATATTTCAAGAACTATTAAGGAACATTAGACAATTGGAATTGACATAATCAATAAAAGATCATAGTTTCATAAAGCTCAAAATTGAATAGTAATAAGCCACATGATGCATAGAAAGTGCTTGGAAAGCATGCTTTCAAATGATTTCATCAATGGAAGATTTCATAGTTCCATTAAGTTCACCAATGGAGAAGGCCATAGATGTTTGATCTGGGATAGGGAAAGATGCAGTGTCCTGAAACAAATTGACCAGTACTTTCAGATCACAAATAAATAAAATCATCATTTACCCAAACCCAATGTGAGTACCAAATCGTCCTCTACCCCAACCTCATGAATCCTCTCCCCTTCCCATGGCTTGACCCTCATGCTCTCAAATTCAAATTCAATGGCGCTTAGGCTCCTTTCGAGTATCCCTCCTGCAACCACAGCAGACTCTGGCATTAGACGAGCTCGATTGACCAGGTTGAAAGTGGGAGATGCAGGAGCAGTATTCTGCAAACTGGCCCAACGGTTGGAATCGATAGTAGAAGAATCAGACTCATCACATTCAGGTATCGTCGCCGGATGATGGTGATGTCGGTCACGGGTGGGGCTGGCCGGGGCGGAGGCCAGAAATAGAGGGTGGCCATGGTAGGCGGTGTAGCTCCAGTCAGGCTTCCTAAGCTTCAGAGGCCGGGAAGATGGGGAGGAGAGTGGAGGGGTTACTGGAGCGCTATTGGAGATGCGGAGAGGAGGAAGTGATGAGAGGTTTCGTATGAAAGGGAGGATATAGGAGGTATTGATTCTGTTGGGATTATCAGAATTCTCAAGTCTGGAGGGGCTTGGGAAGGAGGAAGATGTTGGGCTCGCATGGTAGGAAGGCACAGGGCTGGTGAAGGCCGAAGATGGAGGGCTGATGAAGGCAGAACTTGGGCTTATGTAGTTGGTACATGGGGCTCCTGCTGTCGCCTCCGGTGGTGGTGCGAGTGGCTTGCTTCCCTGCCATTGAGAGAATTTTCATCATATGACCACAAGATCAGAGCTTGGAGACTTCGCAGAAATTACTTCATACAGATTTTCAAAGGAAACACAAGGAAAAATGACTGATAAAAGAAGAATAAAAAACATGGATACGAAATAAAGTCAAGATCAAGATCGAAGGTAATTAGAGAAGAGAAAAAATCGAACCTTGCGATAAGTTGTGCCGTCCTCCTCGACGACCCAGCCGGCCTCAGCGCAGAGGGCTTTAAGTACCTCGTTGTTGTCGCAATGCTTCGGAAGCTTATAGTTGCCGAGGTTTCTCAGACCAGAGAAAATCTTGGCGGCGATGGCTCTCCTCCTCCTCTCCCTCCTCTTGTTGTTCTCTCTCTCCTTCCACGTCGGCATCCTCCCTCCCCCTGAAGTCATCTCTTTTCACTCCACTCTTCTTCTTTCTCCTCCCTTCTTCCAATTATCTCCAACTCAATCAGTCTTATTTGAACAAAGAAGTAAGAAGTTCAGGAGGAGAATTGATGGATTCTTTCCAAGTTGCAGAAGGAGGGAGCCCAGTTATCACAGTAAGTTGATAAAGATTTTTAAAATGATTAATCTAAGATCGAGATATCAAAACAAAACTCTTACACGTCAAATTTACATTTTAGCATATAAATTAAAGAAAAAAGTTACAGCCGTTCACTCTCTCTCTCTCTCTCTTCTTTTGAGGAGTAGAGGGGGGCCTTCTTTGGCTTTGTGCGGTCTTCTTCCCCTCGCCTTCGTTTTCTGTCTTCTGTAAGAGCTTTGACTCAGGCAAGGCAAAGAAAGTGACTGTTTTGTCCTGCAGACTTGCAGGAATAAATATTGTTTTTTCTTAAACCGTAGTTAATGGAGCACTAAAGCTTCATTTGAGAAGGTTTTTTATTATTTTATAAAATAATTTTTAATATAATTTTTTTGAATTAAAAATTTTTAATATAAAATTATTTTATAAAACAATAAAAAATGTTATCCCAAACAAAATTTTAGTTGCAATTTTTTCGTTGTTATTAAAAATTTTTGTGCTAGAAAATTGCTTTCAAATTAAATATAAGATGGATAGTTTGTAGGGCATATTAAAATTTGGATGAATTTGTAAATTGAAATAAAATTAGAAACTCGAATATTACTTTATGATATATTATTCCATTTTTAATTTAATTAGTTTTTCAATCTACCAGTTAGGACTGTAAATGAGTCGAGACAAGCTAAATATTTGCCTAATTGAGTTAAGTTCATTTAATTTTTCTTGAGCTCGAACTAGACTCATTCAAAAAGCATCAGGCTTGAGCCCAACTCAATTACTTAAACTCGTTTGAAAAATTCGAGCTAAATCTTTAGCATTTTTTGTAATATACTATTTTGAAATTACTTTTTAAATAAATTTTAATATAAATATGTCTCAATAAGCTAACAAGTCGAGCCAAGTTATAAGCTCGATTGTAAGGTCAAATTTTTAGTATTAAAATTTCTATAGAAATTTTTATACTAAACATTATTTTAAAAAATAATACAAAAAATTGTCTTAAATGAGAGGATAGATCCCTATTCCCAATGAATTGTGAGAATTTTGAAAAAGATCCTCCAGAATTTGATAAATTTCTATTCCGCTTTTGTGAAAGCTGTTTGCATGTGAAATTTATACTGATTTGAAGTGACCTATCAGTCCAAATTCTAAGTATTTATAGATTTCTTTTAAAATTGTGTGTTCAAACTTTTTTTTTCAATCTCAAACTCAATGGAATTTTCTCGGTCACTGTCTTTAACTTTAAGCATGTTCTTATCAAGTTTGAGAATGACATGGATTACTGGCGCATTTTTTCCCATCATTCCAATTTTGTGAACAATTATTTTATGAAGATTTTCAAATGGTTTCCTACCATTGATGTTGATGTTGAATCTCCTTCTATCTCAATTTGGGTTTCTTTTCCTAGTCTACGGCCGCACCTCTTTGCCCCGAGGATTTTACAGTGGCTCGGTTCCATGTTTGGTAAACATCTTAAAATTGATCAAGCCACTTCCTCTGGAAGACGGCCGTCGGTTGCTCGAGTGCTGGTGGAACTGGCTCCAAGAGCTTAGGCTATATACAATCGGTTGTTATGGACCCCTTTCTTTCCTACTGCTCTCACTGTAAATCTCTGGGTCACTCAAAGCTTGAATGCCCTCTTCTTCATCCCCAGTCTAATCGTGCGGTTGTTCTTCCTGTCGCTGAGGTGGTTCCTCTTATTGTGATTAGCGATTTACCTGTTTTCTTGCCCAATAAGGCTCCTGTGGTGTTGATTAATGATAATGGTGGTTTAGCCATGAATAATGCTAATGTTGGTTTAGTTTATGATTCTGGTCTGTCTGTTCCTATTCGGGATGAATTTATTGTTTATGTGCATGTGGAACAGTTGTTAAATATGGTTGTTGGCATATCTCCAGTTTCCCCTATTTTGGCTAGTTTGGACGCTGGTGTTGTTTGTCCCACCAATTCTTTTATCAGTGTTGTGGGCGGTCTTATTTCTATTCTTTCCCCTGCTCATTCTGGAGAATTGTTGAAGTCTGGTGAGGTGGTGGGTGTTGGTTCTCCTACGGTTATGTCTCCTTTACCGGATTCTGGAGTTGTATTGGCTTCCCGTAAATGTGCTAGTGAATTGGGTGGTGTTATCTCTACAACTCCTTTGTCTCATGGGGGTATTGTGTCTGCTCCGTGTATTTTGGCTGAGGTTGTTTCACCTAGTGTGGAGATGGTGCATTTTGGGTCATTCATTTCTCCTGCTTTAACGCCTACTGTTCATGTGCCTGGCCCTTTTGTTGATGTTCCTGCTAAATTAATTTCACCAGACGAATTGGTTTCTCAAGTGGGTGCCAATTCGGGGGAGAGTGAGATTGCAAATTGACTGTATTCATTGTTCTTCTAATTCATCTTCGGAGGCTAGTGAAGATGAAGAACCTGTAGATGAATTTGCTGTGTAGCATGATCAACCTGTTGTGCCAGTTTCCTCTCGTGGGAGGGGTAGACGTGGTAGGGGTAGAAGATGATTTTCGTTGGAGTTTCTCCTTTGGGTTGCTGCTTTGGTTGGGAGCCGATATGAGTTATTTTTTAAAATATGGTGGTTGCTATTTTGCTGGTTATTGGTTTAAATTTCGAGAATGTGAGTGTTGGTTTTTGACAATGATGTGGCTATGGCTCACTTATCTGAAGTCATGGCTCGTGGCAACATTTTGTGGTGCGTTTTTTGCTCGTTGGTCTCTTACTCCAAATTGGATGGCCCTCGCCTGGCTTTTGAGCAGTTTGAAGCCATTGCCAATTACTGAGCCTTTGGGTTGTTAAACCCCGTGCTTTGGTTTCTTTGTAATTTTCATTTTTTTGTCCCTCCTTTAAGCTTGTTGTAACCCCCCTCTTTTCTTATTGGAATATATTTTGGTTTAAAAAAATCAATTTCTTTTAAAAATTTTCTTACCCAATAAAAATACGTATAAACATTTCAATGAATTAAGGACACATTTGATTTAATTAAAAATTGTGCTCTTAGATATTCATCGTATGCTTGGATGGTTGCTTTTGAGGAGAGGTTATTACGTGCAGTGCTGGAATTTCCGGAGGTGCATGAATCCAGACGCGTTATGTCACACGGATGCACAGGGCCCCGGGTGACATGGCGCGTCCGGATTCGCATCCGAACGAATCCGGACGCTGCACGTAATAATTTTCCGCTCTTTTGTGAGGCTTAAGATTGTGGATGTACTTATTGGGAGATCTATTGAGATCAATCCCACATGTTTCTTATGCTTCAATTCGATTGAGCCAAGTTACATCTTTTATTTTATTGAGATTTTTCCTTTTTTGTGATTTCTACTATGATGTCTTATATGTATATGCTCATTCTCAGACCACTATGCTTCAGTTGTTTGATTATTTTTCTAGCTTGCCCCAATTTAATGCGAAGGAAAAAAATTTCAGCTACTTTCCTATATGTTGTTCTTTGTATTTTTTTTTTGTGGAGAGAAAGAAATGATAGACGACTTGCTTAGAAATGGAGCAGTTCTTCGTTGGTTTGCAATAATATTAGAAAAAAACTATTTCTTTCAAAGCGATCAAATGGAAATATTTTGAGAGGCTAAAAATTGTTTTTCCCAACTATTCTAATGTGGTTTTATGATTTATGGGATTATTCTTCTTGCGTGTTGATTCAGTAGTTATTTTGGGAGCTTTCACCCCTATTTAATGTTGAAATGTGAGGATCATATATGTATATTTTGATTGTATAATTACAAGATTATTGTATTATATAATAATGAAGAGAATGAGTTGTTTTTACATTTTGAATATCAATTAAGAGGTCTTGAATTCGAGTCTTACGTACGCGATCTGTGTTTGAATTTCCCTTACTTGACATAAATGTACTAAAAAATCCTTATAATGTACTAATTTCGAAAAAAAAAATGATGCAGCTCTCCTTGCATTGTAAATGTTAAAATTGCTATCCAATAGTAAAACATGGTAATTATGATTTTGTTTTATTTACTCTTGACATATTTAAAAAAATTATATGGGCAGTATGAATTGCGAGAAAATATTTGAATTGAAAGTTTCGGAATTAAATTTAAGACCGTTTGATCTCCAACTTTAGCAATTTATAGTGGAATTAAATGTCTCAATAAAATGAATAGGGGTGTCAATTCAGGTCAACGGGTCGGGTTCGGATCGAACCCGGAACTGACCTGGCACTATTCGGGTCAACCCGAACCAGACCCGTTTTTAAAAACGAGTAAGGTTTCCGGACCTGAACCCGACCCGATTCGGGTCCGGGTCAACCTGACCTGACACGAATGACCCGGGGTTGACCCAAAATTGCTAGTTTTCGGGTCAAAATTAGGTCAATCTTCGATTTTCGGGTCAAAACAGGTCAATCTCGGGTTTTCGTGTCACTTTCGGGTCAATTTCGGGTTACTGGGTCAACCCGAACCCGACCCGATTTTAAAAAGGGTTTATTTGTTGAACCCGACCCGTTTCGGGTTGACCCGAACTCGAATTTTTTCGGGTCGGATTCGGGCCGTGTTTCGGGCCGTGTCAAAAATTAACACCCCTAAAAATGAACCCCAAAACACCAAAGATTATGCAATCAGAGCTAAAATAAGCCCAAAATTAATTATTTGAAGTATTATCAAAAACTTTAAACATTAATTGGAAGGCCAAATATTCTCTAATTTGACATGCTTACAGTTGAATCGAGCGGCTCGACGAAACGAATCCAATGAGCCCAAGATTACTAAATTATAATATCATTAATGCACTTAAAGACTAAATGAATACTTCATAATCAATGAATTAGATATGAATCATACAATGAAGTGTTTTTTTTTATTATTATAGTTCAAATTATCAAAATGAAATTCAAATAAAACCTATAAATATAACATGAAAATTAATCAACGAAGAACAACTGTAACATGAAAATTAATCAGATATGGATATCATATTTGGTTCTTAATTATTGAATATAATTAATATTTTCTTATGATATAATTCTTATTAATTAATTAGTTATTTATTTATTTAAAGTATGATGCCAGAAAAAAAAACCCTTGCTTCGAACGTATTGGCTAAGTGCTTAACTGAACTGACTTTAATATCCTTCTTTAAGTTTGCTTAATTAGCTTTAAATATATAATATATAATAAACATAATGGCTGTAATTAATAAATTAATTAGGCTTAGCCGGCCTGCATACAGTCCAACCACACGTGTCACGCGTGCATATTTAAAAAATCTATATATATTTTAATTCAGCATGTCATTTTCCGTGTACGCATCAACCCATTAGACACGATTGAAAAATTGAAATATATAAATTAAAAAGAATTTCTTAGATCCCAACATAACGTACTCCCAAATGTGGCGATGATATTAATATAATTTATAGGAAGAAAATTTCTTTATTTTTTTTTATTTTTTTATTTTACATGTTGAGATGAGAACGTTTTGTCGCTTAATTTGTATCGTATTACTTGGACGGATTGTAAAATTATTATGAAAAATAAATTTTTAGTATATATATATATATATATATATATATATATATATATATATATATATATATATATATATATATATATATATATATATGGAAAGTTCATTTAAAAATTTAATTTAATTTGTGTTTTAATTTAAATTTGTATTTTAAGCACAAATTACTTACTAATTTTAATTTTAAATACTTAATAAATTATAATTAAAAATGTCATATTATTAGAAAACAATTTGATTATGAAATAACTTATTAATTTTAATTTTAATTACTTTTTGAAAATTATATATGAGTTAATTATAAATTATTAATTTTAATTATCAATGCTAGAAAACCATTATAAATAATATAATTAAAATCTAGGTTAATTATCAATTTAATTTAAGTAATTAACTAATTATTAATTATATTATATTCTTAATTAATTTTAATTGCACTAATTAAATTAAATTAATTTATTCCTATGTTATACTTCTATGACGATGAGTGTTTAGTTCAATCTTTCTATTGCTAGAGTTCACTTTTCCTCTACTCAAGCTTCGCCTACTTTGTGTGGAAGGGTAGAGTTTTGAACAAGTTACGACTTAATAAATTCTTTACCTCCTAAAGTCGCACATACTCGCCATTCTTATTTAAGAGCGGAAGTAGCGATAACAACAAGAGCATGCTCGTTGCAAAGTTAGCCATCTTTCTTTCTTTTGCGTGTTTCTTCGATCAAATCCTATAAATTCGCCGGACTCCTAGATTTAGAAAAACCAAGATTTACAACAAAAAAGAGGGAAATGGAGGATTTTGCTCACTGTGAGATTTAACATTTCCCTAAATCTTGTTTGGCAATATTTAGCATAAATACTACTCATATCCTATATAAATCTTGTATCCAAACAGCCCCATAAGCAGCCAAAAAGTATGAGCAAAAAAAAGAAAAGAAAAAAAAAAAAGCAAGCGTTTGATTATTTAAAAAAAAAGGACATATTTTATAATATTCCCAATGGCTTTAAAAAAATTACTTTTCTCATATTAATTTCTTAATCATCTTTACAAAATGCTAAAATTGACCCAAATAAAATCTTATAAGAGCTTCTCCAGCCATTTGGCAAACAGGCAAATGGAGAGCCTCAGACGTCGCAACCGAACTCCATTTTTGCCGGCATTCAGTCGCTGATGAACAGTGCGTCGCACTGTTCACTTTCGTCATTTCTTTCTCTCTACCGAACTCAGTCTAAGAAAAGCGCGAAAGAAACGACGATGACTTCGAGGTAAAATGGCGTTCCACTGGAGATGAATCACGGCACTTTTTGATTTTACTGCATTTTGCAGTGAAAAATGAGAGTTTCGGTTGGAGATGCCCTAAGAAGAGTCTCAATCCTAGATGAATGTCAACTAAATATAATCATATAATTTTATTTTAAACATTAAATAGAGTTTATATTTGCATATATTATGATTTATGTATGCTAATTTTTTAAATTTTAACTTATCTAATTTTATAATTGCATATGTTATGATTTATATATATTAATAAAGCATTAAATAGAGATTGAGTATAAGATATCCAAGAGACCTGAAATTATAGAAGATTTCAGTCCATCGATCTGAGCCGCAGGATCCATGATTAATTTCTCTTCCTTGATGTTCTGGAAAAAATATCTTATGCTTCAGCAGTGCATGGAAGAGAGTTTAAGGTGCTTCAAATCCCTTGGAATTCCTTAAGATTTGTGCATGTGATAGTTCAAATGAAATGGATTTTTATTAGAAAAAAATTGGTCAAATTTTTATAAATATTTTGTATAATGAAACACAAAAATTTTATATAATATTATAAGATAATTGATTTGCATTATAAAATAACTCAAAAAAAAAATTTGCCTAAAATAAAATTATATTATCTTATATTTCTGATGATATGATTTTATCTTGATTACTCGTCTTGTATTGTTATCACAGAATATATTACGAGCTATTATGTTGACTAGACATTATTCATCAAATTACTCTTGCTAATGAAGATTATGAAAAATAAAAAATTGGGTCTAGTTACGTATTTAAATTAGGCGAATAGCCGACCGTTGGGTTGTGGTGTTGTGCTAAATATTAGGCTTTTGAGAAATTTCATCTTGATTAGTATGTAAAGTATCTTTAGCTATGTAGCAAGCTGACTAAATATATGAGAGGGCTTGACCAAAGGTTTTATGTCATTTTAATGTGATCAATGAAGAAGGCTATATGAAATCAAATAAAATATATCATGATTTATAATGATTATCATTATTCCTCATATGTCCTATCAATAGTTAGATTTTTTTTGGAAAATTGGGAGAATTGGTGGTGGATTTAAGAAAAAAATTTAGTGTTTGGTCATTGTACGAGATTTTTTATTTTATTTTGGATATTTAGATCAATTAAAACAAACTCACACACACAATATATGTGTAAAAGTCGAATCTAAGACGTTTTTATTGATAGCTAAAGCTCCCAACCAATAAACTAAAGTGAGTTATATGTCCTCGTACGAAATTATTCACTTTCTTTGTTGTCTTTGTGCTAGTTTGTCCTTTAGAATTAAGGAAGTGTGTGTTAAATGCTCATTGGTTTGCACATAATGTATATGACTTCATGTTACTATTGCCTTGGATCATCTCTCCTCTCTAATAAAGGTTAGTTTGGTTAAAGAAGAATTATACAAATCTTGGTGTTGTTATGATTTTATTTTTTTTCTTATATTGTTTACTTTCAATGTAGCATTAAAAATAGTAAGAAAACTGTCACAAACTAAGTCTTAAATTTAGCAATAACAATCTCATTTAAGATTGGCAAAGGACAAATTAATGGATGCACCTCATCCAATGAATATTATTATTATTATTAAATTCTTGAATATTATTTTGTATACATCAATAAATTCAATAAAATATTTTTTTCTCTATAAATTTAACTTCAATAAAGTTATAATTATTAATTATTAATTTAAATATTAATTTTTCATTTGAGATAACTTTTTTACTGCTTTATTAAGCTACTGTAAAAATATATATATTTTTAAAAAATTGTAATAGAAAACAACTTTTACAATATTTTTTAAAAAACAATGAAAAAAAAATATAATAACCAAACAAACATTTTAATTGTGACCTGAAAAGCAAAATAATAAGAAAGTTATCACAAATATATATATATATATTTTTTTATATTATATTGTATCAGTAAAATTGAAATTTTACAACACATCATCTTTTTTTTATACTATGATATTCAATGAAATTAATGAATATAAATAAGATTAAATTTTAACAACTTAATTCTATTGGTATGATTTATGTAACATATAACTAATATAAAACTCTTCCAAAAATATGAAAATGTGTTAATATGATATTGTTAATTTGATCATAATATTATTGTTTTTATAATTTTTTTTGAATAAATTTAATACATAATTAATTAATTAACTATTATATTATATTTATCTTAAAATAAATTTAATGATCATAGAACTTTAAATTTATATTAGGACATTTATACCTAAACTTTTTTCACAAATATATATATATATATATATATATATATATATAAGAAATGGAATCAAATGATGTAAAAAAAGGAAATTATTGTATTTGATGACATGATTTAAATTTTATTTGACAATTTTAATTGAGGTAAATTTATGGTTCATTTGGGATGAAACCAATTTTTGTAAAGATGATTACAAAGCTGCTGTGGAGGAGTAATGTTTTGAAAGTTGTTGTAAAACACAGCTTTCTGATACAAAAATTTCTTGAAAGTAATATTCAAACAGAGTTGTGATATGAAAAACAAAGCAATAAGAATTCTATCCTAAATGGTGCCTTAATCACTATCACCAACTACAGACAATCGACCAACATATCTCAATTACGGTTTACGGTCCTTCGACCACTGTCATCTAACTTTATTCTCCTGAGTAATGTAGCCCAAATACAATCGTCCAACCGTTTTCGCCCAACTACACTGACCCCCACTGATTTCATCACCCAACATCACTAACAGCTTCGATGCACACCATTGCCTATTAGGTTATTGCATGTCAACAACACCAATTCTAACACCTGGCATTAGCACCAAGATTTATACTAGACTTATTGATCTTTGATCTCCCCTTATAAAAGGAGAATAATCAAATATACAACAAAATATCTCTCAAATATAGCTCTTATGTTATAGGGCTATTCTAACTTCAACCAAAAAGTCTATTGTATATAGTTTATGTCAATTATAATATGTTAACACATTCTCCCCTTCATGGGGAAGGGCATTATTATAATCCATGAAAAATAAAAATTGGTGTAATTACATTAACTGGGCCAAGTCCCATCATTTTTTTCATTTTATACTAATGTCTATTGCAATGCTTCTCTTATCTATGTGTATGTGACGAATTTTCATGCAATTCTAAGACATTCAATATTTTCTCTCAATGCAGTGAATACTCTGAGGAGATTCATGAGCACCTCTATTTATAATCACAAAATATCATGTACATCAATGTTCTAGGCATAATTATAGTAAGACAATTCATTTGTCATACACTACTCCTTAGTTATAACAGAGGCAAGTCAAGACTTTGAGACAACTTTTACATGATTGCAACCAAGCAAGTTCTTCCATTCAAAAATTTTCCATTCATGCAAGGCAATCTTACTATGATGAAGGTAAAATATTTGTACATGAAACTTTCAAGTGAGTTTCAAATTTCGCATACAATCGCCATTTGAACTTATACTCCATATGCAATGTCATAATCCAAATCAAGAAAAGAGTGTTTCAAATATTGAAAAAATTTCACCTTTAATTTGGGATACATATGGCATTAACCCCCTCTATATCAAGGTAATATCAATTCCAAATGAATTTGATTAGACCCCTTTCGCACAAGTTAAGGTCAACAAGTAGCACTCTAACAAAAAATTTATGATAGGTCAAATATATTTAGGGAATTTCTCCCAACCTCTTCCATAAAGATTAACAACACACTACAGGAAAACACGCGAATACCGTCGGATTTTCCGGCGGAAAAGTCTGGACGGTAATAAACGGCGCCGTTTCCGGCGGATGTGTTTGACGTAAAGTTTGCGTCAACTTTTCCGGCGCAAAATACGCCGTAAATGTACCGACGAATGTTCCGCCATAAAATCCGACGGCACAGGGATGCCTGAACCATTTCCGTCGCACGTTACGGCGGAACTGTTACGGCGTATGTTACCGGCGGAAATTGCGCCGGCTTATTTTAAACTCAACGAAATATGACCGACGGAACAGACGTCGGAAATGATACCGACGTTACTAAAGCAACTACCGGCGGAACGTCCGTCGGTAAAGGCCCTATTTCGCGAACCCGAACCCGTCTGGCCGTCATTTGTTTCCTTACATTCTCTCACTTCGACTGCTTCGCCCGTCGCCCTCCGTCGCCGTTCGTCGCTCGCCGTGGTTAGACATCGCCGACGGTCACCGGACTTCGCCGTCGACGATCGCCGGACTTCACCGAGCCTCCTTCCTAATCCGACGGCACAGGGATTATGCGCCGGAAACTACGATACAACGTATGTATCGAGCGTTTTTAACGGCGAATATTCCGCCGTTAATTACCGGCGTAACAATTGCGCCGCAAATAATCTAATCGTTGAATCTTGCTGGCGACATTCCGGCGTTTAATCCGCCGTTAACTTCCGTCGTATACTGCGACGGTAAATACCGGCGCATTAGGCGCCGGTATTTTAACGTTTTCACGTCGGCAAGTAAACCGTTTAATGCGCCGGTAATGCGTCGGAAACAACGCCGGAACGGTGTTCCGTCGCAAAAGATACGTCGGAAACAATTTATCGACGCACCTCAAACCGGCGGAGATGTTTGCGCCGGAACATGCGCCGGAAAAGAACGGTTCCGTCGGAATTTACATTAATTCCGGCGTATTCCGTCCGCCGGTAATAACAGGTTTTCCTGTAGTGACATCTAATAACACTATGATAATTATAGTTGGAT
Organism: Dendrobium huoshanense; assembly: GCA_016618105.1. NCBI lineage: Eukaryota > Viridiplantae > Streptophyta > Magnoliopsida > Asparagales > Orchidaceae > Dendrobium > Dendrobium huoshanense. The sequence continues at coordinate 74,596,010 of CM028351.1, forward strand.
ATGTCAATAAATATGTGTGGAGTCCTATTCACCTTTTAATAGAAGTTAATGTCATTGAGTAACACTATGAAAATAACCTTAGATAGGTAATGGTGGATTTCTATTAACCTGTTCTACAAATGTTACCATCATTAAGTAACACCTTGACAAACAACTTATGATATATGTTAAACATTTCTAACGGATTTCTCTTGACCTCTTTCATATAGATTAATACCATCAAATAATACTGTTATGAATATCCTTGGATGTTTCAAATGTCTTTTATGGATTTTGCTCAATTTCTACTATATAGGTTAATTTCATTGAATAACACTATAACAAATAGCTCAAGATAGGTTGAATATCATTAGCGGATTTCTCTCAATGCATTTTTTCATAAGTTAAAGTTTGGGATGAGCGATAAAATTTCTTAAAGAAATTCTTATGATTGTCCTTTGCATAAAAAGCTTAGTTAAATTTACATAATTAATAAAGACTATCATTATCATAATTGGTTGTCAATCATACTAGATACATTACCAAATGGGCCCCAATCAGTGGCCTAAATTATATCTAAAAGATTCAAGACTCTAATTGGACAATCAAATGATATCTAAATATAGCATGCTTATAGTTGAATTGAGCGGCTTGATTAGACAAGTCCATCAAGCCCAAGATTGCTTAATACTGACATCATTAAGACATTTAAATGCTAAAGAAATGTTCTATGCTCAAGGAAATCAATGTTTGCCTTCTGATGGAGCTCTCTAAAATGGCTCTAGATGTTTTCTATATTTACAAAGCACGCCACTACCAAAAAACTTTAAACAAACCCTTATTCTCTACATGAAAGGGACTTTTGGATATGGCTTAGACCTTATGCTGTTGATTCAGAAGAGTTCTGAAGCTTGATGATTCTCGGAGCTCCATCTGAGCACCACCAACAGTTAACTATGGCAATTTCCAAACTTTCATTAGTCAATCATCGTCGGACATTCATCTTGCCACCACCACCAAAACTCAACTAGTCCACTATCGATGGACCATCTCCTAACCACAATCCTTCTGACCTTAGGTGTCCGTCGATTACGATCCTTAGATCATAGTCGCTCGTTTCGAACACCATCACCTATGAATGATACCTCCGACCACCGTCACTCAACTATGATCCCTCCAACCAATGTTTCATGGCTATGGTTCTATCGACCACAATTACCCCACTACGATCCTTTCGACCTCCATAGCCCAATGACTATGGTCCCTTCACCCTCCATTGCTCGAGTATAATTGTTCGACCTTAGTCACCTGACTACGTTCCTTCGACCTTGCATGACTATAACACTTTTACCTCAGTCACCCGATTATGGTCCTTCCAACCTCCATAGCCCTACTATAATCCTTCTAACTATGGTCCTTCCAAACTTAATCACCTATCAAATATGGTATCTCTAACCTTAGTCGCCCGCTGACTATGGTCGCTATGACTGTCATTACTCGACATTAGTCCCTTTGACATATGTCGCCCTACTATAGTCCCTTTGACCTCTATTGTCTGACTACAGCCCCTCCAACACTGTTGTCACCCAGTGACTACAATCACTCCGACCACCATCGTATGATAATGATCCCTCTAACCATTATTCCCTATTAACTATGGTCCATCTGACATTTGTCGCATGTTAATTATAGTCTCTCCTACCACCTTCACATGATAAAGGTCCCTCTAACCTCCATCGTCTAATAAATATGATCCTTTAGACCTCCATCATTTGTAGAATACGTTCCCTCTAACCTCCATCACCTGCCATCTACTATCCCTTTGACCTTTATTGCCCGCCAATAATGATCCTTGTGCAACTATCACCCAATTATAGCCCCTCTGGTAATCATTTTCCAAATATTATCCCTGGACCACAGTCGCACAACTACGGCCCTTAGACTACCATTATCTGAATGCAGTCCCTCTGATCCTACTCACACAACTACGGCCTCTTCAACCATCATCTCCCAACTATGATCCCTCAGACCTTTGTCGTCCGTCGACTATGGTCTCTCTGACCTTTGTCACTTGTCACTAGGATCTCTAAGATTTATGTCAGCTGTCAACTATAGTCCCTCGGACCTTGGTTGCCTGACAACGGTCTATTCGACCCTAGTTGATTGATTACAATCTCTCTGATCCACATCGCTCAGCCATGGTCCTTCAAATCTCAATTTCCCAACTATGGTATTTCCAATCTCTATAGCCAGCCGACCATGGTCCTACTGACTAAATATACAATCCAACATTCACTTGAGAACATGTCTTACTTTATTGGATTCTTCCAAATCCAACTATGTAATGTGTTTTATATGATGTATATTTGCTCTATTATGCCAACATCTTCCCCCGAGGAAGGTCATCATTTATATCATTGACAAACACTAGTCGAATCATTTCAACTTGGCAAGGCCCTGTAATTTTTCCCTTATTCATGATTTTTCATATGAAAATTATGGTATTTCTTAATGCTCTTACACCCCTCTCTCTTATCTATATGTTTGTTGGATATTTGTATGAAGCTATGTCATTAAACTCTCTATATCTCTTTACTGCCATGAATGTTCTAACATGTAACAATAATTAAGTAAAGAACAAAAGGAATGAATGCACTAAAAAAGTTTTGTTTAGTTCAACCATTAAGGCACAAAATGGTAAGATTATAATATATAATCAAGGAAATCAATATGAATCATGTGATAGAGTATTATAGACTTTGGCAATTTTTTTAATGGAGTATAATTTCAAAGATAAACAACTATGTCCCCACGCTCCATTTTGATAAGAGTTTTGATCCTCTGCTTAAATATCAAGATATCTCAGAGGCTTAAATACTGGTTTAATTGGACCACTATTATCAAACTGTTATCGTCCAACCACCAAAAAACTACTGTATTATGACTATCGTCATCTTACCGTCATAATCTGACCACTGTCAATTCAACAACATCATTCAAGCATAATCATTGGACTACTGTTGTTTCACCATATTCATCATACTCTGCCATTCAAACACCAACTATGATTATTCAATTATAGTTGCCCATCAAATGGTTTTTTAACCATCATTATCTAACTATATTCACCCAACCACTATTATCCAACTATGATCATCCGACCACCATCTCTCAATGATGACCTTTTGACCACTATCTCCCAACTATAATCTTTTGACCATCATCACCCAAGTACAGTTCTACAACATCATCATCACTCGACTATAATCTTATGACTACTTTTACTTGATTAGGATTCTCCAACAACCATTACCCCGCTATGATCCTCAAACTATTGTGGTCTAACTACGGTCTATTAACTATTATTACTATGATCCTTTGACCATCATTGCTCGACCACGATCCTCTGAACATCGTAGCACAACCATGGTCCTCTGATTATCATCATTATATTACTATCCTCTAATAAATAATACCAATTTTGATCCTCTAATTATTATCGCTTGACTAACTAACATCTTAAGAGAATGATCATTAGACCGCCGTCTCCGAACTAAAGTGATTCGAGCCCAATCACTTAACTATTATCCTCTAATAATTGTTGCTAGGCTACAAACCTCTAACAACTATCACTTGACTTTGAATTCAATTGCTTGACCATTATTGTTAAATTATGGTCACCCAACAACTGTAGACTAATTATGATTCTCCAACTTATCACCTATCAACTATCCTTCAACAATTATCACTAAGCTACAACCCTCCAAGCACTAGAACCAAATTAAAATCCTTTGACCATTGTTGCTCGATTACGAATGCCTAACCACCATCTTATGAACATTGTCACCTGACTACGATCGCCTGACCACCTTTAATAACTACTATTGCCCTATTATAATCCTCCAACAACTGTCATCTAACTATAATCCTTTTTACTATAGTCTGCTAACCAGGATCCTTCAATCACTATCTCTTAACTATGGTCCTCAGATGATTATCATTCGATGAGGGTTCTCTATCACCACCACCCGACTATAGTTCTACAATCACCATCACCCGACTATGACCATCTCATCACTCAACTATGGCCCCCTAGTCACCATCCACCATCAGTCGATTACGATTCTCTTATTATCATCATCTCATAATTATGATCATTTGGTTGTTATAGTTGACTACAATCTCGTGATCATTGTCGCTCGACTACACAGACACGAACAAACTTCATTGCCCATAGTCATCAATCGTGTTGATGCTCACCATTGCCTATAAAAATCAATGCATATTATCAACACCAACTTTGACTCCCAACGTTAGTACCAAGATTTATGTTAGACTTCACTAGTCTCCCCACTCATACAAGAATAATAAAAAAAATAACAAATCTCTTGAAGATAGCTCTCATGTCATAGGAATCTTTCTAAGATCTGATATGACATGAGTACAATATAAAAATAAAGTGAATTCATCTCAAAGCAAATCCAAGAGTTTTAAAGCCTGTTCTGAACAAATAATTGGCCATAATATCTCCGCATTATTTTCCTCAAATAATATAATATCATTTTTTTCTTAAATTAAGCTCACATAAAAGTTAATATATCATGCATAACTTAAATTTAAATTGTATCATGCAAACTTTAAAAAAAATATATTAAAAACTTAGCTTAACTCAAAATTGGATTCAATGACTTCTAGCTATTCTTTTATGGAGATTCATTTAGCTTGAAATTGAATAATTAACATCCCTATATTTGATCTTAACTTAATTTAATCCAATTTTGGTTTCTATTTGGGTTGAAATGACTTCGTTAAACCATATCGAGATGAACGGTAAAAATGGTTGAATTGTATATCAAAGGCCCAATCACATAATAGTTTGTCCAAATCCTCCTCTAAGGCGAAAGATTGGGCTTTTTGAAAGATTCTGTGTCCATTGGACCAGATCTAATTCAGCCCAAAGGTTAGTTGAGTACGATACAATGAAGAGGCTTACAACTACCTTCTTATAAATAATAGGGGATCCAAAGAACTTTTCATCTTGTCTCATATGCCTGAAAGCATCCAGCGGACAAGAGGGAAAAGCAAGAACGAAGAACAGGTTGGAAAGATAAACTGTTGTTGTATTAAAGTAATGTACAGCCAAGCTATATATAGATACAACTGAGAATAACATAATACTAGAGAAGGAAATAAGCTAAAACTGATCTACCACTATTTACAAGTATATCCTAACATGCCCCCACAAATTAATAATTCATTGAATGAATTGTTAATTTGCTGCGAAGATCCTTAAAACGTGCTTCAGGCAACGGCTTCGTAAGAATGTCGGCGAGCTGATCATTGGTGTTGAGATGAACGACCGAAATAGCTCCGGAATCAATATGTTCACGAATAAAGTGATAATCTATTTCAATATGTTTCGTCCGCGCATGGAAAACAGGATTGTGCGCAATGGCGATAGCAGAAGTGTTGTCGCAATGAATTACTGTAGATGTTTGCTGTGGAAGATGAAGTTCAGAAGCTAACCGGCGTAGCCAAAGAACATCAGATGTGGCAGCAGCAAGCGATCGGTATTCGGCTTCGGTGGAAGAACGCGCCACGGTGACTTGCTTCTTGACGGACCAATTTATAAGTGTGGAACCAAGAAAGGTGCAAAAACCGGAAATGGATTTCCGGTCGACGGTATCCGATGCCCAATCAGCATCCACATAAGTACGAAGAAGAAGATCACCGGGATTGATCGGAAGTCCAAAATGTGTCGTGCCTTTAATGTATCGAAGAATTCTCTTTAGAGCCTTGAAATGAGAATGTTTCGGTTCATGCATATATTGGCAAACATAGTTAGTGGCAAAGGCAATATCCGGCCGAGTGATTGTTAGGTATTGCAGGGATCCCGCTAGCTTGCGAAATAACTGAGGATCAGGGAAAGGATCGTCCGTAGCAGGGCTGTGCTTGCGAGCAGAAGGTAAGGGAGTTGGCGCCGATTTGCAATCAGTGAACCCCGAGACTTTGAGTAAATTGTCCACATAGTGTTGTTGATGAAGAAAATACCCTGTTTGTGTGCGCTGGACTTGAATGCCAAGGAATACTGAAGCTTCACCGAGATCTTTGAGACGGAACTGAGAATGAAGCTGACCAACGAGTTGCTGTATGGATGATTCGTCGTTCCCTGTAAGTAGAATGTCGTCGACGTAAACTAGAAAATACATTTGAACATTATTTTTATCAAATATGAGAAGAGAAGGATCAGAACGAGTGAACCTGAAGCCGAAAGTCTGAAGAAAGTTGGTGAGTTTCTTAAACCATTGGCGTGGAGCTTGCTTGAGCCCGTACAGTGATTTGTGAAGTTTGCAAATGTAATTGGGATGTTGTGGATCTACAAAACCAATTGGTTGACGCATGTATATATCTTCTGTAAGCTCTCCGTGAAGAAACGCATTGCTAACGTCGAGTTGTCGGATAGCCCATTTGTTATGAAGAGCTAGAGTAAACAACAGACGAATGGTCGGCATTTTCGCCACCGGGCTGAAAGTTTCATTGTAATTGATACCAAACTCCTGATTGAACCCCTGAGCGACTAGCCGAGCTTTGTGCTTATCAATCTGACCTGTAGGAAGAATTTTAGTTTTAAAAATCCACTTACATCCTAAAATAGGTTGATTTTCCGGTGGAGGAACGAGAGACCACGTTCCTTGTTGTTGTAAGGCAAGGAATTCATTTGACATTGCTGAGCGCCAATGTGAGTGTTTGACCGCTTGATTGTAAGATGTAGGTACAGCCGAAGATGAAGGAACAGTTAGAAGATCATAAAATTGTTTCGGTTTGATAATACCGGACTTCAGACGAGTTTGCATCGGATGCGAGGGCTGAAGATTTGAGATATGCAGAGGAGTAACAGAAGAATTCGCAAGCCGAATGGGTGTAGAGTGAGACGGGATAGGAGAGGTTTGGATCACAAGATCATTTGGCTGAGTGGGAATTGGCACAGACGGTTTTGAGTTGGACGGAGAATTAGAATGAAGGGAAGTAGGAATTAACAAATTTGAGGGAAGAATAGGTGCAGAAGCAATGATGTTGGGTTCATTAGTTTTGAATGGAAAAATATGCTCGTGAAAAACAACGTGCCGAGATATATACAATTTATTTGTTTTGAAATCAAAACAACGGTAACCTTTATGAGAGGAAGAATATCCAACAAAAACACACTCTTGAGAGCGAGAAGCCAATTTGTGTGGGGCGTTCGGCCGAAGCCACGGAAAACAAAGGCAACCGAACGTTCTAAGATGTGAGTAATTTGGAATGGTACCGAAAAGTTTTTGATGAGGAGAGTTGAGAGATATAGCTTTAGAAGGCAGCCGGTTCAGTAAATAATTTGCCGTAGAAATAGACTCAGCCCAGAAAGAATTTGGAAGATGAGCAGCGTGCAGAAGGGTGCGAGTAAGTTCAAGAAGACTGCGATGCTTGCGTTCAGCAAGGCCATTTTGTTCAGGCGTATGGGGACAACTAAGTTGGTGAGTAATGCCATTAGCAGTTAAAAAATCTCGAAATTCTTTACTTACATATTCCCCACCGCCATCGGATCACAAGGTTTTGATTTGAGTGTGAAATTGATTCCGGATTAGAGCATAAAGATTTTTGAATTTTGTAAGAGTTTCATTTTTGGAATGAAGAAGATAAAGCCAGGAGTATCGCGTATAGTCGTCAATAAACAGAACATAATATTTAAAACCAAGAAAAGATAACTGTGGAGCTGGACCCCAAACATCAGAGTGTATGATTTCAAAAGGTTTTGTGGAATTTGTCAAACTTTTATTAAACGGTTTCTTGTGAGATTTTGATACATTGCAAGAAATGCAAACTAAAGATGGAGAAGTACAAATATTTGGAATAAAATGTGCTAATGTGGGAAGCAAGCCATTATTGGGGTGGCCGAGACGAGCGTGCCAAAGCGAAGCGGAGGAGGAAGACGCCTGCAAGGCTGAATGTGACGGCAAAGGAGGCTTGGGAAGTTGATAAAGCCCGTTATGCAGAGGACCACGCAGAAGAGTTCGATTGTCGCGGGGATCCTGTATACGAAAACCGTTCTTGTCAAAACAAACAGAAATATGATTGTCAGTCGTTAGTCTTGAAATGGATAATAAATTGTGAGACAACTTTGGAACATGAAGAATGTTATTTAATTGAAGCTTACGAGCAGAGTCCGGAAGCGGAAGAAGACCATTTCCCGAGTTGTGTATGGAAAGAGTATTACCATTAGCGACGGAAACTGAATCAGTACCGTTGTAAGCAGACGGATGATGCAGATTTGTGATGTCTGGCGTGAGATGGGTAGATGCGCCGGAGTCCAAGATCCAATCAGATGTGGTAGGTGCCGGAGTTTGAGAAAGAAAAGCACGGTTGGTCGGGTTAGTTGTAGGAGCATATTTCAGATTGCACCTATGCCAACAATTGAGAGCAAGATGTCCCGGTTTACCACAAATCTGGCAAATGGGGCGTTCAGAGGAAGACGAATTCGGTAATGTAGTCGTATTGTTGTTCGAAGACCATCGGGAAGGAGAGGAGCGGGCTTTGTTATATTTGAAATTTGTTCTGCCGCGAGGAGGAGCCGTTCGATTGGCTTGAAGAGCCATTGTGTCTGGTGGGACGGCTGTGTCTTTGAGCTGTTCATTTTGAAGATTGATTTCTTCACTACAAAGCATCGCATAAAGAACGTCAAGATCAATCGGATTGAGAGACGTCCGGATTGCAGTTTTAAACGAATTGTAGGAAGAAGGTAAGCCATTCAAAATGTAAAGAATGACATCTTCAGTGTCAATCTTGGAGCCGGCAGAAGCGATGTTATCCACGAGAATCTTGACATTGCCAAGATATTGTTGCATAGATCTATCTTTCATTTGAAGTTGATGAAGCTCATGTTTGAGTTGGATTACACGGGAACGGCTAGTTGGTTGCAGCCGCTTCTCAAGAATCTCCCAAACGTCATGCGCAGTGGAAGAAGAAAGTACATAAGGGAGAATGGCAGGTGAAATCGTGGACAACAAAGCAGAAATGAGATTCTTGTCGATGAGGGTCCAGAGATTGAAATCAGATGCAGAAGAATCGGGCGGGCAAGGCGTTTCACCGGTCAGATGGCCGGAAAAGCCATTAGCAGTGAAATGTTGAAGGAGCTGGAGGCGCCAAATCGCATAGGTATCGGCGGTGAGCTGGGTGGGAACCAAGTTCTTGAGATTAGAGATCAAGAACTTTAGAGAAGGTGGGACATTGAATTGAGAGAGTGTAGAAGACATCAGGCTTTGCGGTTGAGACATTGCTGAATCTTGCTCTGCCATTGAACCTTTCGAAATTAAAATCTAATTTCATAAAAGGGCCAGCTTAAAATGCAAGTTCACAACGTAAAAGAGTTGAGCCGAGTTCTAGCCACCCTCGATTAATCGAAGCTGGGGGGGGGGGGGGGGGGGGGGGGGGTTGAAAAATTAACTTGATCGGGCACGAATCTCAAAGCAAAATCAAGTTGGAAACTTTCGAAATTAAAATCAGGAGCTTCTGAACTCCGATTTCAGCAAACTTACTGTCGAACTGAGCGACTCGAAAATACGAACCCAACGACACCAAATTCGACTCAATCCGACCCTAAATGGGATCCAAATCAGAGACCTGAAGCGCAGTTGGAAGGTTCAAACCACAATTGGGATTACCAAACGGTTTTCAAACATAACAAACTTCAGTTGAATCGAGCGGCTCGACGAGACGAATCCAACGAGCCCAAGATCACTGAATTCCGACATCACTAAGACATTCAAATGTCCATCAAACGGTTCATGATCAAGGGATTCAAGATCGGCCCGTCCATCCAACCACTCCCAACTTACCCTTGATCCTCCACCTATTTACAGGCCATGCCATTCCCAAAATCTATAAATAAATCTCCCTCTCCTCTTGAAAAGAGACCCCTAAGCCTAAGGAAAAAAGAGAGAGATCGGAGAGCGCTCTTGCTTCCTTGCCTCCTCGACCACCGTCGAACTTCCGCCGGACCACCACCTGACGCCCTGTGTTCCGCCGGACCACCACTTGAGGTCTTCACCTCCGCCGGACCACTGCTTGACGGCGTTGTTCTGCCGGACCACCACTGGAGGCCCTCACCTCCACCGGACCACCACTTGAGCCCTCACATCCGCCGGACCACCGCCTGACGCCGTTGCTTCGCCGGACCATCGCTTGAGGTCCTGCACTTTACCAGACCACCACCTAAGACTCGGACTTTTACCGAACCGTCACTTGAGGCCTTGTGCTCCACCAGGACGCCACTTGAGGCCCGGACTTCTGCCGGACCACCACATGTGGCCCAGACTTATGTCGAACCATCATTTCAGACCCTGTGCTCCATCAAAACATCACCTAAGGCCCGGACTTCCGTCGGACGACTACTTGAGGCCTTGAGCTCCACCATACCACCACTTGATGCCCAGAGTTCTCTCAGAATATTGTCGACCTCCATCACTAGACAGCGGTCTTTTTGACTTTGGTCTCTTGCCGACTACGGTCATTCTGACCTCCGTCACCTACTATGGTCCATCCGACCTCCATCACTAGACAACAATCTTTATGACCCTGGTCTCCTGCCGACTACGGTCTTTCTGACTTCCGTCACCTACTATGGTCCATCCGATCTTCATCACTAGACAACAGTCTTTCTGACTCTGGTCTCCTACCGACTACGGTCCTTATGACCTCTGTCACCTACTATGGTCCATCCGACCTCCATCACTAAACAACGGTCTTTCTAACCCTGGTCTCCTGCCGACTAAGATTCTTCTGAGCTCCGTCACCTACTATGGTCCACCCGACCTCCATCACTAGACAACGGTCTTTCTGACCCTGGTCTCCTGCCGACTACAATCCTTCTGACTTCCGTCACCTACTATGGTCCATCCGACTTCCATCACTAGACAATGGTCTTTCTGACCCTGGTCTCCTGCCGACTACGGTTCTTCCGACCTCCATCATCGGACAACTGTCTTCCCGGTCTCCATCTTACCGACTATGGTCGTGCCGACCAAACAAACATGTCTATATTATAACTCCCACCATGTAATGCACTCTAGATGATGTACATTTGTATCATCAAGCCAAGACCTTCTCCCAATGAAGGGCCTCATTTGTAATCCACAACTAATACTAGTGGATTCATTCAAACTGGGCTAGGCCTCGTGGTTTTTCTCTCTTTTTAGGGGTTTTCACATAAAAACTCTAGTGTCTCTTATGAATGTTACACCCTCTCACTTATCTGCTTGTGTGCTGGATCTTTGTACAACGCTAAGACGTTAAATAATAAATTTCTCTACCGCCGCGAATACTCCAGGACGCAACAATATATATATTATTTAGATGATTTGTTTCATTTCCATCTATTTTTTAATTTTTATTACTAATATTTTAGGCAATTGCCTAAAAATCTTTATGTGGGTTGAACAAATAGGGATCACTATTGACCTATTTTCTTGTTATGAAGGGTCGAGCCAAATTCTAGGCAACACCAATATTTACCCATAAGTTTGCTTCCCTGAAAATTAAGGCCAATTCCGCCCCTAGGCTCGAGTTAGCTCATTTATCATTAAAAAAAAATGTTATTATTCACGCAATTGTTATAATTGTATGGTGACAAGAACAAATATTAAATAAAAAATTATTTAAATAAGAAGGTAAATATTAGTTAATATTTTTTAGTAATTTTATATCAATTTGTTGAATATTTATATATTTTAAGTATATATAATATTAATAGTTTTTAAATAAGCCTACTGAGGAGTTGAGGAGTCAAGTTAGGATAACTCAAATTTGACTTATTAGCTAATCAATTTCAATCCACAAATCTTTTATTAAGGTTCTATTTGGTACAATTTTTTCTTTATTTTAATATTTAGATAACAACTATAATTTTAGTTGATTATTGCTTTCTCACTGCTTTATAGAAATTTTTGTTATAGGAAATTTTTTTATGATCGAAATAATAAATTTCTTTTCTCATAACAAATTCACCATCAACTTTATAAAAAAACTCTGCCTAAAGTCAAGCCTAAGCCAGCTTAAGATTTAACTTGAGTAAATTACACCCCTAATAAGAGAAAAATTATTCGGTGTGGACGTTGAATATCGACTGGAGGCAAATCAGAATGCGCCACATCACCCATGTGCTCGGTACCACTGACGTGGGGCATTCTAATTGATCTCCAGATAGAATTTTGTGTCCGATCTCCCCACATAATCATTTCTCCTAATTAGGCGGTACACCTCGATATAGGCGGGATTTTACCTACAACCGAATGTTCATCTGCATCCGGTCGGAGGACGTAATAATTGTTCGTATGACACGGTGACCCCTTTCCTTACATATTTCCAATTTTTATACTGCACTATCAAGTTTATGCATAGTTATAGGAATAAAAAATAATAACAAAGGATTAAAAATAATAATTTTGTTGCATCTACTTTATATACAATATCATATAATATTATAAATTCACTTTGGCCTAAAAGAAAATAAAAAAAATCAAAAAAAAAATCATTTCACAACAAACAACAAATCATCAAATGCACAAAGATTCACTATTCTAAACCAACTTCAAACTCAAAATCACATAATAATCTGAAAGAAATGAAGTAACATAGCAAACCTAATTCATTCAAGAAAAAAAAAAGCTTAGAACATCTTTATATTAATCTCAATGTAATTTCAAATGTTTCATATTTATGTTTTAATAGGAGAAATTATTCTGTGCTGACATTAAACGGTCCGAAGAATAACAAGAACGTTCCACATCACCCAATACACAGCAGTACTGATACAAAGTGATGCGATACATTCTGATTGTTCTCCGAACACCGTCCGGTGTCCGCACACAATATTTTTCTTTTGAAACATCATTCTTATTGCAATCTCAAATGAAACCTTAATCTGATGGATTTTGAGTCAAGCTATTCTTAAATAATTTTTCATTAGTAATAAAAAAGATATATGAGAATATTCTCATGCAAAACATATAGGAGGGCTAAAAAATCTCTTGGAATTTAAACTAAAATTAATATAATTCGAAATATCAAGTAATAATCTTAACATAAAATCAGAACTTTTGAAGTTCATCTCAATAAATTTTGCAGGAAAATATGCTGACATAATGTTTTTTTGCTGCCATTAATTTCCCCAACTTACTTCTGCCTGTAAGCGATATAATTTGCGAGGTGAAGCAAAGGCGCCGACTTGAACGGATCGAAGCCCTCAATCTGTGACTTTGCATCTTGGAGAAGTTCGTCGGCGAACTCCCTCGACTTGTCCAGTCCCAGAAGCTTCGGGTAGGTGGTCTTGTTACTGGCCAAGTCCTTCGCCGCCGTTTTACCCAGCTCCTCCGACGATTTGGTCACATCAAGGATATCGTCCACCACCTGGAAAAGCAACCCGATGCACCGAGCATAACGCCTCAAACGCTCGACCTCCAAATCGGAGCCGCCGCCAACCATGGCTCCGATCACAACCGACGCCTCCAGTAGCGCCGCGGTTTTATGCAAGTGAATGAACTCGAGCCGATCGATATCGACGGGATGTTCTAGACCGGTGGACTCGATGTCGAGCAACTGGCCGGCGACGAGACCCTCCGCGCCGATGCAGCGGGCGAGCTCGGCCGTAGCGCGGACAAATATGGCAGGGGGGATTGGGTTGGAGGAAGGGTAGTTACCGAGATCGACGAGATGGCGGAAAGCGAGGGCGAGGAGAGCGTCGCCGGCGAGGACGGCGACGGGTTCGCCATAGGCGCGGTGACAGGCGGGCTGCCCACGCCGAAGATCGTCGTTATCCATACAGGGGAGATCGTCGTGGATGAGAGACATGGTGTGAATCATCTCGACCGAGCAGGCGGGGGGAATCGCTAGGGCCTCCTCGCCGCCGACGATTTCGCAGGCAGCGATGCACAGTGCCGGGCGGATGCGCTTTCCGCCACCTAGGAGCGAGTATCGCATCGCTTCGTGGATACGCTTCGGATGCACTAGGGGAATCGCAAGATCTAGGGCTCGATTTACAGATTCCGCCTTGCTCAACAAGTAATCCTTGAAATCGAACTCAGTTGTGGCATCGAAAGGGGCGGAAGTTTCGGCGTTGATTTCGACCGCGTTTGGGGAAGTGAAAGAGAGAGAAAGCGTGCGTGATGGAGCCGGCAGCATGGAAGGGGAGCGAAGGACGCTGTAACCCATCGGGTTAAATGTGAGTTGAAGAAAGGAAGCCATGTAAAGCGGCTGCTTCGAGCTGCTTTTGTGCTGGGTTATAAAGCTAAAATTAGAAGCTTTCAGTTCTGTCAGAGAACTTTATATTCTTTTATAGGAAGGAAGAGGAAGAGGGAGAGGAGGAGGAGGCGGAGAAAGAGCTATTGCCGTTGAGAGCCGCGGTCATCGTAGATTGGGCAGGGAAGAGGAGAGGAGATGCTCAAAAGTGGTTCGTGGAGGAGGTACTTATCCAATCGTTGCATATTTTATTATATTTATTTATCTTAAATTTTTTTCTTATGCCCAGAGTATATATATATATATATATATATATATATATATATATATATATATATATATATATATATATATATATATATATATATATATATATATATATATATATATATATTAATCATGTATGAACATGACTTAAATAATGTATGGATGGAACCATATTCAAACATGACTCCAATATCTATTTTAAAAACAATACAATATATGCTGAGTGTTTATTTTAAAAGTGAATCAACATTGACATTATTGTATCATATGGAGAATAATGAAAAGAAAATAGACAAGTTGGATGGACATTCACCAAAAAATAGAGTGACAAATTAATCGCATGAATACGCATTTTCTTTGAAGATCTTATAAATTTTATATATACAATGTCAGAGATTTATCAAAATTCAGTTAAGTTTTGTTTGTGACGGCTTTCTTATTGCTTCTTAAAGTAATTTTTTAGTATAAAAATTAAAACTTTGTACTAAAAAGTTACTTTAAAAAACAATAAGAAAGTCGTCTCAAATGAAATCTTAATTTGAAATCAATGTTAATATACCATTTTGTTAGAGCACAATCTATAATTTTAATATCTTCAATTAAGCTAATTACATAATATTAATATTTTCGCTACAAAATGGAGTATTTAGTATTTACTTAAAAATAAATATATTTTGGAAGTATATTTCTATTCTATTTTGAAAGTACAAATCACCATTGCCACAGCTTTTAGTTCAAATTACAACACAACTCATTTTGGTCTTTTTTTTAGATTTGGCTATCTATTAAGTAGAAATTATTACATGTGATCATTTGATACTGTACGGAGATAAATCAGGATGCATCATATCATCATTTTGATGCGTACCGGGTGACGTGATTCATCCTGATTCGCCTTCGCTCTTAATAATTTCTCCTTGGGTTGAGTTATACGTATATGTATCGTGATGTGTGAATGAATTTATTTTAATTTATTTAAATATTAAAAAATCAGATAAAAAAAATTCTCTAGGGTCATTAAATAATGGCATGTGATATGCATTTGTGTGAGCAAATTATAAAATATTTCTTTTTTGAATATAAAGCAGACAAGAATTCTGCCAGATTGCAGCTTAATTAAATGTTGTATCCTCAGAGCTTTAAACTACCTTATCGCATTATTTGTTTATTGTTCTTTTTTTTGGGTAAATTGTTTATTGTTCTTACCGGTTGATTCAGTTTGACAAGACTACTGCTAATAAAGTTCAAATATATATATATATATATATATATATATATATATATATATATATATATATATATATATATATATATATATATATATATATATATATATATATATATATATATATATACTTGATACGGCATCGCAAAATCTTCTTGATCGGGCATGAATCTCGAGGCAAAATCTGGTTGGAAACTTCAAAAATTAATTTCGGGAGCATATGAACTCCGATTTCAGCGAGCTTATAGTCAAACTGAGCGTCTCGGAAATACAAACCCAACGACACCAAGATCAACCCAATCCGAGCCCAAATGAGTCCGAATCAAAGGTTCGAAGCGCTGTTGGAAGGTTCAAACCGCAATTTGAGTTACCAAACGGTCTCCGATTTTGACGAGCTTATACTCGAATCGAACGGCTCGACGAGACGAATCCAACGAGCCCAAGATCATCAAATTCCGAAATCATTAAGGCCTTCAAATGTCCAACGAACGGTGCATGATCGAAGGATTCGATATCAGCCGTCCATTCGGACCACTCCCTGTTCGCCCTTGATCTCACGCCTATTTACGAGCTATGCCACTCCAGAAAAACTATAAATAGAGCCCTCATTCTACACCAAGGGGCTCAAGTGAAGAGAGAGAAGAGGAAGAGAGAGAAGAAGAAGAGAAGGAGAAGGAGAAAGGGGAATAGGAGATTCCTCACCTCCTCGACCACCGCCGCCGGAGCTCATCCTGCCGCCTGAAGACGCCGGAACTCTGCCGGATTTTCAGAAAACGCAGAGAATTCGCAGGATTTTGTGAAGTTCGTGGAAGAAACAAGTTGTATTTGGATTATCCCGGCTTGTGGGACGAAATCCGCCATTTGTAATCAACAAAAACACTAGTGGAAATTTGCAACTGGGCGAGGCCCCGTGGTTTTTCCCATTTTTGGATTTTCCACGTGAAAACTCTCGGTGTTCACTCTCTTTTCCTGTTTGTGTGTTAAACTTACGTGCCACGCTCGGACGCAAATTCATAAAACTCTACCGCCGCGTATTTTCTAATACGCAACAGTTTGGCGCCGTCTGTGGGAACAACTATCCCACTACTTTGAGTACTGCTACGATGGTGAATAGGCGCAGCAGTCGTTTGGTTGGAGCTTCTCGCTCCAACTCTCGTCAGTCCAGAAACTCGTCTATTAATCATAGACGACCAATCTCAGTATCTTTGCACCCCGGGGGGCAAAATGCTGCCGGTGAAAGGACCTTAGGGCCTTCTTTGGAAGAAAGGATTCGGAAGATGGAAGAATCTCAGAACGAGATTCTTCAACTCCTACGAGACGATCGACAGCCGACGTTGGAAGAGATCCTTCGCCCTCGGGATCCACCAAGGGTTGAAGATGTTCAATTCGAGCAGCGTCAAGAAGAAATTCACCTTCCTCCACCTAGGGGACATCCTCAATCACAACAGGAAGATGAACTTGCCGATACAGCGAGTTCAACACATCACCGCATTTTTTCGGAACTCCCAGAAGGCTCTCTCCAACCACACATTGCAGGACTCCCTCACAATGTCCTACGCCGCGAACTGCAAAAATTGGTACGGGAAGAGTTCTCCCGAGGAGATGTGAGGCATGCTCTCCGACAGAAGAATTTCCAGGAATCATCACCTCTAACAGAAGCCATTCTTCAGCACCCCATTCCGGTAGGGTTCAAAGTGCCAAATGTTGAGTCCTACGACGGGACGACCGACCCATATGAGCATATCGACTACTACAGAACCATCATGCATATTCAACGAGCATCAGATGCGCTCCTCTGCCAGGTCTTTCCCGCCACCCTTAAAGGACAGGCCCGAACATGGTTCTACTCGCTTCCACCTGGAACAATCCCCTCTTTCGTCAAATTGGCCAAAGTATTCACAGAACAATTTGTGGCCAATCGAAGAATTGCTAAGGATTCTTCCCACCTCTCCGGAATTCGCCAAAATGAGGGAGAATCGTTGAAGGAGTATTTTCAACGATTTTCCACTGAAGCACGACTGATTCCAGGAGTAGACCCTGAATTACTCAGAGGGGTCTTTCTTGTAGGTCTTCGTCCTGGCCCCTTCTATTCGGCCCTTATGCGAGACACCGTCCATTCATACGCTGACTTGATCCATCGCGTGGAGGCACAAATCTCTGCGGATGAAGCTATAAATGCCCACAGGAAACAGTTTGAGCAAATCAGCGGGAAGCGCAAAGGTGCACCTGGGATGGATAATTCTTTCCCACAACAGAAAAAGCATGGGAAGAATAATCTACCTCATAGGTCTCCGTCACCACGACGAGAACCCCGACAGGAGAAGGAGTACACCCCACTCAATACATCCCAAGAAAATGTAATAATGGCCATCCGGGATCAGGAGAACGTGAATGGCCACACCCTTTGAAACCCAACGTCGGAAACCAAGAGCAATATTGCCACTTCCACCGTAGCCGCGGGCACACTACTGAAGCATGTTGGCAATGTTTGAATAGTTGCTATTTGAATGAGTTATATTTGTGCAACTTATGTAGTTTTGATGATTCCAAACATTATTGTTCAGATGTATAGTTATCTCCTAACAATTTTAGAAGATTTGCACTTGCTCTTGTGTGTACTAACATTTCAGGAAAATCAGACTCCAGACTACGAAAACTTCAAATCAAATTCAACATATGATATTTTGTTTATTTGAAGTTTATTTTTTCTTTGAATTAATTTTGAAAGGGAGTGATTGTAATTGAGTGAATAAAATCTCACACACACAAATTAGGAGAACATGAAATTCTATACTGATCGTACAGGACGATATTTATCGTACTGGACGATCTGTCAGTTATCTCCTATAGAGCACTTGGAACGAATAGGAACTTGCTTTGAAAAATTTTTCTAAGTCCTATTCGTCCAGGACGAATTTTAATATCGTCCCGGACGATGGGTTCTCTGTAAACATTTCGTCCAGACGAATTTTACCATCGTACTGGGCGACCAGTCCTCTGGAAACATTTCGTCCAGACGAAAATAAATATCGTACCGGACGAACAGCTCTCTGGAAAATTTTCGTCCAGACGAAACCAAATTATCGTCCCCGGCGATTGGTCCTCTGGAAAATTTTCGTCCAGACGAAATAAATAATCGTCCAGGACGATCGGCTCTCTGGAAAATTTTCGTCCAGACGAACATATTTTCGTCCAAACGATAAACCGACTTAGGACAGTTTTCAGCAGTTTTTAGAACCGACCTTGTAATAACCGTTCGTACTGGACGAACCTAGTTCGTACCGGACGATCAGCTGTACGAAGTCATTTCGTACACATATACAAATTGGGTCGTTTCAGATCGTTTAAGTAAAATCGTCCAGGACGATCCAGGATCGTACGGGACGATCCACTGCGTACAGAATTGAAAACTTACAGTTTTTGGGCGGTTTTTTATGTCTTTTGTATAAATACTCCAAATTAGACTGCCACCCAATCTTTTTGTCATTTGATCTTCGTGCCTATTGAGAGAATAGCCAAGGGGAGAGTGGAAGAGAGCATTCAAAGGAGGATTCCTATCATTGGAGCAAGAAGGCTTCACTTGGATTGCTAAGGTAAGAATCTCTACTTGTGAAATTGGATTTCTTCACTCTTTTATTTCTTCCTTCTAGATTCTTGTGAGAAGATCATTCAAGAAGGTCCGGTTCTCTGCCGACACTTGGAGAGTGTGAAAAGGACGAGGGTTCTCTGCCTACACTAGGAGAGTGTAAAAGGAAGAAGGTTCTCTGCCTACACTTGGAAAGTGTGAACAGCCGTAGGGTTCTCTGCCCACACTAGGAGAGTGTGAAAGGAAGACGGTTCTCTGCCCACACTAGGAGAGTGTGAAAGGACGACGGTTCTCTGCCAGCACTGTGGATTGTGTAAAAGGACGACGGTTCTCTGCCGCACCGGGTAGTGGTGAAAAGAGGGTTTTGTACAGGCTTCTCCGCCTTGCTGTGGGTGCTAAAGGAGAGTCACTTTGTGGTATTAGTGCAATACTCAGAGGGTGCCTCTGAGGAGTGGATGTAGGTCTGGTTATAGACCGAACCACTATAAATCTGGTGTCATTTACTTTATTGCTTTTACGTTTCCGCATTTTAAATTTCAGTTTTAACAACTCTGTGGTTGAAAAACATTTTTCTACAAACTTTAAAAGAAAATTTTATTTCGGTTCAACTTTAATTTTAAGAGGGTTTAAAATTTTTAAAACTACCAATTCACCCCCCTCTTGGTAGCCGTGGGACATTTACTTAGGCTTAACAACCTAATTACTAGACTCAACAAGTGGTATCAGAGCATTGTTTCAAAATCATAAGTTTGAACTACTTTTTGATTAACGTAGATGGCTACATTTGGAAACCGAAACACACCTGAGGGTTACTCTATCACTAGACCTCCACTGTTTGACAATATTCCTTTTGATTTTTGGAAAACACGCATGTCTACTTTCTTACAGTCGCTTGATTATCGCATGTGGATGTTAGTCCAGGAAGGTTACACAAAACCAACTAGATTAGTTGATGGAAATAGGGTAGATACACCCTATGCAGATTGGACTATAGAAGAACGTGACTTAGCACAATTAAATGCGAAATGTTTAAATAGTTTCTTTTGTGCTTTAAAATCTGAAGACTACATGCGAGTTTCTACTTGTAAAAGCGGAAAAGACATATGGGATAGACTTTGTATTACTTATGAAGGGACAAATGAGGTTAAGCAATCAAGACTCAATATCTTGTTACATGACTACGAATTATTTCGCATGAAACCTAATGAATCTATATCTGACATGTACACAAGATTCACTCAAATTGTCACCTCTTTGCATGCACTTGGTAGGGAATTAACTAATGCTGAAATGGTTAATAAGATTCTTCGTTGTTTACCTACTGCATACGATGCTAAAATTACTGCAATTACAGAGTCAAAAGATCTGAACATTTATTCTATTGACAATCTTCTTGGTTCACTCATTGCTTACGAGCAAGGAGTAAGTCAAAGAAAGATTGATGCAGGTGAACCAAGAAAGGACAAGAATATTGCACTAAATGTGGAAGAGTCAGAAAGTGAACACTCACAACCTGAGGATGAAGATGATATAGCACTGATGACTAGACAATTCAAAAGCTTTTTAAAGAGGAAGCAGAAGAGACGCCAGCAATGGAATAGAGGTAAGTATAACAGAAATGGCAAGGTTTCTAATGAAGTAATTTGTTATGAATGCAGGAAACCAGGTCATATAAAGACTGATTGTCCAAAACTCAAAGCCGCTCCTAGCAAGGAGAAGGTAGAGGAGAAACCAATGGTAAAGAAGGGCAAGAAGAAATTTCAAAAGGCTTTTTGGGCGGACTCAGCTTCAGACTCATCTGAGACTGAAAAAGAAGAAGAAGTCACCAACCTTTGCTTGATGGCAGATAAAGCTGAACAATCAGATCAAGAAGAGGTATGTGATTTAACCTATAATGAATTGTTTGAAGTTTCTGAACACATGCATGATGCATATAGGAAAACGAAAAAGATGCATGCTAGTTTAGTTTTAGAATTGGAAGAGCTTAATAAGGAACACGGAATCCTTAGGAAAGATCATGCTTTAATTGATAGCAACCACATGAAACTACTTGATGAATATGATGACTTGAATAAAAATTTTGAGAATTTAAAATCATCCTATGCTGAACTTGAAAAAGAATTTGAGAAATTTAAGGATGAATCTGAGCACAAGACATATAGAGTCAATTATACAAATCGAATCTTGGAGGAAATGAATTCATTTTACAAACTTACTATAAGTGCTCTCGAGGATAATAGGAACCCCCCTAAACATGAAGATTTTACAAATCCTAAGTATTATCCTAAATTCATGAAATCCCTTAGAAGACAATCATATGAGAGAAAACATAGGAATATTTTTCCTAATGTTAAATGTAACAATTGTGGATTTTTGGGACATATATCTCACACCTGCACTTTAAAGATGAAACCTAATTTGGTGTGGAGAACTAAGATGCATAAACCTAGACATATCACACATGCATCTGATTATAAATTTCATAAAGGTGAACCCAAACTAGTTTGGGTTCCCAGGTCTAACATTTGAGAATTTTGCAGGAATACTCTCACACAAGACCTCGTGAGAGTATATGGTACCTGGACAGCGGATGTTCTAAGCACATGACTGGAGATACTGCTCAATTCATAACGCTGGAAGCCAGGAGTGGAGGCAAGGTTACACTTGGAGATAATACCACAAAGAAAGTGGTTGGATCAGGTATGATTGGAAATTTGAAAAACTTTTTCATAGAATAATGTTTTATTAGTTGAAGGCTTGAAACATAATTTGCTTAGCATAAGTCAGCTATGTGATAAGGGCTATAATGTAAAATTTTTACCTACTAGCTGCATAATTAGCCTAAATGGGAAAATTGTTTTAAATGGAAAAAGGGTGAATAATGTCTACATGCTAGATTTAAATTGTATTCAATCTCCTACTGCTTTTTGTTTGAAAACTGTTTCTGATGAATCATGGCTTTGGCATAGGAGACTTTGTCATTCTAGTATGAAAAATCTTAGAAAAATTACCCAAAAGAATTTGGTGAGAGGAATACCTAAACTAGACTTTACTAAGGACCATCTGTGTGATGCATGTCAATTAGGAAAACAAGTGAAGTCCTCTTTTAAGTCCATTAAAGATCTTAGGACCAGTAAACCTTTAGAAATTCTACACATGGATCTTTTTGGACCAGTAAGCACTGTTAGTCTAGGAGGAAAGGTATATGGATTTGTTATAGTAGATGATTTTTCAAGATTCACCTGGGTTAAATTTCTTTTTCATAAGAGTGAATCATTTGAGGAATTCAGAAATTTTTCAACTTGGATACAAAGAAAACTAGGATGTGAAATAATTTCTATACAAAGTGATCATGGAGGAGAATTTGAAAATGATAGATTTGAAGATTTCTGTAAAGAAAAGGGGATTGATCACAATTTTTCTGCACCTAGAACTCCTCAACAAAATGGAGTAGTTGAAAGAAAGAACAGAACATTAATAGAAGCCGCCCGAGCAATGTTAGCAGAATACTCTCTTCCTAGATATTTTTGGGCTGAGGCGGTTAGCACTGCATGCTATGTTCTGAATAGGGTGAATGTGAGATCAAATTTGAATAAAACACCCTATGAGTTGCTAAAAGGAAGAACACCAAATTTGTCTCATTTGCATATATTTGGTTGCAAGGTGTTCATACATAATAATGAAAAATCTGCCTTAGGAAAATTTGATCCAAAATCAGATGAAGGAATTTTTGTTGGATATTCAAGTGTTGGAAAATCTTATAGAGTATTCAACAAAAGAACTTTAGTCATTGAAGAAACCACACATGTTGTTTTTGATGAAAATGGAAATATGGAAGAGCCAAAAGTTGTTGAAGAAGAAATTGAAGAAAACTCCCAAAAGATTGATAGATTAAATTTGGAAGAAAATTTAGAAAGAGAAGACCCTTTGCCTAGAGATTTGAGATTTTCTAAAAACCACCCAAAGGAATTAATCATAGGTGAACCAAGTGAGGGTGTTAGAACTAAGCGTGGATTAAACAAGGAAGTCAATCATTCAGCCTTTATTTCAACTGTTGAACCCACTAACATTGATCAAGCACTTTCAGATGAATTTTGGATATTGGCCATGCAAGAAGAGTTGAATCAATTTGTAAGAAATAAAGTTTGGGAACTAACTACAAGGCCAAAAGATCAAAGTGTTGTTGGAACCAAGTGGGTGTTCAAAAATAAAATGAATGACTCAGGAGTAGTCATTAGAAATAAGGCTAGATTAGTAGCTAAGGGGTATAATCAAATTGAAGGAATTGATTTTGAGGAAACTTTTGCCCCTGTAGCTAGACTTGAAGCAATTAGGGTTTTACTAGCCTTTGCCTGTTTTAAAGGTTTTAAATTATTTCAAATGGATGTCAAAAGTGCCTTTTTAAATGGAGTAATTGAAGAAGATGTTTTTGTAGAACAACCTCCAGGTTTTGAAAATTCTAAATTTCCAAATCATGTTTTCAAATTAAAAAAGACATTATATGGATTGAAACAGGCACCTAGGGCTTGGTATGAGAGGTTAAGCACCTTCCTACTTGAAAGATCTTTTGAAAAAGGAAGTGTGGATACAACTCTCTTTTTAAGGAAAATTGGAAATGATATACTTATTGTTCAAATTTATGTGGATGACATCATCTTTGGATCTTCAAATAAACATCTTTGTGATGATTTTTCTAAAACAATGAGTAGTGAATTTGAAATGAGTCTAATGGGAGATTTAAATTACTTTCCTAGGATTTAGCATTAAGCAACTTGAGGAAGGTACTTTTCTTAGTCAAACCAAATATATTAAGGACATCCTCAAAAAATATGAAATGGACAATGCTAAACCTGTTAGTACACCAATGAGTTCTTCAGTTCAGTTGGATAAAGACCTTAAGGGAAAATCTGTTGATCAAAAGAAATTTAGAGGGATAATTGGATCTTTACTTTACTTGACTGCTAGCCGACCAGATATAATGTTTAGTGTTTGCTTATGTGCTAGATTTCAATCAGATCCAAAAGAATCATATTTGACAGCAGTGAAAAGGATTTTAAGATATCTACTAGGAACTCAAAACTTAGGAATTTGGTATCCTAAGTTTAGCTCTTCATTTGAAATTATTGGTTACTCAGATTCTGACTTTGCAGGCTGTAGAGTGGATAGAAAAAGCACTTCTGGAACATGTCAATTCATTGGAAATTCATTAGTTTCATGGTCTAGTAGAAAACAAAATTCAGTGGCACTATCTACTGCAGAAGCAGAATACATTGCATTAGGAAGTTGTGTGGCACAAGTACTTTGGTTAAAACAACAGTTGATTGACTTAGGATTAACTATAGGCACTATTCCAATTTATTGTGACAATACTAGTGCTATTTGCATTTCCAAAAATCCTATTCAACATTCTAGAACCAAACACATTGATATAAGGCATCATTTCATAAGGGATCATGTATCCAAAGGAGAAATTGAACTCATACATGTTTCAACTGAAAATCAACTTGCAGACATTTTTACAAAACCTTTAGCCTTTGATACCTTCAGTACTTTAAGAACAAGGCTTGGTGTTATTGATTTGAATGCTTAACCAAAATGTCTTTGCAACATTGATACTTGTTGTGTTTTGTTTTTGTAATTTTGTGAATTTTGTGTGTTTTTGTATGAATTGCTTTTGGATTTATGATTTTTGTCTTATGTTTTCTGTGTTGTTGTTTGTTTTTGTTGATTTTGTTAAATTAAAAAAAAAAATTTTAAAATTTAAAATCAAAAATTTTTTTTGGAGGAAATCGTCCAGGACGAAATATTTTCGTACGGGACGATGTGTTAAGAAACAGTTTGCGCGAATTTAAACCGTTTTGAGAGCAGTTTTTTTTTTGATCGTCTGTACGATTTGTGATCGTCCAGTACGAATTTTTCTTTTTCTCAAACGTCGGGACGATTGAATGCAGCGGTTGAGTGGATAAGACAGTTTTTAATACGAACTTCGTCTGTACGAAATTTTTTTCGTATGTACGAACATGTGTCGATTCATTGTAGGGGACGGTTTTCAAGAGTCATTAAAACAAAACGGTTTTCGATCGTCTGTACGAAATTTTTTCGTATGTACGAACGGTCAAGTCAAAAAGCCTGTACGAAGGGACGCATCGTAAGTTGTGTTGAATACGAAAAGCCGTTACATTTTGGACGAATTAGATCGTCTGTACGAAAGTACTTCGTCCAGACGAACGATAATTTTTCGTCCAGGACGAACGTATCGTTTTTCTTTAAATATGAAGGCTTTCAAACTTGAAAATCACACTTTCAAAACATCTTTTTCAATCCCTTTCTACATCAACTCAACTATGGCCTCCTCTAGCAAAAGACAAAAAGTTTTGGTGAAGAAACCTAACAGGAATGCCCCAGATAACTTCCTTTCCAAAGCAAATGAGGAATCTTTTCCTCGTTTTGCATCTGCAAAAATCACTCCGTCTCGCATTCTTATCCAAACGGAGTTGAAATTTCGGGTATTACACCTCTTCGCCTCAACCCAATTTCATTTCATTCTTTCTCTTGTCCACCTCTACAATAAGCAAACCTACCATTACTTCCTAGCCAACATGAGTTTCAATTCTGACCACTCTATCATTAGTTCTTTTGTTTTTAAGAAAAAAGTTGAGATCACCAAGCACGACCTTGGTGCATTTTTAAACTTAAGAACTGAAGGATATAGAGCACACACCCTAGCATCAGACAACACCTTCCATTGGTATGAAATCAATAGGGTAATTAGAGAAAATACAATTGACAATCATGTTGCTAGAGTGGCCGGTATGACCCAAGATGCCCGAATCATCCAGCATATCCTTAGATCCTCAATTATTCCTAAAGCTGGTGATAGGATTAACATTACTCCTCTCCTCTCTTGTCTAACTTTTTTAATCATGAAAAGACAACCTATTGATGAAGCCCAACTCATCCTAGATCATATCTATGGACTTTCAGAAATAGGACATCCTGATCAGAAGAGGAAGAAGAATATTTCTTTAGGGCACTTGATTACTTATGTTTTGGAGAAGAAGTACAATATAGTCCATCCTGATGAGGAATATGAAGAGCCAGTTTACTACAACGATGCATCATTCAGACTGCTCTTCAAGGAGGAAAAAGAAAAAGAAAAAGCACATGGCAGTGCTTCAGAAGAAGAAGAAGAAGGAGTGCAAGCTTCTGCTTCTCAATCAGATTACCAGAATCTGATTGAGAGATTTGATAGACTAGAGACTCACATTGATCAAAGGTTTGATCAATTTGATGCTCATCTTACGCAGCAGCAACATGACATTGGTAACATTAGAGATGAAGTTCATGAAATAAATACCAATGTAATGTTGATGGCCTCCTACTTCAACCTCTTTGGCGGCATTCCTCCTCCTCCTCCTCCAGAACAGTAGAAGTTTTTTTTTATGTGTGTCTGTTGTATTTTTTTGTTGTTGTTATGTTTTTGTTTAAGTTTAAATGTTTTTATGTAATTTTTTTTAATCAATGAAAGTTTGTTTGTCTTAGATTTGTTTTGAAATGTGGCTAATCTTTATGAATTTCATTAATATTGTTTTTAATCTACATTGTGCTCAAATTCGATTGTAATGTGAGATTATCTATATTAGAAAATCTAGACTTTCTAAATTTATAATTTGTTTATAACTTGTTGTATTTAGAATTTTTAAATTCATGTCTATTCATTTAGACTACATAAAATTTAATATTGTTATTGCAATTTTGATGTTATCTTATTTTGTACTTCTATGCTCAAATGATATTTATGCACCTAGAAATATTTGAAATGTTAGATTATAGATTTTGGAAAGAATTGGTAAAATTACTCTTGAAAATTGTACAAAAGTACAAAAATCAAAAGGGATTCGCAAAAATTTGCAAAGTGAAAAAGATGCACAAAATAAGCCCAACCAAAGACAAATGCACAAAAATGTGCTCCAAAACTTTGAAAAGATGTGCAAAGCACCACATAAGGTAATTCTCTTCTTTCCAAATTCGTTTAATCTCTTAATTCAAGTTGATCTAATGTTCATTTATATTCTATTGAACCTTGAAATATAGAATTTTTTTTACATCTCACTTGTAATGATTTTCAATAATCAAAATGTCTAAATTGAATCATGTCTTTAATAAATTCTTCTTACTTACAATGTTATATCATTTCATAAATTTTATGAATTTCTATGATTGACCTAATATCTTTAGTTTAAAATTGCATACACTATGTCAAATCACAATTTAGATTAAATTTTAACAATGAATTTCATATTATTATTTACATTTCTTATCTTTTTCTTCTTCACTTTTTGTTGCTGTCAAAAAGGGGGAGAAATTATTATGTTTGTGTTTGTGTTTTTGTGGTTTGAATTTTCTGTGTTAAAAATTTTTGAAAAACAAAATTTTTTTTTGTTCTTTAATGCCTCATTATTTTAATGTACTCATAAATTCAGGGGGAGTTTAGGAGATAAGAGATATTATTTTAACTTGAAATCATACTAATAATAATTGTTTTGCCATCATCAAAAAGGGGGAGATTGTTTGAATAGTTGCTATTTGAATGAGTTATATTTGTGCAACTTATGTAGTTTTGATGATTCCAAACATTATTGTTCAGATGTATAGTTATCTCCTAACAATTTTAGAAGATTTGCACTTGCTCTTGTGTGTACTAACATTTCAGGAAAATCAGACTCCAGACTACGAAAACTTCAAATCAAATTCAACATATGATATTTTGTTTATTTGAAGTTTGGTTTTTCTTTGAATTAATTTTGAAAGGGAGTGATTGTAATTGAGTGAATAAAATCTCACACACACAAATTAGGAGAACATGAAATTCTATACTGATCGTACAGGACGATATTTATCGTACTGGACGATCTGTCAGTTATCTCCTATAGAGCACTTGGAACGAATAGGAACTTGCTTTGAAAAATTTTTCTAAGTCCTATTCGTCCAGGACGAATTTTAATATCGTCCCGGACGATGGGTTCTCTGTAAACATTTCGTCCAGACGAATTTTACCATCGTACTGGGCGACCAGTCCTCTGGAAACATTTCGTCCAGACGAAAATAAATATCGTACCGGACGAACAGCTCTCTGGAAAATTTTCGTCTAGACGAAACCAAATTATCGTCCCCGGCGATTGGTCCTCTGGAAAATTTTCGTCCAGACGAAATAAATAATCGTCCAGGACGATCGGCTCTCTGGAAAATTTTCGTCCAGACGAACATATTTTTGTCCAAACGATAAACCGACTTAGGACAGTTTTCAGCAGTTTCTAGAACCGACCTTGTAATAACCGTTCGTACTGGACGAACCTAGTTCGTATAGGACGATCAGCTGTACGAAGTCATTTCGTACACATATACAAATTGGGTCGTTTCAGATCGTTTAAGTAAAATCGTCCAGGACGATCCAGGATCGTACGGGACGATCCACTGCGTACAGAATTGAAAACTTGCAGTTTTTGGACGGTTTTTTATGTCTTTTGTATAAATACTCCAAATTAGACTGCCACCCAATCTTTTTGTCATTTGATCTTCGTGCCTATTGAGAGAATAGCCAAGGGGAGAGTGGAAGAGATCATTCAAAGGAGGATTCCTACCATTGGAGCAAGAAGGCTTCACTTGGATTGCTAAGGTAAGAATCTCTACTTGTGAAATTGGATTTTTTCACTCTTTTCTTTCTTCCTTCTAGATTCTTGTGAGAAGATCATTCAAGAAGGTCCGGTTCTCTGCTGACACTTGGAGAGTGTGAAAAGGACGAGGGTTCTCTGCCTACACTAGGAGAGTGTAAAAGGAAGAAGGTTCTCTGCCTACACTTGGAAAGTGTGAACAGCCGTAGGGTTCTCTGCCCACACTAGGAGAGTGTGAAAGGAAGACGGTTCTCTGCCCACACTAGGAGAGTGTGAAAGGACGACGGTTCTCTGCTAGCACTGTGGATTGTGTAAAAGGACGACGGTTCTCTGCCGCACCGGGTAGTGGTGAAAAGAGGGTTTTGTACAGGCTTCTCCGCCTTGCTGTGGGTGCTAAAGGAGAGTCACTTTGTGGTATTAGTGCAATACTCAGAGGGTGCCTCTGAGGAGTGGATGTAGGTCTGGTTATAGACCGAACCACTATAAATCTGGTGTCATTTACTTTATTGCTTTTACGTTTCCGCATTTTAAATTTCAATTTTAACAACTCTGTGGTTGAAAAACATTTTTCTACAAACTTTAAAAGAAAATTTTATTTCGGTTCAACTTTAATTTTAAGAGGGTTTAAAATTTTTAAAACTACCAATTCACCCCCCTCTTGGTAGCCGTGGGACATTTACTTAGGCTTAACAACCTAATTACTAGACTCAACAGGCAACTCAAGGAAGAAGTTGAGAGACTAATCTGACAAGGATATCTCCAACAATTCATCAAGAATGCACCAACCCGAGAGGAAGCTCGTCCCGCTGGGGGGCAAAGTCAACAACAAAGACTACCATTGAATAATATTCAAATGGTTGGAGAGATTGAATGATCACACACTTTGTGTATTTGTATTAGCAAATATTGCTTGTCTTGTTGTCGTTTTTATGTTGAGTTGAGTGTCATTTTGATATCTCTAATATCTTCTCCCAAGTTAAATGTTGTTGTATTGTCACCGTGCGTAGATCTTGTGTGTTGAGTACTTTGTAATTTGTAAGTCGTACTAGAGAACTATTGTACTAGCTTACGTAATACAGTAATAGAATGTTCATGTTGTTGTGATATGATTTTTTCTCTTATGAAAGATAAGAAAAAACTTCTCAAACTCTTTCTCCGTGATTCGAGAAATACACAATCCATATTGTATCTCAATAATCAGACGATCAATCCCAGGGGGATTTGATCCTGACCTCATCAACACAGGTTAACGTCGCCGAGCAGGGCTCCGACATACAACCTCGGATAGGTCTTACATCATCGGTGGATTCTCCTGACCTCATCCACACAGGTTAACGTCGTCGAGCAGGGCTCCGACATACAACCTTGGATAGGTCTTACATTCTTGGTGGATTCTCTCGATCTCATCCACACAGGTTAACGTCGTCGAGCAGGGCTCCGACATACAACCTCGGATAGGTCTTACATCCTTGGTGGATTCTCCTGACCTCATCCACACAGGTTAACGTCGCCGAGCAGGGCTCCGACATACAACCTCGGATGGGTCTTACATCCTTGGTGGATTCTCTCGACCTCTTCCACATAGGTTAATGTCATCGAACAAATGCTCTGACATACAACCTCGGATAGGTCTTACATCCTCGGTGAATTCTCCTGACCTCATCCACACAGGTTAACGTCATCGAGCAGGGCTCCGACATACAACCTTGGATAGGTCTTACATCCTTGGTGGATTCTCTCAATCTCATCCACACAGGTTAACGTCGTCGAGCAGGGCTCCGACATACAACCTCGGATAGATCTTACATCCTTGGTGGATTCTCTCAACCACTTCCACGCAGGTTAATGTCATCGAATAAATGTTCTGACATACAACTTGGGATAGGACTCCTACCCGACATCGGACTTCTGCTCGTCAGCGGACTCCTACTCGTCGTCGGACTTCTGCTCGTCGACGAATTTTCGTCGGTCTCCTACCCGACGTCGCACTTCTTCTTGTCGTCGGACTTCTCCTCGTCGGCAAACTGCTACTCGCCATCGGCTTCTCGCTTGAATGCTATTTGCAACGCATTCTCGAACTCTCCCCTTTGGCTCCACACTCGATCGTTGACTACTAACGGGCTTCAACTCGATCGTCCATTGCCAGCAAACCTCCGCTCAGATGGAAAAGAGATCCCGTAAGCTCCTGCACCAGAGAGGGAGCGCTAATTCGAGCTAGGGACATTTCCCACGCGCAAAACAGCGGTAGCCTCAATGTCAGAGAGCCAGAGGGAGGGGAAGAAATCCCGTAACTCCTGCACCAGAGAGGGAGCGCTAATTCGAGCGGGGGATATTTTCCACTCGCAAATAGCGGTAGCCTCAATGCCAGAGAGCCAGAGGGAGAGAGAGGAGAAGGTGCAAGTTTCCTAAAGATTTTGGAAGCCTATTTATAGGTTTTTGAGAGAATGAAGGGAAGTTACAATCATTTTAAAATTTTTCTATTTTAAAAAATTTTCCTGAATTTTTCGGATTTTTTGGGATTTTTTTGGAATTTTTTGGACCCAAAAATAGCCAAAAAACGTCATTTTTCGCGAAATGGGGCCCACTAGGTCGGTGCAGCCATCGGCCGCACCTCTTGAGCGCGGCCAGCGGAGCAATCCGCGGCTCCCGCGCGTGGATCGCGGCCAGCCACGTGCGGCTGGCAAAGCAGACCGCGGAGCGGTCCAGGCGGACCGCGGCATTACCGGCAGGCGCCGGCGGCAGCTGCCGCGGAGCGGCCAAGGGAGGCCGCGGAGCGGTCTAGGCGAACCGCGGGGGGCCTCCCGCGCGCGCGAATCGCTCACGCCCGCGCGAGCGAATCGCGCACGCCCGCGCGAGCGAATCGCGCACGCCCGCGCGAGCGGACCGCTCAGCGGTCCGCGGTTCCGCGCAGGGTGACCGGCGGCAGCGGCGGCGGCCGGCCGGCCGGTCCGGCCGGTTCGGCTGCCCGGTCCATTCTGGAGCCGAATTTCGTCCCAAAAAGTCCAAATTCGACGTTTTTGGGGTCCCCGGGACCGTTTTTCGACGTTCCGGACTCAATTTTGGCATTTTCGGAGCCGTTCGGGGCTTCTACAATCCACATCAATCCTGTGTCACTCAGAAAAATTTTCTGAAATTTGTGACACATATTTTCGGACCTCTGAAGCTACGACGTCCAAAAATAGGGGGGCAACTGATACGGCATCGCAAAATCATCTTGATCGGGCACGAATCTCGAGGCAAAACCTGGTTGGAAACTTCAAAAATTAATTTCGGGAGCATATGAACTCCGATTTCAGCGAGCTTACAGTCAAACTAAGCGTCTCGGAAATACAAACCCAACGACACCAAGATCAACCCAATCCGAGCCCAAATGAGTCCGAATCAAAGGTTCGAAGCGTTGTTGGAAGGTTCAAACCGCAATTTGAGTTACCAAACGGTCTCCGATTTTGACGAGCTTATACTCGAATCGAACGACTCGACGAGACGAATCCAACGAGCCCAAGATCATCAAATTCCGAAATCATTAAGGCCTTCAAATGTCCAACGAACGGTGCATGATCGAAGGATTCGATATCGGCCGTCCATTCGGACCACTCCCTGTTCGCCCTTGATCTCACGCCTATTTACGGGCTATGTCACTCCAGAAAAACTATAAATAGAGCCCTCATTCTACACCAAGGGGCTCAAGTGAAGAGAGAGAAGAGGAAGAGAGAGAAGAAGAAGAGAAGGAGAAGGAGAAAGGGGAATAGGAGATTCCTCACCTCCTCGACCACCGCCGCCGGAGCTCATCCTGCCGCCTGAAGACGCCGGAACTCTGCCGGATTTTCAGAAAATGCAGAGAATTCGCAGGATTTTGTGAAGTTCGTGGAAGAAACAAGTTGTATTTGGATTATCCCGGCTTGTGGGACGAAATCCGCCATTTGTAATCAACAAAAACACTAGTGGAAATTTGCAACTGGGCGAGGCCCCGTGGTTTTTCCCATTTTTGGGTTTTCCACGTAAAAACTCTCGGTGTTCACTCTCTTTTCCTGTTTGTGTGTTAAACTTACGTGCAATGCTCGGACGCAAATTCATAAAACTCTACCGCCGCATATTTTCTAACACGCAACAATACTCAAACGAACATCACAAATGTAAAATTTAAAATCAAGATATTTTAATTGATAGTCAAGGCTCTCCATTATATTTTGTTGCCCTCAACTACAGGTGTCAATTTTCGACCCAAACCGAAAAAACTCAGGTTCGGGTTGACCCGGTTAGTAAACGGGTCGGGTTTAGGTATGGATTTTTGATCCGTTTTGAAAAATGGGTTTGGTTCGAGTTGACCCAGCAACCCGAAATCAACCCGGCATTCAACCCAAAATCAGCCCGCTGCCGAACGCTCGGTGACCCGCAGTCCGTGGACGACTCCGACAGTCCGCCTAGACACACGCGGTCCCACCCTCCGCCTGCATCCCTGCACTCGCAGTCTCGCCCTCGGCCGCTTTGGCGCGCTCACGACCCGCAGACCTGCGGAAGACTCCACCCGCACCCGGCCTTGGCCCTCCCGCGGACGACTCCGCCCGCAGCGCAGCACTCACGGACTCAGTTGTGGTTCGCGGACTCTATCTGTTGCCGCGCATAGCGTGCTCGCGACTCGGTTTTAGTCTTGATCCGGGTCAGGTCGGGTCAATCCGGCAACCCGTGTGGGTCGGGTCCGGGTTGAAATATCGACCCGTTTACAAAAATGGGTCGGGTTCGGATTGACATGTTTAGATCCGGGTCAACTCAGATTCGACCCGTTGACCCGAATTGACACCCCTACCCTCAACATCTCTTTTAAAAGTTACATCTGATTGCTACAGAGACCGTTTTTATCAACTTCTCGGTTTATATCTATTGTATAATGAATTTTGTGTTATCTATTGAATTACACTTTGTTGTGCTATAACTATTTGTTATATCTTGTTAATTGCACTCTATTGTATCTATTTATTTCTTAAAATAAATTTTCAAACATTTTTTTCCGAATATATTCCAAGATTTGTTTCTCGCCGAATGCTTAAGGCTTCGTTTGGGACGGCTTTTTTATAGCTTTCTAAAACGGAGTTTTAATACAAAATTAAAAAAAATTGTACTAAAACTCTGTTTTAGAAAGCAATAAAAAAGCCGTCCCAAACGAAGCCTAAATCTAATAACTCCCAATAAAAGGTTTGTTTGTGACAGCTAAAGTTTTTGGTAAAGGTGATCATAAAATTGTTGTGAAGAAAGCAACTTTTTTGAAAGTTATCGTAATAAGCAGCTTTTTAACACAATTTAAAATAAAAATAAAAGTAGTGATCAAATAAAAATTATGATTATGACCTAAAAAATAAAATAGTAAGAAAGCTATTCCGAAAAAAGTCACACCTCTCCAAATATAAACAAATAATGAAATAATAAAGTCTCCAATGATGGTTGATTGTCTTTGACTGTATCAGCTTTCAAATATAATATCAAAAGTATATATTCATTTTAATTTTATAAAATTAGTGTTATAAGTAATTATGTAATTTTTAAAATGATTTGATTATTGATTATATGAATCATTTTTTGCAATTAATTATTTATCTGCAAAAGAATTGTAATTTGAATTCATAATTTACTAATGAGTGGAATAAGTGTTGTTATGGACAAGAATATATGCGGCAGTAGAGTAAAAGAATAAAGCGTCTTAGCAATGTACGTATATCCGACGCACAAACATACAATTGAGAGAGAGAAATATCATAAGCTTTTTTACGTGGAAAATTAGGAAAGGATAAAACTACGGGGCCTAGCTCAGATAAGAAAATTCTAAATGACAAAGCTTGATTTACTCTTTTTCTTGGAGATAGTGGAATTACAATAGATTGGAGAGCCGGACGAAAGCCTGGTGATGGTTGATGAACATCAGAATTCCGGCAATGATCGGAAAGAAACTTTAGCAGTGGTCGATGAATAGGCGGAAGTCGGGAAGAATTCCAGCGGTGGTCGACAAACGGGCGGAAGTCTAACAATGGTTGGGAAAAACTTTAGTGGTGGTTGAGGAACAGGAAGAAGTCTGACTCCGACAATGGTCAGGAGGAACTCCGATGGTGGTGAACGAACAGGCGGAAGTATAGGGTGGTCGATGAACGGGCGGAAGTCCGATGATGGCCGGGATGAACTTTGGCAGTGGTCGAGGAAGTGGCGGATGTTCGACGGTGGTTGGGAAGAACTTCGGCGGTGGTCGAGAAACGGGCAAAAGTCTGACGATGGTCGGGAAGAACTTCAGCGGTTGTCGAGGAACGGTTGGAAGTCCGACGGTGGCCGGGAGGAACTCTGGCGGCAGTTGAGAAAAACTCTGATGGTGGTCGGCGACAAGTCTACTCCCAAATTCCTCGCTTCTCTTCCTTCTTTTTTCTTCCCCTTTCATGTGAAGAATGAGGGCCTATTTATAATTTTTTTAGAGTGTCATTGATTCTATATATGTGGAGGATCAAAGCCAAGATTAGAGTAGTTTGAATAAATGACCGATATTGATATCTTTGATTGTGAACACTTTATTGGGTATTTTAATGTCCTCATGATATTTGAATTTGATGATCTTGAGCTTGTTGGATTCGTCTCGTCGAGTCGCTTGATTCTACTATAAGCATGTTGCATTTAGAATCCGTCTGATAATCCAAATTATGCTTTGAACCCTCCAAATATGCTTTAGACCTTTGTTTTGTGCTCATTCGAGCTTATATTTGATTAATTTTGGTGTCGTTGGGTTTGTCATTTCGAGACATTCAATTCAACTATAGGTATGCTAAATTTGGAGTTTGGATGGTTCCCATTTTAATATTTGCAGCCTTAATCTAATATTTACATCAAGATTCGTACTTGATCCAGACTATTTTTGCTAACGTATCAACTGTTAAAAGTAAATTTTGAGTGGACGTTTCTTTGATTTCCAACCATCCTTATTGTTTTAGTATATGATGGATAATTAAATTATAATAATGAATAATAATAATCGTTTTAAAAGTTTTTTTTTTCCTATTGTAGAGTATACTTAAACATTATACTGAAGAATGACATTCATGCTTCCGTTGTTTATCATGTCTTAGGCTTAGTTTGGGACGGCTTTTTTACTGCTTTCTAAAACGGAGTTTTACTACAAAAATAAAAAAAAAATTACTAAAACTCCGTTTTAAAAAGCAATATAAAAGCCGTCTCAAACGAAGCCTTAGCCTTATAAAAAATTCAGTACAAACATATATAAAAGATAGCCGCAAAAATATTGAAATTTTTAAATTAAATTTTTGAAAAAGGGAAATGCCAGAGAACATGACCCAATTGAAATGATTCCACAAAGATTTATTATCAATTCTAAATAATGTCATTTCTTGGGGGAAAAGTGTTGAGACAATTTAACAGATATAAATGGAATCCGTGATAAAAATTAGATGAGTCTTGTAGCATGAAAGTAGTCTTTGAAAGATTTTTTGTTGTTGAGTTGGCCTTCCTACTTTTGAGAACCAAAGATCATAGATCAAGAAGTATAGCATAATGCTTGGTATCACGGGGTTGGTCTACCATGATTTGATGGTGATAGCCTGACAATAGAGGTTCAATATCAGAGTTCCATTGCTGGTAATTTGTGGATGGTGTTGCAACAACGATAATCAACTGGCGATGATCTGAGGGAGCGTTAGGATTCTTCAAGTCTCTGAACCTTATCTCAATCCAATAGTCCCCTTCATTAAGTTGGGGGTCTATTTATGATTTTGTTTATAGAGATTTGCTTCGTAAATATATCTAAAATCTATAACATTTCATATAACTGCCCATACTAATTTTCTTAATCATATATCAGATTTTTTTTTTTGTATATGTAAGTATGTTAAGATATCAAAATTGAATAATTTCAGGGTCGTTTGATATGTCTTGCAATAAACTCTATTTTTTATAATCTTGTTACATTTGGAAATCATTTCATAGTTTAATTATGTTCCAAAAATTTTAATTATATTTCAAGTATTTCATTGGACTCAAAACAAATCACTCTTGGTGTTGATAAGTTTGTCTCACCAATATGTTCAATTGATGCGTTCATCTTACCAATATGTTTATTTAATGGATTCGTTTCATCAATATGTTCAGTTTGACTATAAGTTTTTTGAAATCAAAATTCAGATGGTTATCAATTTGATTCCAAAAATTTTTATTCAAATATGCATTGAAATTCATATTTAAACAAGTTGATTTTTGACATATCACTTCTCATGAAATCAAAAGAACTCATCCATTAAATTTTTTTTGCATATACACTTGATGATCATTACATTTTAAAAAGTTCTTTAAATTCCTATGCATTTAATTTGGAAAAATTGACTTTATGCCTTATGATAGGCTAATTAGATAAATATTCTCACAGTTTATTTTCTTGAGAAAATATGGCTGAAAGTTCATTTGAGCCGAAGTTGCCCCTTTTATATCTTTGAATTGCTTATTAAAACATGTTCCAAGAGAAATTAATTTGAAATGGTTCAAATTTGAACTTTAAATGAAACATTAATTCAAATACAAACTTAGGCTTCGTTTGGGACGGTTTTCTTACTGCTTCTTAAAGTCGTTTTTTAATATAAAAATTTTAATTTTTATACTTGAAAGCAACTTTAAGAAGCAGGAAGAAAGTTGTCCCAAACAAAGTCTTAATTTGAACCATAATCAATTTTAAAGCCAAAGAAGCTTGGTGGAGCCAACACTACATGACAAAATTGCAACGAGTGCTTATTGGGGGCTCTCAAATAAAACAAATGGCACATGTGGAGAATGTGAAGCTTGGTGGAGCCAAGACTACATGACCTAATTGCAAAGAGTACTTGTTGTGTGCTCATAAATAGTAACAATGGCACATGTGGAGAATGCACATTTATTACAATAGCTCAATCTAGACATATCGACGAGACCAAAAATGTCTAAGGATTAAAAGTTTGTGTGATGGGAGCTTACTAATGGAAACGATGATGAGATAGAAGAAGTTGATTTTACAACAAGTGCTACTAAGGAAGGCAACGAGGACATCGGTGGCACGTAAGAAGAAGAGAAAGCTTGATGTGGATGGCATCCTGTGTCACACGCTAAGATCTATATTGAAAGAATTACATATGTATTTCATTTTAACCATCTAATTAGAGCTTACTGATGAACAGCAGAAAGAAACATGATTACATTTTTATCTTGTCTAGAGCCTCATATCATAGGATATTTACACTTTTTTGAAAATATGTAAAATCA
This sequence comes from Dendrobium huoshanense, assembly GCA_016618105.1. NCBI lineage: Eukaryota > Viridiplantae > Streptophyta > Magnoliopsida > Asparagales > Orchidaceae > Dendrobium > Dendrobium huoshanense. The sequence goes on from CM028351.1 coordinate 74,634,270, forward strand.
CGTAACGAGCACAGAGCTCTGCAAGTAACTAAAATCTTGCATATGCATTACATATCATATTATCTATTTTTGAATGTTGATTAAATAAAGCCACACCTCTCCAAACATAAACAACGAATGAAATAATAGTCTCTAATGATGGCTGATTCTCGCATTTTCATTTGACTGTAATATCAAAAGTATCTATTCATTTTAATTTTATAAAATTTGTGTTATAAGTAATTATGTAATTTTTAAAATGATTTGATTATTGATTATATGCATCGTTTTTGCAATTAATTATTTAATTGCAAAAAATTTGTAATTTGAATTCATAATTTACTGATGAGTGGATTAAGTGTTAAAAGTAAACTTTGAGTGGACCTTTCTTTGATTTCCAACCATAATGTTTTAGTATATGATGGATAATGGTAACAAAGCTATTACACTGTTCATTGTTTGGCATCGTAGCGCTCAACAAATCAGCGTTAAAGACTTAAAGTACTCTATTTTAAAATTTTCATTATTTTAAAAAAATATATATATTTCGCACATTTGAATTATTACATCCTGAGATCATTGACGTGCAACATGCTTATTGTGGAAGGCATCAAGAGACCAACACAAGTGAACAATCTCAAACCGAATCTGAACCTTGTTCAAAGCATGCTTGAAGTAGTTCGAACATGGTTCAACCAAACATTGTTCGAACAAATATTCAAATCCAAACTATATTGATACAAATTTGTTCACAATGAACTTCAATAAATAGTCATGTACAAAAGAGAGTAACTTGATTCAAAATGAACTTTCGAGCATATTCCCTCAAGAAAATAAATATTATATGTATTTCTCCAATTACATCGTTATAAACTATATAAAGCCAAATTCTCCCTTACTTTTGATTAAGGCTTATATAGAGAAAAACAATATTTGAAGAGTATATCTAAATCTAATTAAAAGAAGAATGATTTTTTACTTCTTAAGAAAAAATTTCTATATATATATCAATTATTTGCATGCTAACAAATCTATTAATTAATTTGTCATTTTACTAAACAGATAATATTTTCAAAATGAACCAAGAAACATGTTGATTATGGATTTTAGAACAAAAATATGCTATTTTTTATAAAATGATTTTACAATATACATTTCTCATATATTATTGTGTTGTAAATTTAAAGTTGAACAACAAACTATTCCTTTTGATATTTATATGAAAATGACATTTTCATAGGCATTTGTCATCAAATTACTCCATCTAATTATGTGAATAGAAATATGATTAAATGGTTAGGAGCTTTTAATCTTTGTTGTTGGCCAACATTTGAATACACTAATTGTTAGTTTTGAGAGGAATCTGATTGTATCGATTAATTGTGTTACTGCTGCCTCAAACCTCAATGTTATCAATTGAGTTCGCTAGGGGATTACTGAGGTTCTCCCTCGGCTTTGGTTTTGCTCCTAGAAATTTTTTTTGCACAAATGTTCAACTTTGCGACGCTATGTACTTGAGCGCTACGATGCTAGATAATTTGTTTGGAGACAAATAAAGAGCAGAGCGTTGCGGTACTCCAAACCCTGACACTAAGGCACTGCCAGGTATATAGAAGATATAGAGTGGAGCGTTGTAGGCTTCAAAGTTGGCTCTGAGGCGCTGCTAGACGAGCTGACATATTTCTTTCTCGTTTTTCATTAAGGGTTGCATCCCTTGATAATTTTTGTATATGTCTCTTTGTTTGTTCTTGTGAGAGAACACTGCAAGGTTGTATATAGACAAGGAAAAAGTGAGAAAGACTATAGATGTACTATTTCTCCCATATTTTCATAATGAATTTCTTGATGTGGTGTGGCTTCGTAGTTTTTTGCCGGTTTTAAGTTTTTCCACATTAAATCCTAGTGTACTTTCTTTCTGCTGTGTTTGTTTCTTTTTATTTGTGTTCGTTGTGCAATTTACTTCCCCAACATTAATCTGCTTATTTTTTATAGAAATAGAACTATTTGGAGCCGGATTATATTTTTCTTGATTAGTTTTTAAATATACTATCAAAATTATTTATTTGTTTCAATTTGATCAAAATTAGTGCTATAAATACTTTTGTAATATTTAAAGATGATTTGACTGAAATGAGATGGTTGTTGAAGTGGAGGAATGTATATATATATATATATATATATATATATATATGAGGGAAGAAACTCCTCCTAATGCAGTGGACCCTTCAAACTTAAGGGAAAATTCTATAAGATGGTTGTTGATGTTGTTCTTGTTTTTGTTGTTGTTGTTAAAGATGATTTGATTATGAATTACATGCATTGCTTTTCAATTAATAATTTGATTGCAAATGACTTGTTATTTTAATTCATACATTAGACTTCACAATTAGATTATGTTTAATGATTTTGATAATTAATTGAAAAGTGATGAAAGATTAATTAATGCATTAGTCATGACAATATGTTTAAGCATGTGTAAAATAAATTGTGTGTGGATTTCCATTTAACTTGCAACCATTTTTAACTTTTTTAATATTTGATGAAATATTAGAAGAACAAATAATTAATTGTTTCTTTTTCCTAATGTAGAATGCTCAAATAGTATGATACTTAAAACTTACATGAGAAAATAGAAACAATTCTACTCATATAATTAAAGTTTCTAATTAAAAACAAATTAATGAGTTTACTTAATGAGCCAAGTCAACTCATAAGCTAATTTAAGCTCACCTTGATAATAAGCTCATGAGTTGAGCTTATCAAGCTATGCACTCATTTATGAATCGAACTCGCTTTCAGCTTCTACTTAACTCCTCGGCTGATCAAGTCCCTCAAATAAAAAAATCGCAGACCAACCAATGCTTGTAGTTCACACTTCGCGATTTACAACTTGCACTTGGGTCACTCGATGTAGCAATTAAAACTCTGAACCTAAGTTTTTGTTTTTTTGGTTCACCTCTCTAGTTGATCCATCATAGAATACTCCAATCCACATGATGTATTTGTCCATAGATGGATCATATCCATTGCTGGTCAAGGGGCTATTATTATAAACAAATCACTTATACTTAGAATTGTCATCCACATACTTAAATTATTCACTAACTTCTTATCTATCCATGATCTAATTATATATTCAAAATGTAGTATAATATTTCACCCATCAGATTGTGCATTTTTGAAATATGAATTATATATAAGTCCTGTTGAGCATACACAACCCAAAAAGATGTGGTGGTTGAAAGAAATAATAGACACCCACTTACCACCACAAAAGCTCCTTATTCAAAAGAATGCTCTAAAAGAATATTGGATGAAGTTGTCTTAGTAGTTGCTCAAATCATAAAGTGGCTAACTACAAGGATCACTAGGTTCAAGGTTCCTAGACAAGTCATAACTAAATTCTTTCTTCATTTCAACATCTCAAACAACCTTGTTCCCAATAGATTTGAAAGTATTGCTTTGATTCATACACATACTCAAAAAAGAGAATTTTTTGACCAAAGAGAAATTATATGTTTTATTATTAGCTACTCTCCCACTCAAAAAGTGCACAAATGCTACCATCACCCATAAAAAAGATGTATTTGTTGAGTGTCGCTTTCAATGAAGAAGATTCCTACTTTGTTACTACTTACCCTAATAAGAAAATATCAATCACTAATGACATCTCAATTGCCCTTTCTTACCACTAATCCAAGCAAACAACTATATTTCAAAACCAGCCACTCTTACACAACCAAAGCTGATACCAAAACCACCTTTTCTTTGGCCATTATAGATTTACTCAAAGAGAAAGGCAACACAATCTACTTTTAGGTCCAATTAACTAAGACTTCATTTGGAACAACTTTATTAATGTTTCTTAAAGCAGCTTTTTAGTACAAAAATTTTAATATTTATATTAAAAAACTATTTTAAGAAGCAGGAAGAAAACCGTCCCAAACGAAGCCTAAATCAATCCCTATCATTGAATTCAGTTAGGAAACCATTAGCCTACAAATATAAATATCAAAACTTTTATTGAACATACAAATTTAAATCCCTCCAAAAGAGCAAAAGAACAAAAATTAGGCACTACCAAAAGGAAAGAAATTAATAAAATATAGATAGACCAAACTATAAAATACAAATATGATAAATTGCTAGATAATGGTCAAATGATACACTCAAATATAATATTCACTCTGATTGATAAAATGATTATTGTTCAAAATCTTTTATTATTAAAGATGAATAAAAACTAAATAATAATAATAATTTAAGAGAAAAGGTTCAAAAATAGTTACTTGACTATGAATAAATACCCAATTGAATCTCAAGGTTTTGCACAATCTCCCATTTAGGCTTGGTTTGGGACAGCTTATTTACTGCTCTTAAAGCGGCTTTCTTGTACAAAATTTTAATTTTTGTACTGAAAAGCTGTTTTAAGAAGCAGCAAAAAAACCGTTCCAAACGAAGCCTTAATCAATCTACAATTGAAAATTGATCTAATTTGAATCAGAAGCTAAAAATGATAGTTAAAGAACACCAAATTTAAATATGAGAATATTTTAAATAGTGCAAATATATCTTATATTATATTTTCATATTACTCTTTTGTTATTTAATAAGTTATAATAAAAATAAAGATCTAAGTGAAAGTTAACCTTTGTAATAATATAGATGAATAATTAGTAAAAATAATATTTAAAATGAGTAAAAATAAATAAGTTATTATGAAATAAATTATATTAACAATTATTATTTACCTTCGGGGAGAAACTAACTATTATATAATCACTTGAAATTTAAATCACAAGTAAATATTCGCCATATGTTAATCATAAATTTGAGGATGCTCCAAAAAGACAATGTTGGAAAAATCTCCTATTAAAGACTTGTTCTTGCCTTATGCTATCAATTCATGCATCTATAAAATCACGCCTCAAGACAATGGGTCACATTTTATAATATCTAAGGCCAAGTAAAAGAATTTTATTCAAAAAATGAAAAGGATTTGACCCTTGAAGCTTTAATAGGTATAGGTTATGCAAGTTCTATAGTTGAAAAGAGATCAATTGCATCTTTTTTTTTTTTGGGGGGGGGGGGGGGGGGGGGGGGGGCTATCCAGCAGTTGTCACCCCTGAGAGGGTGTTTGACGGCATGACTAATCCTCGGCTGACCTAAAAGAGGCACCCGCCCCAAAAATCTTCTGGCCAGCACTTGATTGGACCCCACTTAAGAGACGTTGGTGCTCAAAGGGAATCGATCACGAATTTGGAAATTCTCAACTGTACTCGTCCACTAACCAAGCTAAGCAACGGTGGGTAACTGCATCTTTTTTAGGAGATAATATAAGTTTAAGACATAAAAAATAAAAGAGAAAATGACTAAAATGATCTCGACTTTGATAAAAGATCAAAATGATGAACAACTATATTAATAGATCATTTTGATCCCTCAACTCTTTAAAGAGGAACAAAAATAATCCCACCATAAGACTATTTTGATTCTTTTTAAAAAATGGAAGAACTAAAATAATCCTTTAGTATAATTGGCGGTCACTTTAGTCCATCATAAAAAAATCAAAGGACCATTTTGACCATTTTCTCAAAAATAAAACATAATGACAAGATCCAATGAAGAAGTAAAATTTAGATCCATGACAAAATTGAAATGAAAAACATCTATTTATCCACTTGAGGGCTAGTGTACAAAATGCCTACTATAGGATTCCACCTCCCACACTCACACCTTGCTGCCTCCTAGCTGTCCACACAACCAGGCTGCAAGCTCTCCTTCATATTCTAGCTCTACCTAAATAAGCTCTTCTACCTTATTCTTATTGTCAACTCATTGATCAATTGTATCATTGCTATTGCCTCATCAATCCATGAGTTGTCCTATTATAATTAATTCTTCATTTATTTTGTCAATTACTAATTTTATATATTCCTATTAAAACCTCTCTTATGTTACATAAATTCATAAAAAAATGCTAGAATGAAAAAATATAACAAACTCCCTCCAATTCTGGTGGATATTGTTGGTGAAATTATTCTGTGCGACCACAAGACGCCGTCCAGAGACGAATAAGGACACATCACGTCACTTTTTAGTTGTGTACCGAATGATGTGGCGTATACTAATCGTCTCCGGACTGTCTGGCAACTGCAGAGAATAACCTCTCATATTGTTGAAGGACAATTCTTGTGCATTGTTCATTTGTTCTTATCAATTTATCATAATGATTAGTTGATATTTGAAGAGCTATGTTGAATGTGTCATTGAAATATTTATTATTTACAAAACTATCACTCAGAACATTTAAAATGAACTAATAAATTATGTATTTACACATGATAAAACTAAACCATTAAAAATACAACAAATCAATGAGAACAGAAATTAACAAGGTTGTTGTGCCCTACATAATTTGAGTGATAATACTGTAAATGGAAATCACACATGAAATTGCCCCCAAAAGAGATTAATATCTCAGCAATAAGTGCACAAATGATTTGGGGATTGTAATGAACTTATAGAATCAATTCCAGCAGTTGAGGATGACCACAAGTATCCATATAGAAAAAAAAAGTAGATTTTGTTCAATCAAATAAAACCTTTCTCGGCTTACCTTTCCATAAAGTATTTACAGTCTTGAAAGCAGAGAGGTTCGTTTCCCCAAGAAGTCCATTCAGCTACCAGCTCTCTGGCAAAAAGTTCTATGCATCTTGAAGGCTTGGGACCTGGAAGATGATCTACTAGCAATTCTTCCAAAGTTAAGAACAGCAGCTAGAAAGATATCTTTAATGTTATCCTCAATTCAAATATAAGGCAAATCAACCAATACCGATGGAAGTTTGGAAAACAAATCAAATTCATCGAAGTTAACTACGTTTGCAAATTGATATATGTACTACAGAAGATAACAAGAAGATCGGCACTAACAGAAAGTCTTCGTTTGGGACGGCTTTCTTATTGCTTCTTAAAGCAGCTTTTTAGTACAAAAATTTTAATTTTTATGTTAGAAAAGTGCTTCAAGAAGCAGTAAGAAAGTCATCCCAAACAAAACCTTAGTTTATGAATCTCACAATGAAGTTTCTTAGGAATATTGTTAGGAGAGTGACATAGCAATGCCCAAGTTGAAACCAATATATTAGAGATTGGACATCTATCAACTCAAAAGTTTACTCAAATATATTACAAACTTAAATCTTAAATCACTTTTATGTGGGATTAAGCCTCACTCTCGTGCGCAACAAAAAAGCACTAGCTATAATGAAATGGCAAATGCACTCACTGCATTGGTTTGAAGTTCAGGCAGTCATAACGGTATGACTATGCAAATGTTTTACTTAAAAAGAAAAACAACATTAAAACAAATTAAATATCTCAGACTGCAAAGGTGGCTACTGTACTGCAAGAAAATGAGAAGTTGATTAATATTGCCAATGATGATATTTGTTTACAACAACAACATCAAGCATTTTTCCCACTACGTGGGGTCGGCTACATGAATCCTTTTTTGTCATTGTGTTTTATTCAAAGTCAAATTCTCATTTAAATATATAAAGAAAGATCATTTCTAATATTTTCTAACCAAGCCTTTTTAGGTCTACCTCTACCTTTCTTAACATAAATCAAATCAAATACCTCAACTTTCCTAACCGGGTCATCGTAAGGCCTTCGTTTAATGTGACCAAATCATCTAAGACGACTCTCTCTAATCTTATCTTCCACTAGAGCTACTCCAACCTTTTCATGTATATGCTCATCGGAAGGTCTCCGTTTAATGATGATATCTATTTACCTAAAAGTAAATTTTAATAGTAAAGAAATGCCACAAGAGCCCCCTGCATTACTGAAGGCACAGGAAGACGCACTAAAAAACTATGCATATACTTTGATCTAAAAAAGGCTAGTAATTCTAGCCCTACAGAAACTGAAACGTTTGCGTTAGGAATTAGGATACTTCCCAGTGGAGGTTTCCGTGAATAAGCACCAGGGATGCTGATGAAGATTTGGATATCTTGAAAATTTTGGATGAAATGTGGTTCAATTTTCTGCAACAGCTCACAAGAATATATATATCAGAAAATTAAATGGGTAAAGGAGTATAGGTTCTGAGCTTTGGGATGAAAAACTCAAGAAAATACTGGAACTCTGACCTCTTTATTGACATAGCCAAGAAGAAGGTATTCGTACGGTTTGTGATGAATCAAGTCCAAGTCACTAAGCAGAGAACCATCGGGTTTTATCTATATAATAATAATGAGAGCAAAGAGTGACATAGCCTAGCAAAATATTCAAAAGCAGAAGTATTGGATTAATTAATACGCATGAAACGAAATGTAACTGCGATTTCTATTGCGCAAAAGATATTTAAATCTCTATTAGTACAAGAATTCTCAAAACCAAGAAGAGAAAAGGAAATTACCTTCAACCAGTAACAAGTTTTGATATCAGTCACTCCCCAAGCTGGAAATAATTCTTGTTCAACAAAAGCACGAAGCTTCCCTCTATTTGTCATCCATAATACAACAAGGGCTCCCTCTGTATGAGCAAGTTGTTTGATAGGGAGGTATAGGAAGTATCGGTTTGGTAATGTCGGGTACCTAAAATGAATTAATATACTGAAATAAATTTTGAGGTATCATTCAGTAAGAAGATTAAATTTACCGATCTGGATCATTTTTTCATCAATTTAGTGGTCCTTTCTGTGGAAGAAATAAAGGATCTTGATTAAACACAAAAGTTGGGAAACTTCAACTCCCTTCAGAGTGAAGAAATGGATAACAGTTTAGGAAACTTTCAGTATATTACTACAGCACCAGCACTTTTTGCAGAAGGGTATTGCCGCATGGCACTGACCATTGATGGGTATTTAAGCTTCTCAGGACAGTACACTAACAGCCTGATAAACTAACACTTATTTCTTGATTTAGAATTTATTTACGCATTCTTATGTTTGATTCTTAGCAAGAACTATATTTTTTGGGTAGAGGATTGATGTTTGATCAACAGGAAATGTAAATTTATGTTAAAATTCATGAAATAAATCCTCATTAAACTTTACTAGTACTTGGCATTTTCCAAAAAAAAAAAGATAAGATAAAAATTTGTCATGGGTACCATCATAATTGGGGAAAAACTTAACCCTATTTGCCTAACACAAGCAATAGCTGGCTAACACATCAGCTTAAAATAATCATAACAACTAACTTAGGTTGCATTTGCGACGGCTTTCTTATTGCTTCTTAAAACAGCTTTCTAATATAAAAATTAAAATTTTTGTACTAGGAAGATGCCTTAAGAAGCAGAAAGAAATCCATCCCGAACGAAGCCTTAATCGTGATGAAAAAAGTTGGTTAACTGGGAATTCATTTGATAATGTTTTCAACTATTTGCTTAAGCTTCCTTGAACTATAAAAATAATTTTAAGGTGTTTTGTTTAAGAGCTATAATAAAAAAAATTAGATATGTAAAAAGGTAGCCTAATGACTTCACAAAAATACCCATAAAAGAGCTTCATAAATTTTAGCATTTTCATTTGATAAATAATAAAAATATTTAATTTTAATTAATTATCTAATAACTAATATTCTTTATCATTATATAATAATATAAAACTTACAAAAATACTTGTTTAATCATACAATCACTTTACCAATATGGCAATAATATTCTACCAAACTGCTACAACTCTTAAAGCACTTTAAATAATAATCTTCCAAAACAGTTATCCACTTTACTCCACAACACCAATTCAAGGCAGCACAGCACAATAATAAGTTAAGCAAAACTTCATGTAGCCTATCTCTGCTTCTTAAATAAAAGCAATTTTAGTGCGTTAGAAAACATAATTGCAAGAAAAGTTTAAATTTAACGCTAGTTTAGAAAGCTTCCTAGAAAAAGGTTTACAGATCATGGAAGAAAATAGAGAGGGAAATCTACCTCCAGCAAGAAACTCAATAAGAGATTGGTTTACAGATCAATGTATTGAATGATTTAGGCTTCGTTTGGGAAAAGCCGTCCGAAACGAAGACTTAGTTTTGCTTGTTTAAGTGAATTCAAGTCGGATCATGTCATCCCTTTAAAATGTATGACATGAATAGTATGTGGAGTAATTAAGCTCAACTCATTCATAAACAACACATATTGGCATACAACATTTTCATGTTATGTGGCAAATTGAATTCAACTCTGGCACACCTAAATATCAGTTAGAAGTCTAGATACGTTGAAAATGGTATACTATGTCTAGTCAGAAATATAGTAATGGCAAAAGGGCAGGTTGAAGCAATAATTTAATTGTCTACTCGTTTCTATTGTGACTTGAAGGTCATTAGCCCATCACAGAAATAGCATCACTGTATGAGAATTTTCACAGCTTTTGGCAAAAGTTCTACCATTGGTTGCCGATTCAACAACAATTATTAATCTTCTTCATCTAGGATTTTCATCTGAGCTTGGAGTCAAAAATCTAAGATGACGAGAAAAAAAAAGTTATAAAAAATTGCCAAGGAGAAGATGTGACCACATACACTGCTTTTTGATAAGCACTTCCATTTTCCCATGGTGGATCAATAACAATTAGATTAAAGCCTTGATCAGAAGAACCTGTAGAAAAGATTTGGCAACAGTGGCATCAAAAAAGGAAACTATATCTATCGTGCAAAACTTTTGAAGACATGACATAAGTCATGGGGAAATTAAATTGATCAAAACTTGGAAATCAATGCATAGGAGAGATTAATGAATATTACCAGGAATGAGATCATGGATTTGTCTCAAATCAGACTTCCAGGCGAACATTAAATTAGAAGTAATAGATAAAAGAAAAAGGGAAAATAAGTAAGATATTTTAAGACAAGATAAGACAACTGTATATTCATGATGCATGGAAGTATGTCTGCATATATGTTTGCATAAATAGGTTCATGCATCATAGATTGATATATATATATATATATATATATATATATATATATATATATATATATATATAATAAAGACAAATAAAGAATCCATGACACATGCATAGCAGCACCTAAAGCTATCAAGCAATCATAGAAGAATCAAGAACAGCATATGCTGAAAAGCTTCATCTTAAAAAATCAAGGAACTAGAAGAACAAAATGAGAAAGATTTCAAAAGAAGTTAATTTGATCAACCAGAAATGCTTCCTTTGTAGTAACATACCGTATGAAAACAGCTTTTTCTTGGTAGTATATATATCCGATTAAGAAATTCCGCATCCATATCAATAGATGCTTTATTACTAATCAAGTTATTAAAAAGAGGAGCAACTGTCCTTCCACTAGAATCCACATTTGGCAAACCTGATAAAAAAAAGATAGTCAAATTGTTAGATAATTTATGGATTTATGAAAAGAATGAGAAGAAATTGATGTTTGAACAAATCAAAAGTAATGTTCAAAATTCTTGCATGGAACCATCAAGCTGCGGGCTAAGAATCACTTTCTAGTCATGTTTTTTGCACATCAGGATTCAAAATCTTTTTTCCACATTACACATCACAGGACAAGAAACTGCAGTGCCAGATTTGGCATTGAAGTAGCTTACAAGGCCAGCTAACGTGCAGAGGCTTCAATGGTTTTGCTATGGGTTTCATGTGGAAGATATCTTCTGAAAATTAGAGGTTTAAGAAGAGAAAATAAAACAAAACCAATCTTGTAGCAAAATCTGATGCTCATCTAGAGTAAATACAAACTCCCAAAAAAAAAAAAAACTAGAGTAAATGCAAATGGTCAGTTTGTTTCACTGCAAGTGTTTCAAGTTCAAGAATTGAGTCGCATTGAGGTGGATTGTAAATGACATTTATTTGTTTAGCATTAACTCTCTTCGTATGACTCAGTTTTTGTGTTTATTTGGACTAAAATGGGTTTCATTTTTCTCCACCATCATGTTAATTTTATGCTACTTCATTACCATTTTAAATAGAAGTAATATTCCAATCCATCAACGCATTAGCAATAATAATAACCAATCCCTCAAAGTTGAAACTTCTCACCTTTTTGAAGGTGTGTTTCAAGAAGAGTAATTTAGTTTCATTCAATTCAAGCAAAACAAACACTTGAACCCAAGGTTCGGAAAAATCAAACCGGATATGAAACAAAAAGAAGCATAGGCTCACAGTTCAATGGTTAAATCTAGGTCGAGCTGAGTTAAATCAAATGATATAATAAAACCTATAATCAACTCGAATGATATAATAAAACCTAAAATAATTATAATATAATATAAATTATATAATAATTAAAAATTTTAAAGTGAATACATAACTACCTCGATTAAGCCTCAACATAAAGTTCGTCAATAAGTCGAATGTGAATATAAGTGTGTGTGTGTGTATATATGTAATAAGAATAATATTTAATGTAAAATATAAAGTTTTGTAATATAAAATAAATTTGTGTTCTTAACTTTATAAAACCATGTGCAACCTAACTCCCCATCTAATATTCACACAGTCTCACATAATAGGAAAACTTTAAGTAGTCGTCTTATTATAGTACAAAGAACAAGCCATTAGCAACAAGCCAAAATTGCCTGAGATGGCAGCCATCTAATCTTGTTGAATCTATATGCATATGATTTTAAATGAATCTTAAAATTTTTAAAAAGATTTAATAAAACTAAAACATGCTATTTCAAACTTTATTAAAATAAAATTTAACATTTTAAGCTCAATAAGTTTGGCTCAAGCTTAAACAAGCTTTAAATCAATGGTGCATAAAAATCTATAGTTTGAACCGAACAATTCTACAAAATAGAGACCAATTCTAGGCGGTTCAACACGAATCTGACATTACAAGTAAATTGACCAGTTCACATTCGAAGGGGCAAGTCCAAATTTTTTTTCAAAATGTTGCTTGAACTCACTTTGAAGTGAAATATATGTGTTCTTTAGTTGGGAGTAAAACATGTGCATTATATTCAATTTATAGGTATTTATGTTTTTTGAGGTTTGGTTTAAACGGCTATTTGGTAGGGTGGAAAATGACATCAACAACAACAAACCATTATCGCACTACGTGGAGTCGACTATATGAATCATTTTTCTACATTATCTCATATAAAGAGTTAAGAGTCAAATTTTTATTTAAATCTAATAAAAAAATCATTTTTAATACTTTATAACCAAATATTAACATAGGTATGGTGAAAAATGAATGCATAATAAAATGGAATGCAATATATTTAAAATATTTGGAGATTTTTGGATGAGTGTAAAGTAAATGCAGGTGATTTTTTTTTTTTTTTTTATCTTGAAGTAAAATTAATGCAATGTAATATCCCAAAATCTGGTGATTGCCGGTGGGCAGCAGACGACCAATAGCGGTTGGCAGGCAACGACCTGGGTGGCCGGTGGCACTAGTTGCAGGTGGAGGTGGCGACAGCGATAACCAATGGTCTCTGACATCAGTTAGTAGTGACTAGCGATAGCTGGCAGCAGCGATGAGCGGTGGTGGTCAGTAACGATAGACGATAATGTATTGGGTAATATCTAGTTCTAAGTATTTCCTTCATATCTACACAAATGAGTTTAATATTTTCTAATATTTGCTCTTTAGGTAAGGTATTAGTCCAATAGATATTTGAATGATCAATGAATTCCAACTTGGCAAAAGTGACCATTTGGTAGTCATCCATCATATGTCACTCAAAGAACTCATCAATTTGCACTACTTAATTCAAAATTTTGTTTTGAATCATGTACACTAATATAAGGTGGTTCCTAGACTTTAAATTTCCTAAAAGGTTTATTAAAATTTTCAACATATGTATTCTAATGGTCTTCTCTACCTCCATTCTTTTGAAAAGGTAACCCTCTAAAGGTCTAATTTTATCTAGGGTTTGGATAGGGCTCATCTTTTGAATTAATGTGAGTTGTGCAAGTGCATAAGTTAGAGTGGTTTCTTAGGGCTAGAATTTGCATGTGATTCATCAGCTTATGAATATGATCCCTATTCTCATAAAATTGGGTCTTCCCCTACTCCATAAATTCTTCATGCCTCAAATCACTCTCACAAAGTCTAATATATATAACTTTTACCACCCTGATTATACTTTCATCTTGATCCATTAAGACTTACTTGGATGGCAAGATAGTTCAATAACAAGATTTATAAGAAGCTAAGAAAATCTTACCCCTTAGCCTTATTTTTCTATTTATATAATGCCCTTTATACATAGGTGAATGTATCATAAATACATTTATGAATTTTAATATTTTGCAATGATTTTTTTGGGTTAAGTATATAGCATAAAATTTTACAAAGTATGTCTCATGTAATAAACAAGTTATTCCAAAGCATTATAAAGTTGGCTCTAATAGATGGATTTGCACTTTAGGTAAGTTGTTGATTTGCGTGTGAACTATTCCTCACAAAGACTTCACTCAATAAAGGATTTTATGCAATTTTTTAAAATCGGATCGGACCAACCAATTCGACCAGTTCAATCATGAACAAGTCAAGTTGTCGATCCAATCAAGTTGGAAAACTGAATTAGCATTGAACCGGTGCGAGCCAGTTTGAATCGCTAGTTCAACCGGCAAAATGTCGAACCGGTTTCGATTTGGTTGAACCAAACAAATCAATAAATATTATTTTTATTTAATTTTTATTAATTAAATATTTTAAATTTTAAATATATATTTAAAGGCATAGGAACATGCAAATAAATTTGATCATAATATATAGCTACTAGAAGCTTTATTTGTTGCTTATAGTTTATGTTTTACACAACATAGAGAGAACCACTAAAAATTCTCCTATAATATGGGACTAAAAACCTGTGAGAATTCTGCATGAGTTAAACTATGAAATAACTTGGGTTGCAAATTTGGGTTGAGAATACTAATAATTTATAAATGTTAGAAATATAAGTTTTTTAATACTATAATATTTATATATTATATTAAATATTATATTATTAATCTTATTAAAATTTATATTTTTAGTTATATTATTAAACTTTTTTAATTTTAAAATCTATTTAATATGCATATAACTTTATTTGTAATATACATAGACTTGTATTCACATTAATGGTTAATCAAACTTCTTAATAAGTTTTATGTTAAGCCTTAATTGAGCTTGTTCATGAGCTTCAATCAAAGTAGTTATATATTCTTTATTAAATTTTAATTATTACGTAATTTATATTATATTTGAATAATTTTAATATTTATTATGTCATCCAGCTCAATCTCGATCGAACCCAATTGAACCATCGAACCGTGAACCACTACTTCTTTGAGTTCATTGTCCGGTCCAATTTTTACAACCTTTATTTTACAGCAATTTTCCATTTAGGCACTCTATTCATGCTTTCTTAATGATGATAACTTAACACCTAATTTTACATTGAGCATTTGATTATGGTCTTATAGTGGGAACATCACAACCCTCAATCTAATCTTAAGTTTTTTATCTTGATCTGATGGTAGGATCAAGATAATCTAATTGATGTTCTACGTTAAATGCCCAATGATGTAGAGGTTATCCTTGTCATTTTTTGTATTTTGAAAAAAAAATATTTGTTTATTTATAATTATAAATTTTATAAGATACTGAGGAGATGATCTCACCAATGCATTTTAATGAAGGATTACACTCCAAACTTTACATCAAACCAAACCAAATAATAGTTTTTCAATATTTTATTTTTGACAACCAAATAGCTCAAAACATTTAGAATACACTACATTTACTTTACATTTTAAAATTATATGTATTCTAAGTATTTCCAACCAAACAAACTCTAAATCAATTACAAATACTTATAATTAAACAAACTCACCCTAAATGAAGATTGTATCAACATTTTACATTTATTTTTCCCATTTGAGATGTTTTGCTTCTAGGTTCTATGATAAATATATAAATAGTAATTAACATGCATGCAATGAGGATAACTATGAATTTCAAATTGTTTTCTAGTTTGAATTAGGATGATTACACTTTAGATGGTTATGTTACTCAATAGAGTGCTATCAAAATAATTGCTTCTATCGAGTGATGGAATCTAAAAGAAAGGTAATAGAAGACTTTCTAAAGTCCCAAAAGTGAAGGGCATAGAATATTTTCATAAAGAGGAAAATCCTCTATTTTTTTCTTAAATTGTGCATTTCCTCTCAAGTATGAAGGCATAAATGGAAAAGAATTCTCAAACAACTTGATGATGAGTTGAATTCTTCTTATTCTCGATAACATTAAATATTTTACTATGGGAGATTTAATTACAATGCCCTACCATATTTTTTTACACTCACATAGAGATATAGGCTCTAATCCTCTCAATAGAATTGGACTATTTTAATTTTCTTACAACGTCTATAGAGTCTAGTCCCAAGTCCTGGATGAAAGAAATGGAAGGTTGTGTTAGGTAGTTGATAGCCAGCGTAAAATTTGTTGAATAATCATAACATAAATTTTTTAATACATTGTGTTAATACTAGGGCGTTTCCTGGAAGCAACGTGCTGTATGGCCTGAATACAACGAGAAGTGTGTAAGGGCCGATGCATCGACACTCGGGTGCAGTGTTGAATAGGCAAGGGTTCCCACATCATGGATGGATGTGGGTAAAGCTAGTTCATGAAACTATATTTCGAATAGAATCTTCAAATGTAGCTTCTCTCACAGGCAAATTAATGGAACTAATTAATATTATAATTCATAGGAAGATAAATATTTTATGCATCCAGGAAACTAAATGGGTTGGAGAGAAGGCTAAGGTGATGCAGGACTACTTAAATGCGATGATTATGTAGTCATTTAGGCATTGCACAACTCTTAGATTAAAATAAATTCAGGAAACAATTACTTAGCAATTCTCAACGAATATTCAAAACAAATAAGGAAATGATTTGCTTAAGTGAGATTACATGCTCTGAACTTTGAAGCTTTCAAAATAAATAAGAAAATCACACAACGCACACAGTAGGCTTCAAATTAAATCCCTAATCTAACAACGAGATGTAGGATGCATAAAAGGTCACACTCAATTCCTACAAATGACTAAGCTTGGCAAGAGCATTCAGAGTAGGCCTTAGCGATTACAATCTAACCAAATGAGAACTTAGATTTAGAAGACTTTGAATGCAAGTGAAAGAAGGAAAAAACCTTTGCTCAAGGAGACGTGGAGATACTCCGCGATAGCAACTACTCTTGACGAATATCCATGGTCGACGGACTAAGATGTTCTCTTCATAGTGTGCTGAAGAAGTAATCCAAATCCTTCCAAAATCTGAAAAGATTTTCAGATTTTCTGGCCCAAAACCTGAGAGAACATCTCAGATTTCTCTAAGGAGAAGAAGAAAGCCAATTGGAAGAAACTGTATGCAGAGAATTCTCAAGAGAAGATTTAGTGGGAAGGACGGGAATTTGGGAAAATAGAGGAGACGAGTATGGGGTGGGCTTGGTGGCGGCAAAAGGAATTGACAGGGAATTCCTTTCCCATTCAGAAGGAATGAAATTGGAAAGGGATTAAAGGGATTACGGGTTTGGAAAAATTCAGCCAAAAGAACAAGAGATAATTTGAAATATTTCCAAATAAGCTTATGAAACCATTAGGAAATAAATCCTAATTTGTTCCCCTAGGGGCCTGCGGCATATATGGGTGATGGGAGATTAATTGAGAGCAATTAAGGATTCCTAATTTAGGATTTAGAATTAGGAAATAGTTAATTTAAATCCTCTTGAACTTAAAATTCAAAATAGATTTAAATCACATACTTTCCTAAAATAGAAGAGTTAATTTAGGAAACAATTTGAATTCAAATTTTGGTGAATTTGAATTTCAAATTACCCCAATTAATCCCAACCTTAAATTAGGAAATACAATAAAGAGGCAAAGGGGATGGGAGGCCGGCGACTAATGCATTGGGCCGGCGGTATTGAGGGTTGGGTAGGGTGATTTGACCGTGGGTTATGAGTGGATGAAGTGGCTCGGGTGGAGTGGAGAATCCGGCGGCAAGGCGAAGTGGGGTGAAGGGGTTTCGGCAAAGGGAAGAAGAGAAGACAAAAATAAATCACGAACCCGGCCGTCTCCAAGGTTGGTGGGTGATGCGCCAATCTCCCTCTTCAAGGGATCTCTCCAAAACTCTCCAAGAACTCTCAAGGCTCTCAAAAACACAAGTGCATGAAGAAATCTCAATAATCATTCATCCCCAAAACAAAGGAAAAGAGGCTATAAATATCCGGGTACAAAGACTCAAGAAAATAAAAGACCATCTTGCCCTTTGGGCTTACATGCGACAACTCCCATGAGAGGGGTACAACGAGAAATAAAACGACACCTAAGCAAATAAGAAAATGCATAAATAAAATCAAATACAATCATGACTCAGAAATACAAGGACTCGATCGTGGTCGTAGATCGGCGACCACGTCTCTGATAAACCTTCCACGCTGATCTGATGTCCCCATCATAAGGAGATTGTAATTTAGGATCTAAACTTTGGTATTCTGGTAGAAGTCATACTAGAAATGGTGTATATGTGATTATAAATAATAGTTAGAAAGATAATTTAGAAAAATTGATAGAATTGGTGACAAAATTAGTTTTGAAGATTATTGTTGATGCTAAGATTATTGATATTATAAGTGCTTATGCTTCTCAATTAGGTTTGGATATATGTTAAAATTAAAATTTTGGAATCACTTAAAAGAATTAATTCAAAAGATACCTCTAGAGGAGATTTAAATGGACATGTTGGTGGAGAGATAGAGGGTTTTAAAAGCATTCATGGTGGTTATGATTTTGAAGAGACTAGTGAAGGTAGCAAGTCTATATTAGATTTTGCTCTAAGTTATGATTTTATAATTGTTAATACCTTATTTAAAAAAAGAGATGAGCATCTCATCACTTATAAGAATGAATATAGTAATACTTATATTGATTATTTTGTTATAAAAAAAATAAATCGTTTAGACTGCAAAGCTTATAAAGTTATTCCACGGGAAAGTTTATATACTAACATCACTTATTAATTTTAGACTTTAAGATGAAGGGGCAGAATATAAAAAATATAATAAAACGTTGTTCTAAAATTAGATGGGGGTATTTAAAGAATACTGACAAAAATATTTTTAAAAATAAAATTCGAGATATTAAGATTTTTTTATGTATGAGGAAGCGAATGTTATGTGGAAAAAAATATTTAGTAATATTAAGAAAGTTGCAAAGGATGTGCTTGGATTTTCAAAAGAAAAAACTCATAATAATAAAATTAGTTGATGGTGAAATTAAAATGTGCAAGAAAATATCAAAAATAAGAAGTTTTGTTATAATAATTGGGTTAGATGTAAAAACTCTGAAGATATAAAGAGAATCGTAAGATGTTTAAGAAAGCAATCTGCGATGCAAAGATTTCAGTTTTTAATGATTTAGATAATAAATTAAAAACTAAAGAGGTTATATAAGCTAGCCAAACAAAGAGATGGGAGTAGTAAAGATTTAGTTCAAGTGAAGTGCATTAAGGATGAAGTTCAAAAAATATTTTTTTTATAAGAGGATATTCAACAAAGGTGGATGATATATTTTACCAAGCTTTTCAATGAAGCTTATGATAATAATATAATATGATTGGCTATAGTGACCTTAGCACTCTAAATAAAAATATAAATTTTTATTTTTATCGACATATTAATAAAACTGAAGTTAGAGAGACTTTAAAGAAAATGAAGTGCGGGAAAACTATTGGACCTGATAACCAAGGCTTTTAAAACCGGACCGGCCGGTTCAACCGGTTGAACCGCGAACCGGCTGGCCGGCCGGTTACGGTTCGCCTGAGAACCGTTTTCGTGTCGAAGCGGTCTCGGACCGTTCGAACCGGCGGTTTGACCGTTGAACCGGAAAACCGGCTCCGGTTTCTCATAACCGTTTTCGCGTCGAAGGGTTGGCTTCTTGATCGACGGCGGCTGTGCAGCATCTTCGCCGGAGGTAGGGGAGAATGCAGCATGGGGGCACGTGCCGCCACTGACTTTATTAATAATTTTTAATTATGTATATTTATGAGTCATTAATTATCTATTAAATCAAAATAGTGTTATTATATATTAGAGCTCTAAAATAATTTGATCAAAGTACACTCACCACCACCGGCCGTTCCATTCAACACATTTACTAACATGTCAAAATGTCTTATTATATAAAGCAAAATATTTTGGTCTTTCACGGTGTGGGACTAAAAAGATTTTTTTTTCTTATGAGGGGAAGACTTAGGCGGGAAGGGTTTAGTCACTTTTTTTTTTTTAAAGGCTTAGTCACTTTTTTTTTCTTCTAAGTTAATAATTCTAATTAATTAGTTATATTACTAAAAGTAAAAGTTAGAGATATGTCTAATGTATACTGTTAAAATTAAAAATATTAAATTAGTAAAAAAAATTACTAAATTAGTATATTTAATTGTATTTATTTTTAAAACTCTAATTGATCCTATATGATTTTCCTTTAGATTTAAATGTTTGAATTTATTTGACTAACATTTCAATATTATATAAGTAAAAGTATTATAATTTTTTTCAATTTTTGTTATATATTTATAAATAATTTTGTCATTATTATAATATTTAAATATAATAAATATTTATTACGTCATCCGGTTCGACCCCGGTTCGACCCCGATTCGACCCCGGTCGAACCATCAAACCTCTAACCCCTCCTTCTTCCGGTTCATTGACCGGTCCGGTTTTAAAAGCCTTGCTGATAACATTCCAATAGAGGTGTGAAAATGCTTAGGATATGAAGGAATATTTTGGTTTACTAAACTTTTTAATATTATTTTGAAAACTAAAAAGATGTCTGATGAGTGGAGAATGAGTGTGTTGATTGCTATTTTTAAGAATAAAGTGATGCACAAAGATTGTGCGAATTATAGAGGAATTAAATTGATGTGTTATACTTTAAAACTTTGAGAGAGAGTTATGGAGCATAGCTTAAGACGTGATACTAATGTTTCTCAAAATCAATTTGGATTCATGCCGGGTAGGTCTACTATGGAAGTTATTCATTTATTGAGAAGGTTGATGGAGAAGTTTAGAGAGATTAAGGAGGACCTACATATGATATTTATTGATTTAGAGAAAGCATATGATAAAGTTTCAATAGAAGTGCTATGGAGAGCTCTGGAAAAGAAATGGGTAATTAATGCTTATATTCAAGTCATTAGGAACTATTACTTGTGTTCAAACACAAGGTTTAACAAAGTCTTTTCCTATTTCAATTGATACATCAAGGATCAGTCTTAAGCCCTTTTTTTTCTTTAGTCATGGATGTACTTACTAGACATTTGCAAGAGGATGTACCATGGTGTATGCTTTTTGCTAATGATATTCTTCTTGTTGATAAGACTAGAGAGGGAGTTTAAGGTAAACTCGAATTATGGAGGTCAACCTTAGAGTCTAAAGGTTTTCGTTTGAGTAGATCTAAAACCGAATACATGGAGTGTAATTTAGTAGTAATAGATCTAGTGGGGAATTGTGACTGTGAGCGATCAAGTCATTAATAAATGTACTCGTTTTAGGTATCTTGGGTCTATTGTTCAGAGTGATGGTGAAATAGATGTGGATATTATTAGTAGAATTCAAGTTGGATGGTTGAAGTGGAGGAATGCTTCAAGTTTGTTATGTGATAGAAAAGTATCACTCAAACTTAAGGGAAATTATATAAGATGGTGGTTAGACCTGCAATGCTTTATGGCGCAGAATGTTAACCATTAAAAGAGAAGCATAATATTAAGTTAAGTGACGTTGAGATGAGGATGCTTAGGTGGATGAGTGGATATACGCTTAGAGACAAGATACGAAATGAGCATATCCGTGAAAAGATTGAAGTGGCTCCAATGACAGATAAGATTAGAGAGAGTCGCCTTAGATGGTTTGGTCATGTAAAACGGCGGCTTTTCGATGATCCTGTTAGGAGAGTAGATGTAATAGAATTGGCCTATGTTAGGAAATGTAGATGTAGACCTAAAAAGACTTGGTTTGAAAATATTAGAAATGACCTTTCTTTCTTAAATTTAAATGAGAATTTGACTCTTAACATGACACAATGGAGAAAAATGATTCATGTTGCAGACCCCACGTAGTGGGATAAAGGCTTAATGTTGTTGTTGTCAACGTCATCTTCTATAGAGTCTAGCCATTGATTACACTAAGTTCTTATGATTTTGATTTTAATGTAACCAAATTAAATCTTTATAATGTTAATGGAATGGTGTATGCTGTCCTTAAACTCTCTTTAATTTTTCATTGAACTAGCATCCCATCTAGTCTCCAAGATTCTCCTATTTCGGCTGTTAGCATTTCTTCTCTTTTCTAAGAAGTGGATGCAATGCCTCCTTCAGGACAAAGCTCCATCCGTTACAATTTCCTATCCACTCAAACACATTAATCAAAATTATAGAGAATGCTGGGTATGTCCACTTCTTCCTCATTAACTTCACCTCCAATTTCTATGAGTAGTCTCTCACACCAGATTTCTTCCTCCAAGCTTCATTCATGATTTGACCATGTTAGAGGTCCACAACCTCAACTTTACATATGAATCCTAGAAACGTTTTTTATAAGGATCTGAATCCAGGGTTGATGGAAACGGTCACCTCCCTATCTATACTTCAGGACAAATCCATCATTACCAATTATTGATTGGCCACGGTGCTAAAATTTTGGAAAAGGCAGAAATGGTTTTTTTTCTTTTTGTTCCAGATAAGTTCGATTTCATTTTTTTTTAGAACTGCAGAAAATACCATCTTTTGTATTGTATCCTTTAAAATAGCAGCATAAAAATATAAGTTGAATAGGATTGGTATGAATTCATGAATCATGGTACCACACATTGATTTGGTCCAAAAAAGTATTAAATTAAATCTAAATTACCATCAAATTCAGTACAATAGGTCATGATTCATCGCAGAAGCACTTTGAGTAAACTTAGACCAATGTTTTCTTCATGTAAACTTGCACTAGCATGCAAGTACATAGCATCTAAAATTTCAGTTTTGTTTTTTATGCCAGAAATGCAAATATTAGTACCTATCCGACGCCAAATAAACCATTCCAAAAAATCTAAACAACATTCATGTCAATATGAGGAAAAATTATTAGGTGCAGAGTGTGCACCGTTCGCACAAGTACTGGGTACCTGGTACCCAGCGGTACCGAGTGCGGGTACTGCTTGGTACCCAATGCTTGTGCGGACGGTTCTCCCCGTCCGCACTCCGCACCTAATAATCTCTCCAAAAAGAGGGCCAGTTGACGTATTATTCTGTGCGGACACAGGAGGGAGAGAACCGTCCAGTTTTCTCCCTGTCTACAGTAGCACAGTCAAAAATCAGCTACTGTGGCAGTTGCGCACAGAGAAAACCAGACGGCTACTGCAGCAGGTGCGTTTTGACTATGCAAGTAATAATTTCTCCTAGACAGTTCTACAAAAGGTGTCTTCTACTTTAAGATCAAAAGCCTGCTGTTTTAAGAAGTATTTGCCTAATTAGAAAAGATGCCTAACCTTCCTCTTGCACTTCCTTGTTGTTCCCTTCGATGTTCATAGATATCTCGTAAAGTGGTGCCTGCCATACTCTTCCCAGTTCAATAAAGCTCTGCTCCAGCCCTCTTCCATCAATACTGAACTTCTTGTCTTTAACTAGATTAGGAAGGAATAAAAGAAGCTCAGTTGTACCAAGTAATGCCTCGTAAGCCTTGAGCAAAAAAGGCCGGACATCCTGGGAAAGAAATCCGGACCAAAATCATAGTTTGACTCCATCTAAGTGGTAAAAATAAGAGAAAGTAGAACTAAAACAGAAATGGGTCACCTGATGGCGTTTCTCGGCAACTAATTCTTGCTCATTGAGGTCCTCGGGAAGCCTCCGCTTCCGCTTCCGCTTCTTCTTCTTGGACACATATGAATCGCCCACTTCTATGTTTGTTCTTTTCCCTTTCCCCAAGGAATCGAAGGTGCGGCAGTAGTAACCGGAAGCAGAAATCAAATAACGGGTATAGGAAATGTTGAGAAGACGAACTGGATCTAGAAAGACAGCTTTGATCCCCGGCAGGCGATAGATTCCGGAGTCCAAGAAGGAGGTGAACTCGTCGGAGAGCGTTTCACTCTCCATTTTTACCTCCATAGAACGGTACAGAGTTTTAGGTATTTCGCATTGCGCAGATGATCACCGTAACACCAGAAATCGTGGCGGTAAATATTTGGATTTTTTTTTTATTTGGACTTTTAAGCGAAGATAAACTCATTAAACTAATCATTTTTTCCTTCAAAATGCTGTGAAACTAAAAAAAATGTCATATTCATCATTATTTCTACTTTTCATGCATTTATTTGGCAAGTTAGGTAGAGACAAAAAAATAGCATAGATGAACAGTGCAACGTCAATATTGGCATCCCGCTGTTCACCCGTCAGCAAATAGCGGAAGTTTTACCGTTCCGTTGGAGCTCTACAGCAACGTCATTCAAGCCTTTGGAGTTTGGTTGAAGATACCCTAAGGAAAGTTTGAAACTCAAAATCTATGAAAATTTATTTTTTTATCACTTTTTAAAGTAATTTTTATATAATTTAAAAAAATAACTAAAAAACTTTTAGAAAGCCATAACAAACAGATTAAAATGAGCTGCTTAATATTTTGGAAGTTGATTTGTACTTTTTGAGTTTAAATTTATTAATAATAGTAATAATAATTTTAAGTTCACCTCAAATATTAATTTTTTAGAAGAGTCCATGCAAAGTTTCATTGATGAAAATATTATTTTCATCGAGTTATCAAATAATAATTCCATTTGGCGACTATTTTCTTAACCTATATACACCAAGAGACAATGCTATCTTCTATTGATGAAGGGGTCCATTAAAGGACTTTATTATATCTTAAATAGAAATTTGTTTGAGAATCTCTTACCGTTACTACCCAGCTTGAAAAAAACTGCATGAAAAATTAACATTTAGACTTTTCCGTATGTCATTGTTAATTTTGTATGGTTACATCTTTTTTCTTTGTATGATTATGTCAAGATCCTAAATTGGCTCAATTGTTGCTAACCTTCATTAAAGTGGTTTAGCAACTTATAAATGGTATCATTAATGTACTCCTAATCTTTAGCATCTTCATTTCAAAGATATTTCTTGTAATATGGATGAATGAAACTTATGTAAGAATACCAAAAGATCGAATGAGGTTAATTGATTAGTATTTGGTATAGTGATTAAGCATAGTATAATTGCATAATTTAGTGTTAGGAAAGTCACTTAACTTTATGCAAAAATGTTTATTGGGAGCAAACACATGGAGTCACAATGCTCATAAAGATCTAGTGCATTGAGAATGCCAATATTTGCATTATTGGCTCAGAGAAAGATCCAGTGCATAGAGTGTCACTTAATCTTATGCAAAAGCTAAGTTCGAGCTCTGTATTTGGCTCGTGAGTTGACCTTGAATTAGGCTTAACTCAAGCTTGACTCAACTCGTTTGCACCCCTAATTCAAACTATACATTCACCAAGAACTACACTAAAAACATGCCAGCAATACATGCAGATGAAATGAATCTCCATACTTTTTTTACTGCTAATTACCCTAGAAGGGAAAGACATAAAAGATTCAATGCATGAGCTTAATGGGAAATCAAATACTTGCCCTCACAACTTTGATAATAAACAAAGTAGATAAAAACAATATTGCTAATAGGAGCTTACATATTGTTTTCTCAAAAAAATAAATAATGACAAGAACAAAGCATATATATACATTATTTAAGGCTTGAGGTATTATAGCCACTTTATAATAGTAGTAAGCTTAAAGCATATCAAAATTAATGGAAAAAAATAAGGGTTATTTGATTTCAAGTATTCTGAGTTTATATATTTTGAAAATACTAAGTTGTAGTTTGATTGAAACTATTTAGAATTAATATATATTTCAAATGCAATAAAAATTAAATAATTGCAATTTGATTCCTTAACTTTTTTTTTTCTTTTTGGTTGGCAATAAAATGAAAACAATTATGGCCTTATGGAGTCCTGAATAATTATTTGATTTCCATGTACTCATTGTCTCCATGCAGTGTAATATTGTAGGTAATCAACAATTAGGCCATGACTATCTTCCACATGATGCACAAATTGTGTTATTCATTCAAAAGCTGCTATTCATTTCTTGATAAATTCTAATTATCATAAACGTGCTTCCCAATATATATATATATCACAAGTGTGTTTGCCAAAGTTAATTTAGGCTTAGTTTGGAACAGCTCTATTAATGCTTTCAAAAATAGCTTTTTAGTACAAAAAATTTTAGTTCAAAAAATGTTTGTGCTAAGAGAATTGTTTCTTAAAGCAATATGAAAGCCATAGGCTTCGGCTTCATTTGGGATAGCTTCTTTACTAGTTTTTAAAGCAACTTTTTTGTACCAAATTTTCTTGAACTAGAAAATTTTTTATTAGAAAGCTGCTTTAGAAAATAGTAAGTAAGATATCACAAACAAAGCCTTCATTTGATATAGCTTTTAGCATTTTTTTGTTGTTTAAAAAAAATACTAAAAATTTGTTTTAAAAAAACAATAAAAATATTATCCCAAACAAAATCTAAATTTAAACTCATTAGACGATCACTCATTCAATCCACGATCACTTCAGATAATCATTTAGTTTGCTCTGCGAGGGTTTCCCCTAGCTCTCTCCCGACGGCTCTGGCCGCCTTTGCCGTTGCTTATGCGTTCTCAAGGAAGTTTTTTATACTTCTTCTCTATCTTGTTAGCCTTTTTGTGGTTTCTCAACTTGCCTTCCTAGTTCATCCACCTCCGACCCTTCGCAGTCGGAATGGCGGTGAACTGTCTAGTAATCCTGATTTTTTGATTGGATCTCCCAAATTGCGTTCTTTCTTGACGACCTCTCTGATATCTCCTATGATGCGTGTTTTCCTACACTGAAATCAACTATTTTACATGGTTTGCCTTATCTGTGGATCTCGAATGAGGAGATCCTTGCGCTTGCGGCTCCCCTTCAATACGCATTGGTTGATAAATTTCCTGATTCGACGTCCTAGTCTTGACTCTATTTGAAAGTTTTTCTTCAATCTCAAGCTCAATGGCAATTTTTTTGATTACTCTATTGAATCATTTATATGTTTTGATTAAGTTGGTTAATATCCTAGATCACAACAGAGTTTTCTCTCAAAGATCCTACTTTGTTACAACTTTTACATGAAATTGACCAAATGGTCTCCTCTATTTGATATTGGTATGGACTCTCTTATCATCCTATTTGGTATCTTTCCCTAACTTGCGGCCACACCTATTCTCACCCCATATCCTTCATGGTCTGCGTCGTCCTCTAAAAGTCGATAATGCTACCTTTGTTGGCTCCTATTCTTTTGTTGCATATGTTTTGATTGAGCTTGATATAAATTATTCTGATATAGTGTGGCTAGGTCCTGAAATTTTTGGGTATGTTCAACATGTTGAGATGGAAGTTTTTCCACCCTTTTATGTTCAATGTAAATGTATAGGGCATTTAGAGGGTGATTGTCAGCCTCATTCATCATCTGTCCCGATTATTATTACTGCTAATGTTAATAATCCTATTAGCTTTGATGGAAATGTTACTACTGTTGTGGAAAATTTGGATAATCATATCCCTCTTGTTATGGAAAATTTGGATAATCCTATCATGTCGGTACTAAGTTGGTAGTTAATGGGGATAATTATATGGAAATTGTTTAATTTGTTTGTGGATATTGATCCTGTTGTTGACACTAGGGAGCTGTCGAGCATGCTGAGAAGGAAGTTTCTCCATCGACTGTTATTTTGCCTATGACTATTTATTATGATAATGTATAAGGTATTAATGAGGCCATGGGTGCCAATAATTGTATGATTAACCTTATAGCTAATCCTATTGCGTCCCCTAGTTCTAATATTGGTGATGGTGATGGTGTTGATGTTGTAGTGGATGCTGGTTTTAATTTTGTTTCTTTGGAAACTAGGGGCTGTGAAGCTTTTAGCCCTATAGGTGTTACAATTTTTGCAATGCCTATTGCGAGTGGGGTTGTGGTGGATTCTAGTGGAATGGTTGTTGCTTCTGATGAATCACTCTTGGATTCTTTGGAACTGGTCTTATCGAATGAGCTACCGATTTAGCTCATTTCTAATGATGCTTTGAAAGTTCAATTGGCGGTAAATATGGAGGGTATTTGTGTTTATCAAACTGATTGGCTTGATGAGTCTTTTTCCTCACCTTGCGGGGGTGATGGGGAAGATTTGGAAGGGCATGAGGATGAATTTCATGCGATGTATAATTTGAATGTGAGTCGCATCATTGAAAAAGCTTTTGCCCATAGGGGTGGCAAACGTCATAAAAGGAAACCTAAAAGGAAATAGTTCTTGCGCTATTTTTTGTTGATGGTCCGCTTCTTAATTGGTTCCTTTTCTTTTGGTTGTTGATCATTTGGTTGTGGGGCTTTGTGTGTGTTTTTGGTTTGGGTAAGCTTGTTGGGTTTTGGCTTGCTCGGTTGGGGGTCCTTGTGTTGGAGGCAAGGCGGTGGGGTTGGTTGTTGTTCGATTGGTATTTGGGTTTCGAAAGGATGGGGTGTTGGGTTAGGAGTCTTCTGGATTGTGTTGTTCTCCTCTTGAAACTCTTTTTTCTCGGTGCTCATTTTGGTTTTTGTTGGTTATGTGGTCTCTCTAGTTGTGTTATTGTTCTCTGGGTCATGTGGCTTTTTGGTCGCTATCCTACCGTGGGTTACTTCTTTGGCTTTGTTTGATTTAATTTTCTTTTTTCAAATTTCTTTAATGCTCGTGTTGCGATGCTTGGTGGAATTGTTGATGACCGGCTGGGGTATCTTGTTTGGGTTATTGTTTTGGTTGGAGCTCTCACTGAAATTGTCTTCTTCCAAATAGCCTATATCGGGTGGTTCTCTTGGTCATTATGTCTTTCTAGATTATTTTTACTTCTTTTTTTGTGTATTGTAATAGACTGAATCAAAAACTCGTAGATTTTATTTTAAATGATGTATTTTTAAAGGGTTGTTGATTCATTAATGACTTGAAATCCATGATCGTATATTTGATTAGGAGAAATGAGTTATGCAATGAAATATGAGTTATGCAATGAAATAGACTGTGGAATGGTCGGTATGATTGGGCGTTCTGCATCCATTTATAAAAGATGCGGAAAAGTTTCACCGCTCACTCAATAAAATATTATACAGTTGGATTTTTCTTATAGTATAAAGATCGTCAATTGCATATTGGACCTATACTCTTCGCTTATTTCACTCATTTTTGTTTCCAAATTATTCATCTTCTTTTCAATATTGTTTCCCACTCATTTCCATGGCAGCTAACTTTAGAATATAGAGAGAGAGAGGAGAGTTAGAAGGAGAAGAACTAGATCGTATCTGTTGTTTAGAAGCATGTACAATCAGAAAAACTTCTCTAGTTTTTGTGTATGAATTCCACTTAAATGGAAATTTGAAGGCAAAAAGACCAATTTCTCCATTGAGTTTTGAACATTTCCTCATTTTTGCATGCAAAGGATATGCTATGCATATTCTAATGATCTCTAATGCTATGCGATGTTGTAAAATTAAATTAAGATGTTGTGTACAACACCTTGGGTTCGGGTGTCGGAAAATTTTTTTATGTACAATGTCTTGGCGTTGTGTACTCGAGCATCACAGCGTTGCAGAGTTTGCTAAGAGAAACAACAGAGAGTGGGACGCCGCAAAGCTCTAGATTCGGCGTTAAAGCGCTGTGTAGTGCATCTCTGCTGCGGGTTAGAGTGCCGCAGCATTGTTAGACGTATCAGGATAAGAGGTTTGAGCGCCGCAACGCTCCAAACTGGCGTCGCAGCGCTTCGAGGCAAACTGAACAATTTTCTCTCTCTTTTTTCTTAAGGGTGGCATCCCTTACAGTTATTAACTTGACTTTCTCTTATTTTTGAGTGAGAGAATGGTGTAAGAGAGAAGATAAGCAAGTAGAGAGAGAAAAAAGAGAGATCCGTACTCATTTCTTCCAATTTTTATAGTGGATTTTTTGGTATGGTGTGGCTCCGTAATTTTTTCCCAATTTCGATATTTTTCCACGTTAAATCTTGATGTCCTTTACTTTCCACTGTATTTCTATTTTTCTTATTTGTTTCATTGCAGTGTTTTACTTCTATCCCAACCAAATAAGAGACAAGTATAAATATGGATATGTAAATGACCTCCGAACAAGAGTTGACAACCCTCTTATAATATTAAGGATAGTCTCCTCATCGCATGAACACCCAATACAATGAAATGTAAAGTGAAAGAAGAATGAATGTGCTAGCATACATTAACAAGAACTAATATTCATGCATTGATATAGCCACTAATGAGAATGATTATATATGATACATTAACATAATATAGTGAAACAACAACTGAACAAAGATGCTCAAGAGTGACTGGGTTAGTCTAGCAATGCCAGGAGCTCCAAAAAGATGATGGACATTTCAGCTGCTACAACTTAATTTGCTAATTACAAAATTTGATTTTGAAGTTGCTTATGATTCACCAAACTATCAGAATCACAATTCTGTCGTGTACTATGTTGCACCAATATGGATACGGCGACACGGATACGGGACACGTCATTTCTTAAAAATACAGTATACGGATATGGCACGGACACGGCATTATAATTTATAAATCATATATAAAAATTAAGAAAACAATCAAAGCATAATATTTGAAATTACAAAAAGAAAAAAAAAAAGTAACATCATTTGTAACCTTGTAGCTTATAATATCAAAATAAAAGTAAGCATTAAATGTCTAGTATAACAACAAAAGTATAAATATAAATTGTCTAGCACATGAAGTTTCAACAATTCAATAGAAGGAATGATATGATTAGCTTCCTAAGTGGTTTGTCTTTGAACTTCTATATCATCTTCAATAAATATCATAGCTTTTAATTTAGGCTCATCAAGTGAAAGATTAGCAATTTATAATATTCTCATATCATCAAGAGACTCAAATCCATCTCGGAAATGAGAGAACCTCGCTCGTAGCCGCGGAAGTAAATACGACGGGTCTTTTCTGATTTTTTTTGTTTTTCAATGGACACGCTTATCAGATATGCGTGTCCTTTTGAAATTAAATAGTATTTTAATTGGATACGGCAAAGCCGTATCTGACATGCATCGGATGCGTATCCGTATATGAGCGTATCGAATACAGCACGCATTCATAAATAAGTGTATTGGTGCAACATAGGTCGTGTATTTATATTCATTCTTTTTCACAGTTTTCGTTCACTTCTGAATAAAATCACAAATCAGACAAAACTGCAACAACAAATTAGTTCAGAAAGAAGAACTTGCAAAAAGAAAATACAATGAGAAACTGCAAAGAATATAAAAGAAGAGAAAGAATCATCCATGGGAAAGAATGACTTCAATAAATGCAAAATTAACTAAGATTGGCGGTTCAGGAATATAGGATTCTTATATGACAAGCTGCACAATGTACATATAGTTTAAAAGAGATTCTGATATCTGATATAGGGGAAAATAAAGATTCTAGGCTTCTAGCTTCCACCCTTCCCCCAAAAAACACATGGCTTCACTTGACGCACAAGAAAGAATGGAATAATTGGTAACTCAACACAAGAAGAGAAACACATATAATTTAAAAGAATAATTAACATATAAAATGGGTTATGAGATCTCAACTCTTGGTTTGGCCAAGCTCCACATCAGATTCTGTAACACCATTTGATCGATCCTTGAGAAGCTTCACATTCTCCTCATCACTTATGGCACTTGCAGCAAGCTTCGCCAGCTTCTCGGATTCGACGGCCCAACTGTAGACAATCATGCCTACCACTGCAAGTAACATTCCTAGGATGTTCTTGATGGTAAGGGCAGAGTCGAACAATATCCATCCGAGAATCAACACGCATACAGTCTTCATGTGACCCAGGACTTGGAATGTTGTTGCCGAGAACCGGCCGATGCAAAGATACTGGCTCATGTTGCAGAAGACAGCCAATGTGCAGGAAAGAATTATAAAAAACTGTAACAATGAAGCAGAATAGTTCAATGAGAAATCTGCTTTTGGACTCTCTTCAAGTTAAGAGCAACCAGATTGTACCAAAAAAAGGTGATGCTATGTTATAAGGAATATACAGAGCTTGATGGATTAATTGTGCTTAAGAACTTAACATAAGTCAAATCTAATACATCTACTCTCCTAACCGGGTCATCAGAAGTCCACCGTTTTATGCGACCAAATCATCTAAGACTATTCTCTCTAATCTTATCTTCCATTGGAGCTACTCCAACTTTTTCACGTATATGCTCGTTCACTTATCTTAATATTATGCTTCTCTTTTAATGACCATATTTTGCACCATAAAGCATTGCAGGTTTCACCACCATCTTATAGAATTTCCCTTTAGTTTGAGGGTAATTTTTCTATCACACAACAAACCCGATGCATTCCTCCACTTCAACCATCCAACTTGAATTATACTAATAATATCATCACTCTGAACAATAGACTCAATGTATCTAACAAGTGTACTCTCATTAATGACTTGATCGTCCAAAGTCACAAACTCCCCACTAGATCTATTACTACTAAAATTATACTCCATATAAATTTAAAAATAAAAAGTGATCGCATTAAGCCCCAAGTAAATATTCCGCAACATTGAAATCCATTTTCTTCCGAATATGAATTCGTTAGCAGCATAGTATCAGATTGAGTACATTACCGAACTTTTTGAATATGTATTTATTTAAAAGGACAGATGAGACTTACTAATGCTCCAGTAGAGAAATGATAGTTCAAGATTGACTGCCCATTGAGGCAGTAGTCCATGAATGGACCCAACACGATAAGAGATGCAGCTTGTATTGGTGCTGTTTTGCTCAGGAGCTCAAATGAACCAATGCTGTACTTCTTCTGAAAAGAGCCAATAGTCTGGAAGAAAAAATGAAGCAAAATAATAAGCCACACCAGATAGAACAACGGAGAAATACATGTGGCCATCAGAAGCCAAAGAAACCATGACATATGAATACAACAGAAGATTCAAATACAGACTTTGCAATGACATATCAAATAATGAAGAAAAATAAGGGGTATCTTAACAAAGCACAATCAACAATTTTAATTAGATTCAATGCTCCAGCTTTCTTTTATTATTTTTTTTTTAATGAATATGGGAAATGGTAATAGTGACCATTATAGCTTAATAAATTCGATAACCAAATTACAAGCACCACTAGCCTTTTGGCAGCCAAAAACTAAATGTTCTTAGCCAAAAGTTAGCTATGTCACAGTATGAGGACCAGAAAGTTGCCTAAAAGCTTTATGAGGGTTGAATATATGAAACAAATGACCAATAAAGCATAAAATGGGTTTGGATGATGTGATCAAACTGATGAGAAATAGTTAAGGAGAATGAATATATCTCTCTAATAGAGCCCATGCTTAAGTGATCTGCTGTAAATATGAGGTAGGAAACCCCATGACTGAAGGACTGCTTGATATGAAACATGCATAGGTTACAAGCATTTAATAACCATGGCATTGCACTCACGATGTGCTAACCTAAGCTATGTCAAGATGATGCATTACAAACTATTATTCAGCAGACATCATGTACATCCATTTCCAAGGTGCATGGAATGTTATTAGAAAATAAGGCTTCGTTTAGGATGGCTTTTTTTTTGCTTCTTAAAGCAGTTTTCTAGTACAAAATTAAAAAAATTTGTACTAGAAAAGCTGTTTTAAGAAGCAGAAAGAAAGCCATCCCAAACGAAGCCGAAGCCTTATCTGATTACCATCTGAATGTTTGGAAGACTGCATCTCAATAACTTTAAGTCATCCTTATGATGAGTAATATGTCACCTAAACTTCTTTAACAAAACATTGTTAGATATGCTGACCAATACATCAGCAGGAAGAAGATTTTTAATTCAGCCATTACAGATTTCAAGTCTCTAGTTTACAAAAACACAAGCAAAATGATGCAAGAGAGGAAAATCATATTGCATTGAGTATATAAAAATGTAAAGGCAAACGTTAAAATGCTCACAATCTGTTGGAGCGATGTGCAGAAGACGGCCACACAGGCACAAAGAAAGCCCTTCATGTTGATCTCCACATCAGTCACCGTACAGATGCCAACACCAAAAGCCACAACAACAACAGACATAATCACTTTGGAAGAGTAATTTTTGTTGTTCAATATCCATTCCAGCATACAAACCACTGGTATTATACTCAACTTTGAGATCTAAATGTCACATAAAACAACAAAATCTTAGAAGATAAATAAGCTTTGCCTGAACATACTTAACAAAATGATAGATCTGCGTCAAACCTGATAAAAACCAACGGAATTAAGCATTAGACTTAGATTCATCGCGGTAATTGAAAGATTTGCAACAATCGAAAACCATAGAAGCTCCCACAAAGGAATCTGCTTGGACACAGACAACCCAGCAGCATTTGATACCCAACCGACAAGAGCAGTCACACTGAAGTGGAAGCCAGTTAACGTTGTTGCTGCAGAGTTTCAAAGCAGGCTTATTTAAATTTCAAGCAAAAATCATATAATAAATCAGATTTAAATTTTACAGATGCTCAATTAATATAAATAAATCGGTGGGAAAAATAACAGCTTTCCATTAGGCGTGGTTAAGGATAGTTATGCAAGATTCCACAAGCTGCAAAGAACTAAACAAGTAACTATCTTAAAGGTTCTTAAATTTAAAACAAACAAGATCAAGGCATAATAAAGGCTCAAACATCTCAGCTTCAACTCCACTCTAGCAGCCCAATGGAAGATTCAGAGAAGCACATATTAGGAACTTTCAAAACAGATCTGACCTTTCTTGCAATGGACTAACAAATCAAATCCTAAGACGGACAAACCTACAATCAAACCCCTAAAAATCGGAAAAGAGAGAATACCGAAGCTGAATCCGTAGCCGTTAGGCGACATAAGCTGCTTGTTGGCCATGATTATACCAACAGAGCTAACTACGTTCATTCCCCACGCCCCCGCGTTCGATACCCGCGGCTTCTTCTCGGAATCCATCCTCGCCTCTAGCCTAACCGAAACCGAACAGTAACAAAAAACAGCGGTAACAGAAGAATTGGCAGAGACTTCGAGATGTGAACTTGGGAAATGGATGAGCAGCAGAGAGTCGGTAAAAGCGATTATATTTGTCGAACAATCGGGGTAAAGATGGGATCTTTGGGAACCCTTCACAGCGCCGCCAAAGGAGAAGGAGGATTCAAATCCTATTACATATGACAAAGCAGGAAAGAAGTCTCAGCGAAGCCTGGAATGCCGAGGAGCCTGGAATGCTAAGGAAGGAAGGAAGAACCAACGAAGAATACACTTTTCTCTTCCCTGACCTCACACTGTCGAGCTGTCCCTTGTATTTTTTTTCTCCATTATTATTTTTTTCTTTTTTGAAATTTACTAAGCACGCGTGAATTTGTAAAAGTCTCAAAAGCTCCCAATCATTGAGCTATATTTTATTTATTGTTATTTACCATCTTTAAATAGGCTGTGCAAAATATTAAAAAAAATGAGTACTTTTATAAAATTATAATTAATTGATTATTTTTTTAGAATTTACATAGGTACTGTAGATTTTTTATGTATTAAAAAATCACTAATTTTAATTTATTTAAAATAAAATGTATATAATAATACATACTTTTTAATATCATTTAGATATTAGAGAGTTATGAAATAAATATAAAAAAATTATGAGTTAAATATTTGGATATGTAAATCTCACAATTCTTCAACCACTTTGTCTGAAATTGAACCTAAACATTAAGTCAAATCCTATGGGATCTAAGGCACTTTTATTGTATAAATTAACTTAAGATATTTTTCTTTCCTCTAAGGCCTCGTTTGGGACGTCTTTTTTACTACCATTTAAAGCAATTTTTTGAACTAAAAAATTGTTTTAAGAAGCAATAAAAAAAATCGTCCCAAATGAAGCCTGAGTTAAGCTTAACACTTTTCATCCCTAATCAAATTATGACGCTATCAATTTAACTCATTAGAATCATCCTCATTTATATATTAAAGCTTGATATTCCGTTTTCAGTAGAAAAAACTAATTGCACTTAGATACTTCATTTCGAGTCAAGTTCAATATCCTTGAGACCATCTTAAAATGTGAGAGATATGAGGGGCCCAACAAGATTATCCTTGACCGACATGATCGGAACCCTTGGAGATGCTAGGTATACAAAGATATGTAGAACATCCCATGAGAGCTCGTACTTTCATTTGGATATGCTTCAGCCTACAAATCTTTACGAAGTTGTTAGCATGCTGGTCTTAGCTCTAGCATAAGTAAATACTTCCATATCATGGTCATATTGTTGGGCGAATTATTACGTATGGTCACCAGACGTCCGAACATCCAATCCAGACGCGCCACGTCGCCAAAATACACTAGGGTTCGGTGTATTTGGGTGATGTGGCGCGTCTGGATTGGTGTCCGGATGAATTCGAACACCGGACGTAATAATTTGCCCATATTGTTGAGCTTCCTAAGAAGAAAATATAAAAGCATAGGTGAAGATTCCCAGTTCGGAAAAAAAGAGAGGAATGATTCCTGCCTCTCTTGTTGAATCAAAGAACTCTCTATAGAGAGAGAACATATTGGACAAATTTGAGGAACTTTATGCCATTGAGATAATCTGTTCCAACCCAACCAGATAAAACATATGGATGGAACAGGTCATATTATATTGACTTGCGACAGACCAAATTCAAGATCGAAGTTTTGGAAAACTTTTTAGATTTTCTTCCAATATATAGTATAAAAATAAACAACAAACCACATAGATGCTAATAATTTCTAGTATACAGAAAATAACTCTTTGACAATTTTTTTTAATCACAAAAATGCATATACAATAATTATACTACAATATATAGATACATACTGAAATATAGAATAGAGCAATTTAAATACCTACCCTTGACAGTACAAAAATTAGAAAAATGAATACCTATATAGATTTAGACATATCAAATTCTTACTCAGCTATTCCACTGTCTCTAATTTCTCTTTCCCAAACTTGAAACATAAATACATATAACTATGAGCCAACACAGTAAGTTGCACTTATCGATCTAAATTTCTAAATATCATTTATGAAGCATTTAACTAAAATTTAAACTAATATAATAAAACACTATGCTGAGCAAAATAGAAATTGCAGTTTTCAAAAATATAAAAAACAATACTAGTAAAGTAATTAAATAAATAATTTGTATATCAGAGCAGAAAATAACATATTTCCCTCAAGTTCTTATACCTCCCATCATAATGGAGTTTAGAGAATTCTGACCATTATGACTTTTCATGTTGGTATATCAAAAAATTGGTCTTTATAACTCTCAATACCTAATACAAGAGAACAAAAATATGCATATAGCACCAAAATAATGTATTCATATAACATCAGAACGTGTCTTTAGCACTAGAATAGAATTTTCTCCACACAGACAAGTTCTCCTCAGAATCACACATTTCAATTAAATAAGCATATCATGCATCGCATTGTAGTAAAAAGAAATATAAATAAATTCATTTTAGAATTTAATAGAATGTGTTAAAGGTAGGTAGAGGAATATACTATTGAGCATAAATTCGCAATTCAAAATACAACTAACTTATGATTTTAGAAAATTACCTAAATATCTAGAATCCGTGTCTCTACAACTTAATTACATAAATATATAAGGTAAAACTTTTACATGTGTAGAGTTATTCTCATTTTTAGACTACGAAAATATAAATTAGATCAAAAGAATAATTTTTTTTTTAAAAAAAAAAATTTGAAATTGTCAAAATACAACCTAATCGAATCAGACAACTTTCAGAACTAGGTTGTCAACTAAAAATAGATTGAAATCGCCCAAACTAAATTTCTCTCTCTCTCTCTCTCTCTCTCTCTCTCTCTCTCTCTCTCTCTCTCTCTCTCTCTCTCTCTCTCTCTCTCTCTCTCCATCCAGCAAGTCGTCTTTAAGGGTTGAAGTGAAATGATTTTAGTAGAACAAAACATTTAAATATAAAAATTAGACCCAACACTGTGGTGCCCAATTTTGTGCGTCGTAGCGCTCCCTCTAGGAACCCACAACACTACCATGTTGAATTAATTTACAAAATTCTAGAGAGCTCAATGTTGAGGGGTTGCTAACCCCTGTTGTGGCGCCCCAGCGAAAATTTTTCAGTTTTTCAAAACATGCAAACATGCCCTCATGACATGTTTCAGAACACATGCATATAAAATTTTTCCAGACACATGCAGAAGGGTTCAAATTCAAAAATTCAGTAGATTGTCTTTAATCAGCTCATGCTAGAACAGGTATAAATGTATACTAATTATGGAGGTGTTACATAATCATGGTGAGAAAGATGATGTTTCCATGCTTACAAATTCACTTAGTTGTCCTCACTACTTCTTCCTCCCCCACCCTTAAGATGCAAAGGATGGTAAATCCAGTTATTGCTAAATTGGAATATATAAAAACCCATCATCATTATCATGAATTTAGAACTGAATTTTTTTGGGTTGAAATATATTGATCAAAATTAAATCATTATTCATCTCAATTTAATTTAATTTAAGTTAATTTGAGATAATTGTAATATAAAATTTGACAATATAATTTAATTTAACAATAAAATATATTTTTACAAACTGGATTTAAAAAAATGGTCGTTTTTCATGAGGCTGCCCAATGGCAAGTGCCTGGCTGGTTACCGGTTGAGATGGACCGAATTTAATATGGCATTTTAGGGACCGGTCTGATCAATAAATATATAGATGCCATTCTCAACCAAGCTTTGACATATGGCTTATCAATACCAACTTATATTCTAACAGGCAATATGGTACAAATATATATATTAAAATTTTTATTTAGCCATTTTTATCAGTAATTGCAATGTTACAATTACTGATTAGAAGTGGCTAAATGAAGATTTTAATGGCATGGGTTTACAACTATCTATAAAAATAGTGATAGAATATTTATTATTAAAGTATTTTTTATAATTATTATATGTATTATAATTTTTATTGGATGGTAATTTTTTTATAATTTTTACCGTTTAGCTTTTGTCGCACTATATGGGGTCGGCTACATGAATATTTTTTCTTGGTTGTGTCCTAATGAGAGTTAAATTTTCATTTAAATCTAATAAAAATATAATTTATAATACTTTATAACAAAGTTTTTTAGGTCTACCTCTCTCTTTCTTAACATGGCCCGAATCTAATACATCTAATCTCCTAAATAAGTCGTTGAAAAGTTAACATTTTATGTGACCAAGCCATCTAAGATGACTCTCTCTAATTTTATCTGTCATTCTAGCTAATTCAACCTTTTTCACGTATATACTCGCTTCGCATTCTATTTCTAAGAATATTACGATAAAAAAATTATAATCATAAAAAAATTTAAAAAAATGATTAAAATGTTATAGCCAAAGAAAAATGAGGTACTAATATGAAAAATATCCGGGTTAGGGGTGTCAATAATTGACACGACCCGATAATCTGACCTAAAAAATCCTTGTTAGGGTCGACATATTTAACAAACGGGTCGGGTTCAGGTCTCAACTTTCGACCCGTTTAATAAATAAGTCAGCTCGAGTCAATCCGGTAACCCGAAATTGACCCAAAATTGAACCGGTAACCCGGCTAGGCGCCTCTGTAGTCTTCCAGAGTTCCCATTTTTTATTTTCCCATGTTGGACAGGGAGGGAATTTGGATTCCTAAACGGAGGCCCCGGGCCCGAGGGATTTGGCCTTGCTTTGTCAGAGCCTCTGCAACTTTGCCTCAAAGGGATTGGATTGAAAGTATGGAATCACCGGATGACTTAGACTAATCTCGCTTGGCCAGTCGTCTGCAGTCCACACTCAAGGTCAAGCCGTTAACACGTTCGTTGCTCGCAGACTCGCTTAGTCAACAAATGGTGACTCCACGCCGCGATCCACACTCCACGCCGCGATCCACACTCCACAACGCACCGGGCCACCAGCTGCCATCAACGTCCTGTCGAGTTCCCACTTCGTCGGCCTCCATGTAGAATGCAGCATCTTCGGCATTGCCTCGTTTGCCGTTGTGCCACCAAGTCAAAGGGGTTCACAGGTTGGGTCTGGTCAACCCGGCAACCCGTGCGGGTCAGGTCCAGGTTTAACTTCATGACTCGTTTATCTAAACATGTTGGGTTCGAATTGACCCGTTTACATCCGGGTCAAGTCGGGTTTGACCCGAACCAGACCCGTCGACCCGAATTGAAACCCTTATAAGTCATAAGCTCAGTCAAACCACTGATTGAGGCCCTGAGCTCCGCGGAACCACCACCTGACGTCCTAAGCTCTCCCAGACCACCGCTTGAAGCCCCAAGCTCTGCCAGACCACCACCTAATGCCCGGAGTTCCGTCAGACCACCACCTAACACTAGAGTTCCATCATGATACCACCTGATGCCTGGAGTTCCGTCGGAACACCACCTGATGCCTAGTGTTCCAATGGGGCAACACTTGATGCTCGGAGTTCCGCCGGATCACCACCTGATGCCGGAATTTTGCCGAACCACAACTTAAGGCCCGAACTTCTACCGGACCACCACCTAAGGCCCGGACTTCTTCTGAAACATCACATGAGGCCTGGACATCTGTCAAACCACCACTAGAGGCTTAGATTTCTGCCATACTACCACCTGACACCCAGAGTTCTACCGGAGTACCACCCTACTACTACGATCTTTCTGACCCAGTCTCTTGCCGACTATAATCTTTCCGACCTCCGTTGTTGAATATGGTCTTTTTGACATCCGTTGCCTACTATGGTTGATCTTCCGACCTCCGTCGCCTACTATGATCTTTCCGACCTCTATCCTATCGACTATGGTCCTGCCGGCCAAACAAGCATGTTTATGTTGATTATTGTAACTCCCACAGTGTAATGCGCTCAATATGATGTACATTTGTGACATCAAGTCAACGCCTGCTCCCAAGGAAGGGCCTCATTTGTAATCAATTGCAAATACTAGTTGATTCATTTAAACCCAGTCAGGCCCCATGGCGTTTCCCTCCTTTTCAGGGGTTTCCACATAAAAACTCTGGTGTCGCTTATGAACGCTACGCTATATCTTTCATCTACTTGTGTGCTGGACATTCGTACAATGCTAAGATGTTAAACTTTATACTTATTTATCGCTGTAAATGCTTAAGACACAACACAACTATTAAAAACCTAACACAAATGGACGGCAAGTGAAATATGATGAAATAATTAGTCTCAAATTTAAAATAATAAATTTATATAATATACCAAATTACATAAGAATTTAAAAGTAAAATTGTCATATTATAAATAGTAGCATAATTTTTTATTTCAAAATTTATATAATATACCAAATTACATAAGAATTTAAAAGTAAAATTGTCATATTATAAATAGTAGCATAATTTTTTATTTCAAAATAAATATGACAGGAGCCACCCCAATTACGAACAAATTCAATAGGGATAACGAAGAAGGGCACATGCCTCCACTAGTTCTAACCTGCCCCTTCTCTCACTTTGACAAGTTCCGGTCAAAAAATTTGTAAAAAAAAAAAAAAAGAAAAATCACAAATTCATGGATGCAGAATCATAAAGTGATTAACGAAAATATTAACTGCTCGTAATCAATATTTCGCCAATATTAATACAATCAAAAATAAAAATTAAGATAACTGAGATATGATAAAAAATTTATCTTGATCGGGCACAAATCTCGATACAAAATAAAGTGAAAAACTTCAAAAATTAAATCCGGGGCAATCTGAACTCCTATTTAAGTGAACTTATAGTCGAACTGTAAGTCTCAAAAATACGAACCCAACAACACCAAATTTGACTTAATCTGAGTCCAAATCAAATATCCAAAGCAGTTTTGGAAGGTTCAAACCATAATTTGGATTAACAAACGATTTCCAAACGTGACACATGCTTGTATTTGAATCGAGCAGCTCGAAGAGACTAATTTAACGAGCCCAAGATCGCTAAATTCTGATATCATTAAGACATTCAAATGCCCAGTAAACGGTTCACGATTAAGGGGATCAACATAGGCCGTCCATTCAAACCACTCCCAATTTATCATTGATTTTCCTTCTATTTACTGGTCATGTCACTATCATAAAACTATAAATAGACTCATCATTTCTCATAAAAAGTGGAAACTAAGCAAGAAGAGAAAGATGAGAAGAAATAGAGTTCTTTTGCCACTAAACTCCTCATTGATCATCGCCGGACTTCAACATGACCACTGACTGTCGCCAGACATCTGCTCGTCTACTGACGGACGCCGAATTTCTGCCTGACAACCAACTAATGCCAGATTTCTGCCCGGCATGGACTAACTCTAGACTTATGTTCGATCTTCAGATTTCAATCAGATTGTTGACTATTGTAATATGATCGTCATCAATTTCAAGGATGAATCAAACACTTGTAATTTACTCAAACACTACTGGAATCATTTAAATTGGGCGTGACCTCATGGTTTTTCATTTTTCCAGTGTTTTCCACGTAAAAATTCTTTTTTTTATCTTCTATTTGTGTGCTGGATATCCGTACAACCTTGAAACGAAAATTTCTATATCCATCGCCACATTTATTCTAGCTCGCAACAATAATAAATCTCAATTTTATCATTGCCTCACTAAAAAAAAAAATTAAATTCATCACAAACATAAATCTCTCCTTGATTCCATGCGTGATTGATAACACAAACAACAATGGATCTCATTAGATTGGTCCAATGATCTTGTAGTGTGAAATTGCATGTGCTTTTGCAATAATTCAAAGCCCTATTGATTCTGCATCTGAATCTTTTGCCGACAAAATTGGGTGAGCCCACATGGGGGCTCCCTTCATTCAAGCCAACGTTAGGCGCCACTGATAGATCTCTTCAACCACGTGCCCTTTAATTCCCCTTAGCATATCCTTTAGTAAATTTATCAAATATAAAATTTGGTGTATTTTTAAGGGAATAATTATTAGGTCCTCCGACCGGACGTAGAGGAACGTCCGCTCGGCACTAAAATCCCACCCAAAAACTCGGTATTTGCTCAATATTGCTATGTATTATTTGGTAATAACAAGGAATACCGCTCTGTGAAGACCAATACTGAGTTATACCGAGCTATACCGAGCAATACCGAGTTATACAAAAAATACCTAGTTTTTCCTAGAAAAAACTCGGTATTTTTTGTATAACTCGGTATTGCTCAGTATAACTCGGTATTGGGTCTTCACATGACATGATGGTATTCCTTGTTATTGTTTGGTATTGCTCGGTATTTCTCGTTTTTTGGCGCGATTTTAGCTCCGACCGGACGTAGCTCTACGTCCAGTCGGAGGACCTAATAATTGTTCATTTTTAAGGTATATTTCTCTCTAACTTTAACATTTTTTCTTAACAACCACCAAATATTTGCTACCTAAGATTTGCTAGTTTGATGATAAATGAATTAGTTTCATTTTTGTTAATTGTGGTTATTAATTGAATGCTCACAATTGACATTGTAAATAAAAGATATAGTTGATATTGTTGTTTGAGTCAATATATATTTTGGATTGATTTTTTCCCCACAAGAAATTAAGAGTAAAGCCAATTTTATTGAGAGATATTAAAAAAAAATGTTGACTCCGACTATGATTGTAATATAAATTATGATGACTTTGTTTGGAACAGCTTTCTTATTGCTATCTAAAGCAGCTTTCTCATACAAATTTTTTTAGATTTTTTGTATTTGAAAACTACTTTAAAAAATAATAGGAAAGCTGTCTCAAACGGAGTCTAATAATTTATATATATATCAATTTAGATAAGATTCCAGTACATCATGAATAAAGGAATTTTTTTCAAATTATCATCCAAATGAATGTTATAGAGCTTGAAAAACTTGCTGTAATAAGAGTCATACCAATCTAATGATCATGATTTTCCTGATGCAAAATTTTAAAATAAAATGAGAAGATTTAATCCATAATTGTTTAAATGAATTCAAATGTTAGCATGATGTAATTTATTTCTTATTTTGCTACCTTTATATGTAGAAGAAACAAAGAGATGGTGATAGTTTTAACATTAAAGATTTTGTAAATTTGAAGAAAAAAATAAATAAATATTAGATTGAGCAACTACTACAATAAAATAGATTATTATTGAATGAAAAATTGCAAATAAAATATTTTTGTTGATAATTATTAATGAAAGTACTTACATATA
Organism: Dendrobium huoshanense; assembly: GCA_016618105.1. Classification (NCBI taxonomy): domain Eukaryota; kingdom Viridiplantae; phylum Streptophyta; class Magnoliopsida; order Asparagales; family Orchidaceae; genus Dendrobium; species Dendrobium huoshanense. The sequence goes on from CM028351.1 coordinate 74,678,591, forward strand.
TTCTATAGATGAATAATCGAAGGAATATTGATATATTTTTCATTGTAAACATAACCATTAAAAAATATGGCTATTATCCGTAAGTAGGTCGTGAATTAGGACACACTCAACCCTGATCTTGAATCATTTTCTCCTCGCTTGCCTTCTCTCATTCTTGACTTTGTTGCTCCCTCTAATTTGTTCCCCCCCCCCCCCCCCCCCCCCCCCCCCCCCCCCTACGTCGACCACTTCTCTCTCTCTTAAACTCCTCCTTTTCCTCATTATCTCTATCTTTATCTTATATATCATCATCACCCCTTTTGTCATATCGATGCCACCATCATCGACTCAAGTATCATTGCCTCTCTTCCAACTAACATAAAGATTATTACTTTTTTTTTTAATGAAAATATTGTTATAAATTTGTGATAATTTTGTAATGACATATTTGCATTGATGCGAATCTCATGTTAAATGTATCTAAGTGTTGGGTGATAAAAATATTATTTATAGGCAACTTGCATGTAACAAAAATGAGAAAGATAAAGATATAGATTTTTGTGACAAAATCAGCAATGATATATTAGAAACGATTATATTATATGTATGTATATATAAAGAAAGGTAGAAGACACAGTAACATAATAGATTGGTAAACTTACTATGAATGGATTAGTGACGGAAAATGTTAGCCACAAATTACATGAATAGAAGATGTAGAAAAATATTTACATAAAATAAAACATACTTGAGAGCAATACTCGATAGAAATTAACAAAATTATGCATGGGATGGAAAGTGTCAATTGATGTGAGCCTTGCGTGATGATTTACTCGGTTTGCCATTTTATATGAATCATTGTATAACATCATTAAGTTGAGGGGTGAAAAAAGGACCTTTATTAGATGGTAAAAAATATAGTGGTAATTTTTTTTTTTTTTTTTCATTTTGTTTAAGAGTGAATCATTCATTTAATTTTAGGCTTCATTTGGAATAGCTTTTTAGCATAATTTTTTTTTTTTGAAAGCACCAAAAAAATAGTTGTCAAAAGCTATCATAAATGAAGTCTTAGGTTTCGTTTGGGACAGCTTTCTTAATGCTTCTTAAAACAAAATTTTTTATGTTTGTGTTCATTTAATATTAGCTAGAAAGCTGTTTGTGTTCTTTAAGCTTGTTCAAGCAATAAGTCCCATTTAACGAAGTTCAGTTCTTAGGCTTCGTTTGAATTTTTTTAACTATCAACAACTTTCTTATTACTTTCTAAGGCTTCGTTTGGGACTGCTTTTTTATTGCTTTCTAAAACGGAATCGAGCTTTTAATACAAAAATAAAAAAATTTGTATTATTTAAACGAGTCAAAATATTGTTCGTTTTAGAAAGCAATAAAAAAACCGCCCCAAACGAAGCCTAAAACAGCTTTCAAGTACAAAAAAGTTTACTTTAAAATTTTTTTTTACTAAAAAATTACTTTATAAAACATTTAAAAAGTTATCCCAATGAAGTCTTAATATCAAATATTGTGTGTTTATTCAATATCATTATATTTAAAGACATAGATGTCCTAAGTTATGATTGTATGAATTTATTAGATGTTAATGTTATATTTATATGTTGCATAGTTTAACTAAAAGTTGTGCTTTCAAAAAGTGAATATCCAAGATGCAATATGTATGAAAGTTTGGAGTTGTCCTATTTTATGTATTATTCCTATGAGAGCAATGAAGATTTAGCCAAATACATTACTAATTATATATCTTTTATTATAAACATTTAAGCTTCATGGTGAATATAAATAAAGGAAAAATAGTTTATTAAAGTTAATAAAACGCCGTATATATAATTTTTAATTAGTTATTATTTAGTTGGAGAGATTCTGTCTCCATATATTTATTTTAATTTTATATTGGACAAATTTAAACAATTAAAAAACTCCTCTAGCATGGAGTCTATAGTAGAAAATTCCTCCAAATAATTAGATGTTAAGTTGTGGCCACCGACTGTTTGAGGAGTGAAGAATGATAAATTATACGGAGTTGGCTCTCATGGGTGTGTGATATCTACATCATTTAGGGGTGTCAATATTTGATACGACACGAAAACTCGACTCAAATCCAACCCAAAAACTTCGGGTTTGACCCGACCGGATTTCAAAACGGGTCAGGTTTGGTTTGAATCATCGGGTTGCCGGGTCAACCCACTAACATATTTAAATCAGCTGCCCGTCGAACTTGCCCAGGCTGCCCGCGCGAACCCGCTCCCTGCCCGCGCATGCCAGCCTGCCGCCCGCCCCTGCCAGCTGGCCACCCGCACGCCTTCCGAGGCGCTCACGCCTGCCAGCCCGCCGCCCTCGTGTCCGAGGCTGCTAGCGCCCGCGCCCCTGCCCGCGGGTTATGTGTCGGGTCTATATCGGCATTTCCCACTCATTTACATACCCGGGTCGGGTTAGGGTTGACCCGTTTGAACCCAGGTCAGTTCTGGATTCGACTCAAACCCTACTCATGACCCAAAATTAACACCCCTAACACCACCTTTGCATAAATCATGTAGTATGGCTTGTTTGTGCATTACCTTGCTCGTTATTGCCTTCGATCAATCTCACCTTTTGTCATACCTTAATTTTTATATGATAATTTTTTAGATTTGTTGATTATGGGAGACTCATACTTTACTTATTGTTATTCTTATCACAAAGGGAGAGCAACTATATAGGTCTAGGCTTTTATTTTTCACGACAAGAATTCCTTCTTGTTATTTTTGAGGCACTTAAGCAGCCTTGTTAATAATGTGTAGGGTTCTCCTGAAAGGCAAGAGAAAAAAAGGGGCAAGTGAGTGTGATAACTGATTACCTTATTTTCAATAATATTTTAAAGTTTTTTTACCCTATAAATAATTTTACTTGTTGAAGTTTAGAAAATTATAAAGGTGAATCGGCTAAGATAAGGAGGCGAGTTTCTTAAGCGCAAACTGTTAATTTTTCTAGAGCCTTAAGCACTTAGTCTCGTTGCAAAACGGAGTTAGACAAAATTAAAAAATACCCTAGAAAGCAGTCCCAATAAGCCTAGTCTCACATTAGACTACCCTATCTATAACTGAACCTAATTTGGTCTATCTCTTTTATTTTTAGCCAAGTTATCCATGTAAATGAAATTTTTTAAACATTGGTCTAGTGACTTTCTTAAGTTTGAAGTTAATGGAGTTCAAAAAATGTTTTCTATGGCTTAACTTTAGTGGAACTTTTTATTATTATTATTATTATTCTAACTACTCTAACTTACTACAATGGGCGAGTTCTTCAATGATTCAAAAAAAAAAAAAAAAAAAAAAAGGGTAAGTTCTCCAATTATACCTAGAGAGAGAGAGCGAGTTCCCTAAGCACATTCGAGAAAGCAAGACGAGTTCCTCAAGTTTTTGTTCTATGATTATTGCATTTCATTTGCTTAAGTTTTTGTTGATAATAATTTTTATTATTTGATAATGTCTTCAAGGGAATTTTTTTATTATTAGTAATATGTATGAATATATGATATAAGAGTTCATTAATAACTTCCCTTATGAATAGAAGATTTTCATGTTGTTGGCACTCCAAGTCCTTGAGACCACTTCTCTTTAGTGGGTTTGTAGTTAGTATGCTTCAGGTGGGGACTTCTTGAACTTTGTTGGCAGATTCGCTCATGCAATTTACCATGAGAACACATTGTTGGTTAGTCGCAACTCTTCCTTCTCACCCGCTTGGGTGGGGAAGTGGACTATTTGTCACTAGTGTGATAATGTATCTATTTTGTAGCATATGTCAAAGTTAACGCCTAAGTGTAATATCACCCCCTTTAGATCGCCTCCTAAATACATTGTTGGTTAGTCAAAACTCTTTCCTCCTCACTCTCTTGAGTGGGGAAGTGGATTATTTGTCACTATTGTGATAGCATATCTTACTTGTAGCAGGTGTAAAAGTTAGCGCTTAGTGTAAGATTGCCCCCTTTAGACCTCAAATTTGGGGATTATTTTGACATATTTGCTCTTGGAGCCTCCTTTCATACTCACTATAATGCTTATTGGATCATTCTTATCACTCTTATCTTCCATCTCTATCAAATCTCAATGGATTATAAAATTTGAGATCTACATGTGCACTGACAACTACTTATCGTCCTTGTGTTATTTTGCTTTATGTAGTACTCAAGTTTAGGTCATTATAATCACTCAACACTTATTGCACCTAAGTGGATGTTGAATCCAAATCTATCCTTGGGTGATACCTTGACTACTACCAAGTCTAAATAGACATACAAGGCAAGAGAAATGGAGAATGAGAGTAAGTTGAAGAATTTTAAAGTCAACTACTCACTATGAAAAATGAAAACGTCATAATATCTTAAATAGTTAAATGTACATTGTAATCCCTTATTTACAGGGCTAGAGGAGAGGTTATAATGTAATCCCTTATTTATCATTATTTATAATGATAAATAATACATTTTTGGATGGTTAAAGACTATTATAGACACATTGATTAGTCTATGACATATACGCATGGACACTCATGTTGGACTAGGCCTATTTTAGGAGTAATTATTACGTCCGGACATTTAACGCATCCATAAACCAATAATCACGCGACATGTCACCTGAAGCTCGATACCGAGCACTCGGTATTGCTTCATATACATCCGAATTTTCGATTTTTTGTCCATGCGTAATAAAAATTCTTATTTTAGAGTGAAGAAAGTTGTAAAAAAATTTTTTGTAAGAAATTGTTTTTAGCCACCCGGCAGCAGCTATAAAACGGTAAGCTTACCCTGACCCCGACCAAACTGCTGACTCATAGCCTGGCGTCAGTGACCGGCGGCAATTCTCGTGAACTCTCGTTCATGGCCTCTCGGCTAGCGGAGATTCTTTTAAAAGGGGGCAGCAACTTCCGTTGTCATATATAACGCGGTGTGCTGCACTCCATGGATTTTTCCTCTTCCGCATTTCTGTCGATTTCATCTCCAGCTTCCTTACTTTGCCGAGCCATTGTTGTGAAGCCCGTCAACTATTCTCTATTCTCAAGAACAAAACCTAGAAACCCACTGACAGCTTCCTGTGCAGTGAACTTTAGAAACATTGGTTCTGTTTCTTGGGTTTACGAAAAAAGGATCTCAAATATATCTCATATTTTGATGAGGTCTAGCGCGTTTCTTCCAATCCTTGCTTCGAAGAGAGAGACGGAACTGAATTCCGGCGTCGCCGATGCACGTATAGTCGCTGCGGCCGCCGCTACGGTAATTCTCGCTGTGGCGAATCGAGTCCTGTATAAGCTTGCTCTCGTTCCCATGAGGCAGTACCCCTTCTTTCTAGCCCAGGTCACGACCTTCGGGTGAGCTTCTTTGGCAAGTAGTTATTATTTGAATGTTTTGTTTAACGATGGAAGTGTTGTTTCTCGCATAGTTCTCTTTTTATAAGCGAAAGCTTTTTAAAACTAGGACATTAAACTTGTAAAGAAACTTGATGTTTTTTACTATCAAATTTCATGCAGATTAGGTTGATCAAAAGCACCCTAATTGATTAAATCTTCCTCTTCCTCCCCAAAATCTTTCTATAAGATTGTGAGATTTCTATATGAATAACATGCCTTCTAGAATCTATTTGTATATTTACTGTTTTGCAACAAATGGAGACCCTTCTAACCGGTTCTTTCAGGGGTAGCTTGTGTTTCTACTAGGAACTTCATACGCTCCGACCCTTAACCTGACAATGATGGCAAGCTAAAACCCACTCACTAAGTTAGAAATAAGAAAATGATATATAATAATGGGCTTACAAAAGCGTTAATCTTTCGGGCATTCCTTCAAATGTTTTAAGAGACTTTGCTCATTTGCTGGGGGTGAGGAGGAAATGGCTTCCAGTGCTTGGTATTGGGTAATCTTCTAAATTTATAATTATGCTGCAAGGCACAACTAGGTATAGGATTGAGAGGGGGAACACCTCTCTTTTGAAAATAAATGAAAGAAGTGGTGACATGTGACTATCCTTCCTCGAGGAAGTTAATTATTATGGAAGGAGATGATAGACTAAAAGATTTGGAGCTGGATCCTTAGCCCATTCCACATCGATAAAAAGATTGCAGATGTTTCCCAACCACGCCAGCTTATAGGGTCACAGATTTTTTTCCTTCCATCATAAGGGAGGTAGCTTGGAAAGTAACATTATAAATGATTATCCTTAATGCATACTTCAACCATATTGATTTTATTTTTAGCGTTACATGTATGATTACTTAGTGATCTTATGGTTGAATTGAATACTTAATTTGTGAAATTAACAAGCAATCGGAGGAATAGGAAAGAAACGTTAAAGGGTTGATGGAACGATAAAGATTAACTGAAGATTTGGTTAGCATTCGTGATGCACTTGCCAAGAGTGTTATGGTCATCAGTCTTCATGAGCTTGAAAGAATTCAATCTCAAATTCTTGAAGCACAACATAAATTTAAAGAATCTCCAGCGAGTTTGTTGAATGCATAGTAGATGCCTTCACCACTAGATAGAGATTTGGCTTATCGTGACTCTAGGTTAAACAAGTTATTCATCATTCTTTCAATGTTTAAGCTTAAGGTAATCCAAAGTGGAGGTTGAAATGGACATTGCCGATATAATGTGACACAGCAGAACGAAAAAGAAGAGAAGATAAAAGGTTTTGGTAAGACGGACCAAAGTAGGAAGGTGGTACATATTACTAAAATCCACCAGGCAATAGGAGAAAAAAGAATAAGAGAATAGTAGTAAATCAATATATCACTCAATAATTTGATGCCTCTAATATAAGTTTATAACCCCTTATATAGACTAAGAGCTCACAATACAATGCTAAAATGCATTAAATTATTGTTGGAGGCAACATTCTTCAACAAATGATGGAAACAAAATAAACACATGATTAAAGCGCAATGTGGAAATGAATCTAACAATTGTGATTATCCCACACCATTTAACCATGGACGAAGAATTAGAAGATAAAGACCATGGTGGTATTGGTGGAGAAACTAGATTATGCAACTCTCTAATTATACTCAGATGTAAACAAGCATTACATTTTATCAGGATTGTTGACATTTATCATGGGAAATCAATGGAGTTGTTAGTAATTGATAGTTTTGTTAATAATCTGAAGACTCTGGAGCTAGACATCAATGTACATAATGAATTAGATAAGCTAAAATATGATGAAAGTTTAATTGTTATAGTGGTGGTGGCATCATTGTTTAAAATTGTGCAATATGAGCCTTGCTTTGAGGCCCGCCTCCATGCAATTCTAGTGAAAAACACATCAAGACTTGTGCATCTATCTTCTTTTATGAGGCTTGCGCCTCAACTTGGCTAAGGCCCACCTTGAGGAACGCATTGCCTCGCTAGCATGAGGCATATGCCTCACCCTATTTGTATATTATTTTTATTAAAACTAACGTAAATCCCACCTTCATGCACATTTGAGCCACAACTACTTCCTCTCGACTGTCCGTAGCCAACACCATTGTAGTCGTCACCGACGATCACTTAAAAGTTGCACACCATCTCTGTAAAAATTTTGGAGTATTAATCTCATATTTATGTTGATGAAAACATTTATAAAAGATGGACATGATTGAAATAAATTAAGAAGAATAGATTGAGAGGCATTTGACTCCACCAAATGAGGCAATGGATAGACTAATTTGTTATGGAGACAAATCAAATAAAGACAACTTCAATGATGACAAATTGACAATAAAGATGATTTTTGAATTATTGCACTATTTCAGCTTTCATTAGGAATTAAATGTAAATGAGTAGGGAATTAAGTTAAGTAAGAAGAAATTTAGAGTTAAACATGATATTATATGATACTTATATGCAATTTCTATATTTAATATTTTTTTTACTCTTATAATATTTAATTTTGAATTCTATTTCACATAATTTATCAATTGTCACTTTACATCTTACACAATTTTTTGTTTCATATCTATGCCAATTTATTAATTCATAATTCAATAGGAAGTTAATGTCATCATTTAACATATTATTTAGGTATTATATAAAAATTATTTTTGACCTTTATTTTCACTTTACACATTTTTATTTTATTTTTTAGACTTACGCATCGCCTCAAGAACAAAAAAATGTCTCAATACCTAATTGCGCAATTTTAAACCTTGGGTGGTATATAGTTAACCTGTATGAATAAAAAAGTTGGTTATGTATAATGCAACGATACAAGCATGAGGACACATATATGATACGACGCAAATATAAAATATACTTGTTATTAAAATATAGGACACAAATAAATGTTGGACACGTAATATTTTAAAAAAATAAAAATATATATTTGATTCAATAAATTAAATAAATATAAAATACATGCAATCTAATTTATATAATAAATAAATTTTTTTCATCTACAAAACAAACAAAAAGTAACATTATAAAAATGCATTTAAAAAAAAAATTAATTATTAATGACATCTTTTAGTTATCTCTTTGAAAAAAAATAAAACCCTCTTATTAGCATTTGTCTCTATGCAAGTCCGTCATTCCCATCATCATTATTTTACTTAACTTATGACATTTTGTGTCGGAGAAGCTTGTTTTCATATTTATTATTTTTAATAGGAATCATCAATGGTCTATTTGATGCGTGTTGGCCATGTGCCATGTCCTATATGTTTCAATTCATGCATACTTTGATATCATAAAGTGTTGGTGCATCATAGTTTGTAAAAATGTAGGGATATGAGTAACATCCTATATAATAATTTTAATCAATGGCAGAGACTATGGATTTCACCCTGATATGGAACATCTTAGTTTTAATGAGCTTAGGGACTAACTTACCTTCTTATTTTCTAGAAATTTCTTCGCATATTATATATAGCCATTGTAAGGAGAAAATGATATGATGAATATTATATGATATTTTGAGCTTAGAGCTTGTATTGGTTTCCTACTTAGTTTCTGATATGTCTTGAACCACAAAAATCAATGAATAATAGTAAATTTCAGTAAAATAATAGAATTTTATTGCTAGAAAATCAAATAACAAGGAGCAAGGTGCAATTGATCCTCTTTCGAGAGGAGGATCTTTTCTGCCAAACCTTTGACGTCTCTAGGATCCCTCACAAAATAAAACTACACCACCTAAGACAAAAATTTGCATAAGAATAAAATAAATCATACTATGGATTTAAATAGGCTTTCTCCCTCTCTCCTAAATTGGCCTCCTTCCTAATATATCTCATTCATTAATTTGAAAATAATTCAATTAGGAAATGATCTCATTAGGAAAGGATTCCCTAATTCAGCCCCCTTCATAATATATCTCCCTTCTTAATTTGAAAACAATTCAATTAGGAAAGGATCTCATTAGGAAAGGTTTTCCTAGTTGATTTCCTCCTAATATAATGTATTAATTCTCTGTTGGGCCCCACCCCCTTAACCTCCTTTCTTGTCTTATCTAGCCCTGCCGTATATACTCTCCCCCACAAGTTCTACCTTGTCCTCAAGGTAGAATGCATGGAATTGCTGTTGAATAATCTGATAAACCTCCCATGTGGCCTCATGCTCTGGTAGGTCTTTCCACCTAATCATCACCTCTTTTCTTCTTGTTATTCCCTGGCGCTCTCCTTTGACCTCTAATGATTCCAACAACACCTCCATGTCGTCTGTCAAGGTCGGGGGAAGTAAAGAAGATATATGCTCTCATATCGCCCACCACAACTGGGACACATGAAACATCGGGTGGATGGCTGATGATGGTGGTAACTGTAGGCGATAAGTCACGGCCTCGATGCGCTCAACTATCTCGTAAGGACCAAAATATCTGGTTGATAACTTATCATTCTGTCTTCGTGCTAAAGATTTATGTCTGTTGAGGAGGAGCTTCAATTAAATCCTATCCCCTACTTAATGAATGTTCCTCCTTAGTGCATATGTTTTTCTTTTCATAATTTGTTGGGCTCTTAACATTTGTCCTTTTAGTTCTACCAATATCCTTTCTCTGTCCTCCAAATACTGCTCTATTGAAGCCATCGGTGTGCTACCTTGTCCATAATATATCAAGTGCGGCGGTTACTTTGAATGGTGTGGTCTGAGTTGCTAAATGATAGGAAGTGTTATACCAATATTTTGCCCATGCCAATCATTTTGCCCACAACTGGGATGTGTTTGATATATATCACCATATATAAGTTTCCACACTATGATTGACCACCTTTGTTTGCTATCCGTTTGAGGATGATAAGCAGTGCTTCTTTTCAGAATGGTCCCCTGAAAGACTCCTTCCATAATTAGCTTAGAAAGATCCTATCTCGATCCAAAATGATCGATTACAGGATCCCATGTAATCTCACCACCTCCCTCATGAAAATCATAGTTACTAATATTGCAGTATGCGGGTGGAGAAGGGAACTAAAATGGGCATACTTATTCAGTCGATCCACTACCACTTTAATCATATTGTATCCTTTTAACTTGGGCAGACCATTCAATGAAATTCATGGTCACCTCCTCCAACACTTTTTCTGGTAGAGCTAACGGATGGAGCAGCCCTCCTGGAGACATTGCTAAATACTTTTTCCTTTGGCATATGTCACAGCTAGCTACCATCTTCTCGACATCCTTCTTCATACCCTCCCAACATAACTCTGCAAACAATCGATGGTATGCCTTTTTGGAGTCCCGTATGTCTCCCAATAGCTGCTCCATGGAACTCCTGGAGTAAGCAGGGAATGTAAGAAGAGGTCTATGGAAGTATAAAGCATCCCTCATGAAGCAAGTTCTATCATACTACTGAATATTCTGGATGACTGTCTTTGTTTCCTGCTAGCTCCTCCCTAATTTTCTTAGTGCTTCCTAGTCAACCACCAAAGGCACAAACAATGCCATCATTTGGGATTCCCCCATGCACCTGGATAACCCATCTGCAACTTTGTTTTCCACTCCGGATCGATATTGGATTTCAAAGTCATAACCCAATAAGTTGGAAAGCCACATCCGATGCTCCTCAGTGACCATTCTTTGCTCCAACAAATACTTCAAACTTCTCTGGTATGTTCTGATGATGAAATGTCTTCCAAGGAGATACGATTGCCATTTATGAATGACCAACACAGTTGCCGTTAGGGGTGTCAATTTCTGGTCACGGGTCGGGTTTGGGTCGAACCCGGAACTAACCCAACACTATTCAGGTTAACCCGAACCCATCCTGTTTTTGCAAAAGGGTCTGTTTTTGGACTTGAACCCGACCCGTCCTTCAGCTTTTCATTGTTGTTCGACTTCGCTCCACGGACGACGTTTCCTTTCGATCGGATCGAAAGTTACAACATTTTGATCGGAAGCAACAACAGGAGTTCGCTTGTTGTGAAGGTAACTTTCTCTATTTCATGCGCTTAAAGGCGTTTAGGGTTTGCTTTTTATAGGCAGTCGGCTCCTTCATTACAGTTCGACTTTGCTCCATGAACGATGTTCCCTTCCGATCGGATCAGAAGTTACAACATTTTGATCGGAAGCAACGACGGGAGTTCGTTCGCTGTGAAGCTTTCTCTGCTTCGTGCGCTTCTTCGACCAAATCTCATAAATAAGTTCGAACTACATGATTATGGGTCAAAATCGGGTCATTCTCGGGTTTTCGGGTCAACTAGAACCTAACCCAAAATTTGAAATGGGTCAAAAATCATGACCCGAACATGAAATTTTTGTGTCGAGTTTTTGGGTCGTGTCAAATATTGACATCCCTAATTGCCATCAGCTCCCTCTCGTAGACTGATTTGATCTTGGCTTGGGCCGTCAACACCATATTGAAATAGGCCACTGGCCTATGGTTCTGCATAAGTACCGCTCCTAGCCCAAAACTTGAGGTGTTTGTCTTCGCAATAAAAGACTAGCTAAAATTCAGAAGGGTTAAGATTGACATACTGGTCATAGCCTTCTTCAACTCCTCAAAAGTTGGTGTGACTGATTCTCTCCACTTGAAGTTGTTCTTCTTGAGCTGTTCTGTCAATGGCCCTGCTATTAATCCATATCCCTTCACAAATTTTTGATAGTCTCTCAGTTCCTTCAGATTTTTGTGTATGGGCCATTTGAGCATGGCCTCAATCTTACTCTGATCTACTGCAACTCCTTTCTGAGATATCACATGTCTCAAGTACTCCACTATGGGCTGGGAAAACAAACATTACTTATTGGCATCTAAGGAGTGCTCCCTTAAGGTTGACAGCACAACTCCTTAATGCTCCAAATGTTCCTCTTCTTACCTGTTGTAAACCAATATATCATTAAAAAAAAAAAAACAATTCAAATCTTCGTAAGTAAGGCTGGAATATCTTGTTCATCAGGGACTGGAAGGTGGCCGGTGCATTAATGAGGCCAAACGACATCACCAAAAACTCATAATGCCCTTCGTGCATCCAAAAAACTGTCTTGTGGATGTCTCCTGGCCGCATTCTAATATGATGATATCCGGATTTCAAGTCGATTTTGGAAAATATCACAGATCCATGCAACTCATCTAACAACTCATCGATGAAAGGTATGGGAAATTTGTTTGGTACTATTTCCTTATTTAAGGAACAATAGTCTACGCAAAACATCAAGTTTTCATCCTTCTTCTTCACTAATAATATAGGACTTGAGATGAGGCTTACACAGGGCCTGATGATTTCAGCTCCAAGCTTCTCCCGAATTAGTTTCTCAATCTCATCCTTATGGATATGGGGGTATTGATAGGGTTGAATACTAATGGGGGAAACTCCCTCCTTCATAATAATAAAGTGCTTGTGCTCCTGGGGAAGCTGGAATGCCTACCTGAACTGCTGAAGCATGGGTTGGACAATGGCAGGAATGTCCTCTTCACCCTCTGCCTCTCCTCCCTCTAGACTGTGGAGCTCCACCAAAAATTCCCCTCCTTCCCGTGGAAGGGCGCGAACCATGGTTTTCAATGAAACCATTGCCTTTGATAAGCTGGGGTCTCCTCTCCCTTAATTTCCACCCTTCTCCCCTCCACCTGAATCTCCATAGCCAAAGCCTTCCAGTTCATCTTGGTCTCCCCCAAAGTTTATAGTCATTTCATGCCCAAGATCAAGTCAGTACTTCCTAACTCCAATGAAAATCCTCCCTAATATGGATCCCTTGTAGCTCTACCACCAAACTCTGACATATCCCTTTGCTCCTCTTTACTTTTTGGGTACCCATCATCAGTCCAAACCCTCCCGTGTCTACCAGTTTCAGCCCTAGTTTGTTTGCCACCTGGTTTGATTTGAAGTTGTGGGTAGCCCCACTGTCCACTAGGATCATCACTGCCTCTCCTCCTATATGCCCCCTTACCTTCATAGTGTGATTCAGGGTGAATCCCACTACAGAGTTCAATGAAACTTCCGTCACCTCCGAACGCACGGGCTCCCCTTCCCTTCTTCCTCCTTCAATTCCTCTTTTTCATCCACCTCTTCCCCATCACACACAATGAGAACCTACAATGTGCGATTTTTACACCTATATCCTGGTGTAAATTTCTCGTCGCATCTGAAACATATTCCTTTTGCTATATTGTCTTGTAATTTGGTCTCAATCAGCCTTTTGAAATCTCCTCTTAGCTAGGCTCATGAACTGCCCTCCTTTGGCATCTCCCTTTTAATTGGTACGGTTTGCACCCTAGGTGCTAGGAAAGTGGTTGCCGTGCGGTAAGAGCCTCCTCTATTGCCTCATTTACTACTCTTCTGTAGTGACTTCTTATTCTCAATCATCTGTGCCAACTCCATTGTCTCTCCCAGATCACGGGGTCTTGCCACCCGTACTGCTTCCCTCAACTCTGGTTTGAGGCCTTTCATGAAATTGCTCTCTAATACTGCCTCTGATAATCTCCCTACACATCCTGACAGAAGCTCAAATATTTCCCAATACTCCATTACAGTGCCCTCCTGTGTCAAGGCAAAGAATTGCTCATAGTAATTTCCATTTTGTTGAACTTGAAGTGCTCCAAGAAGCGTTCCCTGAACTCATCCCACGAACAGATTGATTACCTTGCCTCTCGCCATTAGTACCATGCTAGTGCCTTTCCTTCTAGACATTAGGCGGCGAACATCAGTCTCTCATCTTCTGTCAATTGTTTACTCTAAAATATCTCTCCACCCTGTATATCCACCTATGTACGTCATCTCCTTCAAATACATGCATTTTCAGCTTCCTAATCTTCTAATCTCCTTCGCCCCAATATCCCCTTATACCCCTATTCCTCCCATGGCGCGACTATTGTGGTTCCTCCATTGTTCCCCATCTTCCCTTCGTCATTCATATCCTCTTCTTCCTCCAAATCCAGCCCGCCTGTCCTCTTCTTCCATTCCCTTCTTCCTGCATACTCCCTACCCACCCCCCTTCTCGGAATAGGCTCCAAGTGGGGGTGTTTCTTCCTCCCTTAAAATTTTCATTTCCCTGCCCATCTTCGTGATTTCTTCTTGTTCCCGGCGGAACCTTTTTAGTATGAAGCTCGAACACCCGCTTCATCATTTACTCCATGTTCCCAAACCTTCATTCTATCGCTGAAATACGTTCATTTATTGATCCCCACTTTCACTCGTAGTTGCCCTACTTCCCCCTCCAACCTTTCTTCCAATGCTTCAACTCTTTTTCCACCATTGGTATCCGGATCAAGGTCTTCCTGGCGAAAAACAGCAACTTTGACGCTGTTATGCCCTCCAAACAGCTGAGATTAGCGGATGGTAAGGAAGATCACAACATAAATCAGCAACAAAAACCTGTTTTTTGATTCAGGAACGTGCTCTGATACTAATTTGATACGTCTTGAACAACAAAAATCAGCAAACAACAGTACATTTCAGCAAAATAACAGAATTTTATTGCTAGGAAATCAAATAACAAGAAGCAAGATATAATTGATTCTCTTTCGAGAGGAGGATCTTCTCTCCCAAACCCTTGGCGTCTTTAGGATCCCTCTCAAAAGAAAACTACACCACTCAAGACAAAATTATGCATAAGAATAAAATAAAGCTTACTATGGACAATAGGCTTCCTAACTCCCTACTAAATTAGCCCGCTTCTTAATATATCTATCTCATTAATTTGAAAATAATTCAATTAGGAAAGGATTTCATTAGGAAATGATTTCCTTATTCAGTCCCCTTCCTAATATACCTTTCTCCTTAATTTGAAAATAATTTAATTAGGAAATGATCTCATTAGGAAAGGTTTTCCTAGTTGATTTTCTTCTAATACAATGTATTAATTCCCTACTGGGCCTCACCCCCTTAACCTCCTTACTTGCCTTGTCCAGCCTAGCCGTATCAGTTTCCCTTCTAGCAGATCCAATTCGTCCTCCGATCAACTACATCACACCCTATATTAAGAAACTTAGTATGAGAACTAATAGGACAATTGACACTGATGACTCACCAACAAGGAAACAAGACACAAGAACCTTAATTCTTAATTGAAAAATCCTACAAACTTCCTTACAACCAAGTGCAATTACTAGATGCAAACATTTAGACCTCTTAGAACTTGGATAGGCTGGTAGGAAACTTTATTAATAGCTAACAGCTGTTTAGAAACATCATAAAACGTTGCCAACAGATGGATAGACTTCCATGTTACACAACATTTCTTTCTTGCTTTCAAGAAGTATGTGCCTACAAGAGAAATTAGAAAGAATCACCGCGGAAGTTCTGTTGAACTGTGTTCAGTCCTTGAATTATTTGGCTTAAGCATCATTATTTATTGTGAGGGACAATTCCTCGGGTTAGGCTCACTGTTTTTAACAATGTGTGCAAGCGGAGAGCTCACACTAAAGATGACGTCTCTCTTGAAATTTGATTGGCTCGGTCTCATTTTCGGCTTGCAAAATTGGTTTGCTTCACACTGAATTCAAGAATCAGAGCTCCTCTTCTATGTGGAGAATCTGTACATACAGAATTTGTCCTTTGGGAACAATGATCATCATTATCGTTGATTGATTTCCATGTTTTAGGCATTGGTATCCATACTTTCAACTTTTCTCTTTAGCTGATTTTATTATATAAAATATCTTCTTCTTCTTTTTTTTTTTTACTTTCAACTTTGTTTTTGATTGCCTCGCCTTTATTCTTTTATCACAACATATTTATTGATCCAGATGTCTTACTCATCTACTTATGTCAGTTATTGTGTAATTACTATTTAGAAAAAAAGAAGTCAGTTATTGTGTAAAGCAAACAGTTTTTAAACGCAGGTATGTGGCAGTATATTTCTCTATTCTTTATGTTAGATGCAACCTTGGAATTGTTACCAAAGAAATGCTGGCAGTTCCAAAATCTAGATTTATGGCTATTGGTCTTCTAGAGGCCCTTGGAGTTGCTTGTGGGATGTCTGCTGGAGGTAAATTGAAAAAAAAAAAATTATATCAATGCTTTAGTTAGATGTGCTGGTAGTTTTATTTTTAATATGCTTGTAAAATGGAAATTAATAACCTTATTCTTTGGGCATAGAATTAGCTTTTAAAAGTGATTTGAATGCTCTTCAATAATGAAGGTCTTCTTTATTGTTGATTCTTATCTTTGCTTTGATGATCTTATATTAAATGGACATTAGCAAAAGAATGCAGGTTTTCAATATGTTAGTAGCTCTCTGATGCCTTTTCATTCCTTTTACCTTTTTTGCTGTGTACAGCTATGCTTCCGGGACCTGCAATACCTATATTATCTCAGGTGATGCTTATTTTATTTCGTTTGCAATAAAAAAATAATGGCAGAATTTCTTTTTCCTCAATAACACTGCAGATTTATCTGAATTACATTACTTTGGTCTAATATTATAGCAATCAAAATTGGTTTTTTCATGGTAATGATTCTTCAAATAAACATTCTGTCTCTAGTAATGGTCACCTTCTTGCTGATTGATATGACCTCTACTGATTCTCCAACATCCTTTTCGTGTTACTGGGGAGAGATTATTACGTGCGGACTCTGGGCATGTCTTAATCTGGACGCGCTATATCACCCAATACACTGTGTATTGGGTGACATGGCATATCCGGATTGGACTCCGGGCACATCCGGACACCGCACATAATAATTTTTTGTTACTGGGAGTCTGGGATAACTGGTCCAACTAGAGATGCTTTAAAGAAGTAAACCAATTCTAAAATAAGATTTGCTGGTAAGCCTAATCTATTGGATGTTCTCTCAGTCCATTCTAACGATGTGATTAAACATAATTAATCAGTTAGACTTCAACCTTAACAATTCCAATCTATAAGCACTACCCTGACTTGACCCAATAACTTATTCTGGTTCGAACCTTGTAGAATCAAACAGAATCTGTTCTTTCAACTAGCCACTTGAGTGGGTGTACCATATACTTATGTAGAACTTTTTTAGGAGTAAATTGAATACTTGGTAGATATATTCGCTTTTGCTTGGTGGAAGCCTCCATTCAACTTGAAAAGTTTGCATCATATTTATATCTATGAACCGGCGTGGGTTTTTTTTGGCTGCTTGCAGGCTTTCCTGGTATGGCAGCTTGTCTTATCTGTATTGATATTAAGAAGAAGGTACTCATTAAACCAAATTCTTGGATGCTTGCTTGTAACAGCAGGAGTGATCTTAGCTGTAGCAAGGTATGCTTTCTTGTTTTATTTATCCAATATCAACGCAATCCTATTCGATTGACTTACAGACTCCCTCAACTTATGTGCAGAAGACAAAGTGTTTTGGTGGTTCATTGAGGATAAAATTTGCAAAATGCTCCAATGTAATGCCACAATTGGGAGTGTAGGACTATAATTGAGCTGCACATGAAAAAATGGAGCTTTGTTTAAGTTTGGTTTGTTAACTATTGAGCCGATCACAAGCAAGCTGAAAATTTTGGACGAGTTAAAAAATCATGTTCATGTTTGGCTTGTTTATTGTCAAGCCAAGCACAAACGACAAGCTTAATTGACAATATTCAAATGTGTCAATGATATTATGACTTATGGATCCATTTGCTTGAAATAAAGTTTATTAGTTTATATAATGCAATATTCTTTCAGATTCATATAATTGAAACGGGAGAAGGACCAAAATTGTCCCTTAATTTTTATGAAGGATCGAAATAATCCTTTTGCAACTACATTGAAGGATCATTTTGGTCCTTCAAGTCCTTGAAAAGGAACCAAAATAGTCCCATGGTGGGCCTATTTTGGTTCATCTTTGATACAATAGGAGGCGGTATTTCAACCCCCTTGTGGGGCCCTGGGGAGCTATTATTCATTACATTGGAGGAGGAATCAAGGGTGAGTTATTTAGGAAGGTTTTTCATTATGTTTATTGTGTTATGGCTATTTAAGAGGGACTTTTGTCTAGGGTTATCATCTTATGTGTGCTAAGCTTGTTTTGTGAGAACGGCTAGGGTTTGTGGGAGAACCAATCTACCTCTCAAATAGTAGATCAATTGTATCATTTGCTATTGTTGAAAGAGAAATTAAAAATTAGCCTCCATATTTGTGTTCCTGCATTATTCTTCTTATCTATATTACTATCTTTGCTTCCAAGTCACATCAGTATCATTTGTTAAGGAGGCATAAAGATTACCACCCAAGAGGTCCATTTAGGAAGACATATAACCCATCTCTAACATACTATTGCCAAATCTATTGATGTACCTTAATTCAATCATCAAAGATTGATTTCACCAAATTAAAAGGCTAAAAAGGAGTTCTAATGACCACATACAGTTACACATTAGTGTACCTTAAGCTACTTAAAGATATTAGTACCAAAAAAAAAAAAAAAAACAATGTCTTCTAAAAAAGCAATGGGGCAAGAGTATTGATATGCCAGCAGGGGGAATTTTGGGCCCCCTTATGGGGCCCAGGGGAGCTATTATTTATTATGTAAGGAGGAGGAATTAAAGGGGAGTTGTTTAGGAAGGTTTTTCATTATGTTTATTGTGTGTTATGGCTATTTAAGAGGGAGTTTTGTTAGCATTATCATCCTATGCGTGCTAAGCTTGTTTGTGAGTTTCCTAGCAGCAACTAGAGTTTGTCGGAAAATCAATCTACCTCTTGAATAGTAGATTAATTGTATCTTTCACTATTGTTGGAAGAGTAATAAAAAATCAGCCCCGCATATTTGTGTTCCAGCATTATTCTTCTTATCTAGCTGTCTTTGCTTTCAAGTCGCATCAGTATCATTTGTTAAGGAGGCATAAAGATTATCACCAAAGAGGTCCATTTAGGAAGACATATAGCCCATCTCCAACATATTTTTGCTAAATCTATTGATGTACCTTAATTCAATCATCAAAATTGATTTCATTAAAGGAAAAGGCTAACAAGGAGTTGTAAAGACCACATATAGTTACAAAATAGTGCACCTTAAGCTACCCAAAGATATTAGTATAAAAAAAACAATGTCGTCTAAAAAAGCAATGGTGCAAGTGTTGTTGCTAGTGGAGTAGCTTCCATCACTAAAGAGATTAAAGAGCCTACCTTTAGCTAATTCAAGCAACAAAATGAGAAGTAAGTGCGTTATCAACTTTTGAAAGCTCTATGGTGGAGACATTACTATAGAACCAAACCAAACCAAGTCGTATGTCACGACTCGGCTCGGATGCTCGATCTAACAAGGCGGGTACGAAAAGTCGGACAATATTACATTTTCATCAATATACTAATAACTCGTCAACATAAACTTTTCTATTAACTGAAGAGCCACTAATACACAAATCATAAATTACCTGTTGTCATTTGCACGCCGCCTTCTATAGACAAATTCTTCTCTTTCAGCCATTTTTAAATCACTGAAAACTTACTTGAAACATTAGGAGGTTGGGTTGAGTTTACAGTGTAAACTCAGTGGTTAATTCTCATCATCACTTAATATGCATAAAATTCACTAAAATACACTAAAATTAACCTTTAAATTTGTGTACTTTTGCTTTACTTTATTCATTTCCTTTCATTTGTTTCATTTAAACATATCTCATCATACATATCCCATCATATAAAATCCATCATATTCATTCATAAAATTTCTTTAATCTATATTCTTTTTTCCTTTTTAATTCGTACAGGAGCATCTTCTAAATGTACCCAGTATATGATTTAGAATATTTGTAGAAGCGAATATTAACACTATAGGGAACCATAATACAGGGGACTCCTAAAGTTGTAATGCTATATAAAATTCATGTTCCAAAAGGTTCTAACAATTCAGGTGTTCAAAATAAGCTCTAAAAATCTCCTAGAAGTCTCTTGAAATATTAATTGTCAAACAAAGTTGAGTTATATGGTTGGCAAGTTGGAAGATTAGCTTTTCCTCAACTTAAAGCTATTATTTGATAGGATTGAAATAATCATTAAAGGGGACCTATTATCAAAAGATAAGTTAATGAAAGGGATGATCAACCTGACCATCCATTTCAAAGAGATTTGTAAGAAGAAGCTTTTTGTATAGTTTGGGCATTATATTAGTATTTTCTTATTTGGTTTTGATTTCTTGATGACGACTGTTGACCATAGTAATTCTCATTTCGTAGTGCTTAGATTGAAGAAGACGTCACTAGCAATTACAGCAATAATTGAGTCATCAATCAGGCATCATACAAAGGAGATCAAGATTTTGAAAGTTAGATCATTAATTATTCGTAGGAACAACACGTAGAACATTGGCTGACTAGGATAAGATATACTAATAAGGACTAGCCTTCCTTGGGATAAGTCTAGCTTTAGGATAAAAATCTTTTATTTTGTTTTAAATTTGATATTTTCTAATTGTTTATTTAAAGATTGGGTTACTTGTGTTGTGAAATTTGCTTAGGGATTATTATTATTATTAATTATGGACTTCAATTAGGTTGAATAAGGTCTTCTTTTTAAATTTATTCCTTCTATAATAATTGCCTTTTAGGCCATAATTCAACAATGAAAAGATAGTGATTTTCTTCCAAATTTTTTTCTTTTCCCATTCCTCTCCCCTCCCTCTCTCGAAGGCATCAATTGACTCTAGTGACCGAAACATGGGTTTTTATTTCCTTTGTTTCTGACCTCATCCATTGTCCAAAAGTAATTTCAGCTATTTTGTGTGGATGCTTGTCATTGAAATGCTTGTAAAATTTCATTTTGAAATTTAAAAAGATTTCCTTCATCCTTCTGTCCACTTAGGTGTATTGGTTGCTGATCCGGCGACATAGAAGAAGGATAAGAATCATTTTTTTTTGGCTAGATTATACATATATCTTTTGCCTTCTTTAGTATCTAATCTATTTTGTAAATAATTAAAAGCTAGTCTTTGCATCGCAGATTGCTTTATTAGATTCCTTATGGGCATCTTTATATATTTCCTAATTTTCAAAATTTTTACATCTAAACTAATTTTTATAGCATAACTTCTTATTTTTTATCTTTTCTTACACATTTTGATTCCATCACCAACTATTTTACTATTATAAAATTTTCTTTTTGATACTCCAAGCACATCCTTTGTAATATTTTTAATATTAGAAGCTTCCTCATGCACCGACAACATCTTAAGATTATGAATCTTACTCTCAAAGATATTTTTATTAGAGTTCTTTAAATGTCATCATCTAATTCTGGAATAACGATTTACTAATCTTCATATGATATTTATTGATTTAGAGAAAACATATAATAAAGTTCCAAGAGAAGTGTTATGAAGAGTTCTAAAAAAGAAATGGGTTAATAATACTT
The DNA here is from genome assembly GCA_016618105.1 of Dendrobium huoshanense. Classification (NCBI taxonomy): domain Eukaryota; kingdom Viridiplantae; phylum Streptophyta; class Magnoliopsida; order Asparagales; family Orchidaceae; genus Dendrobium; species Dendrobium huoshanense. The sequence continues at coordinate 74,700,259 of CM028351.1, forward strand.
ACATTCAAGTCATTGGGGTATGCTGGAGCTGTTACTTGTGTTCAAACACAAGGTGGTTTGACCAAGTATTTTTCGATTTTAGTTGGCTTAAATCAAGGATCAGCCTTAAGCCCATATTTTTTTGCTTTAATCATAGATGTTCTTGCTAGAGATTTGCAAGAGGATGTTCCCTAGTGTATGTTTTTTGCTTAGAATATTCTTCTTGTTAATAAGACTAAAGAGGGAGTTGAAGGTAAACTTGAATTATGGAGGTCAACCTTAGAGTTTAAAGGTTTTCGTTTGAGTAGATCTAAAACCTTATATATAGAGTGTAATTTTAGTAGTAATAGATATAGTGGGGGGTTTGCGACTTTGAGCGATCAATTCATTAATAAGAGTATACACTTTAGATAGTTTGGGTCTATTGTTCAGAGTGATGATGAAATAGATGGAAATTTATTAGTAAAGTTATGTTGTATGATAGAAAAGTATCACTCAAATCTAAGGGAAAATTCTATAAGATGGTGGTTAGACATGCAATGCTTTATGTCGCAGAATGTTAGTCATTAAAAGAGAAGCATAATATTAAGTTAAGTGTTGCAGAGATGACGATACTCAGGTGGATGAGTAGCTTTACTCTTAGAGATAAGATATGAAACGAGCATATACGTGAAAAGGTTGGAGTAGCTCTAGTGGCAGATAAGATTAGAGAGAGTCACCTTAGATGGTTTGGTCACATAAAACGGCGGCCTTCCGATGATCCGGTTAGGAGAGTAGATGTATGAGATTTGACCTATGTTAAGAAAGGTAGAGGTAGACCTAAAAAGACTTAGTTAAAAAATATTAGAAATGACATTTCTTTATTAGATTTAAATGAGAATTTGACTCTTAAGATGACACAATGGAGAAACTTGATTCATTTAGCCAACCCCATGTAGTGGGATAAAGGCTTGATGTTCTTGTTGTTGTATATATTTGTTCAAAGATGTTATAAGTGTTCTTTTCCTTGTCACTCCATCAAGTCTTGATTTGGGCAACCTACCTGCATCTCTGCATAGGGGGTGGCTTTGGAGGTGTTAAGCCTTTCTTTCATGCTTAAAAAAGCATGCATGATCGATGTCGTGTCACGTCGCGACCGGGGAGTGTTCTATCTCATTGCACTTAAAAAAAGTGCGCATATGTCTATCATTTGCATGACTAAAGATGCAAAATTTTATTGCCGCGTTGGAATGACGTACATGTGTACTTATTGTGCATACACACACACACACGAGAATAGGAGAGGTAGGAGTGTGTGAGGGCTAGGTTGTGGGAAGGAGGTGGTGTGGAGAGTGGAGATTGGGAATTAGGAGGGGAGGTGAAGCAATTGTTGGAATTTAGTGAGGCCAATTGAGAGGTGTTTTGTATGGATGTTGGATCGGTCGACAAATTGCACGAAAGAGAGGGATTCAGGAGTTGCTGAAAGACAAATGATGATTATAGGATTTTTTTTTTAAAATTTTTTCGAATATAGGTAAATGCGGATGGGATGGGATGTATAAGGAAGTTGGGATTTTGGGGATTTTTTTACTTAATTTTTAATTAATTTTTACAAAAATCATAATAAAGAGCAAAAGCAATAATAGTGATAAATAAAAAAAGTATTTATATTTCTCACCTAATAGCTTGTTGCTTGTGCGTGAACAAATTTTGAGCTTTACCCTAATGCAACAACTCAAACATTATCGATGTCATTTCACGGTAATTTTAACATTTCAAATGCATCGACGCATTCCATTTTGCTAACTGGCGACTTTTGTATGACATTGAATCTATAGGTCGTCATTCTCATCCTGTTTTATCAAATCGATCGAGGAGGTGATTTCTTTATTATTTTCGATGCTCTCAAAGTGGCATTGTAGTTCATTTTATGAATGGGCGGTGTTTGGATGATTTTGATTGTGATTGAGGTGTTTCAAAGTTGTTTTGCACGTTGCCGTTTTAATTGGTTGTCATTCTTATTGTGCTTGCTTGAATTAGTCGTGAGGAATATACGGAGGTCAACAACATCTTTAAATGAGAGTTATCTTCAGTTATTAGGAAGGCAATTAATCATGGAGCCTCCTGTAAAAAACTGTTTTCACGATCCTTTGTAAGGGTCAAGGAGCTTTCAAAACTTGAAATTTCCTCTAGTTTTATGAAAAATCTCTTATACGCCCATCAAAACAGTTTTAATATTGAGCATGCATTGAAAATTTTTTTTTGACCCATAAATGAGACATTAGAAGAATCTAGTGCACAGTTGACTTGGAATCATGTAACCAAATGTTATATATTGTTGTACTGTACCTTGGACGAATCTAATGCACAGTTGTTGGATTTTAAGCTTGCAAGGGTTTAGTAGTGGTGAATGCTAAAATACTAAACTTCATAGTTTCAGGAAGGAGATTTACAATCCATTATTGATTAAGTATCTTGATGTGTCCGCCAAACCAATTTAATACTAATCATGCATTGAAGAATTTTATTTGAATAGCCCTATGAAATTCTTGTCCGATGCATTGATATGATACCTCCATTAACCAATGAAAGTTTCATACATATGGGTACATTTTCACATTATTTTTCTTCAGATTGCAGTAGATGGAGCTTGTTGGATATTGGTCATAGATTTAGGATTGTACTTTATTTAGTTTTCTTAGGCATGTATTGTCATTAGTGTAGCATTTTGAGCCTATATATAGAGGCTATAGGTTGTAATAGAGGATATGGTTAAGAAATAAATTTGAGTTCAACTCTCTCCCTCTCCCCTTTCCTCTCTCCCTCCTCTCCCAAGAAGCTCAAGAAGGAATTGCTTCTTCCTCTCATGAAGATCCTAACATTTGGTATCATAGCCGGTTGGAGGGAACCGAGCTAGGTGGAGGAGGAGGAGGTTTTCTTGTCTAAAGAAACCAATTTTGAGCCTCGTTGAGGTGATCTCAAGGAGAGGAAGTTGAGCAGGAGATAGGGCGAACGAGGGGACGAGCGAGAACAGCTCTCGGGCTTCTTGTGCGATTCAAAGGGGATTGACATGGCTGTGGGAGAAAAAGCGGCAACCAAGGTCACGACAACTCAGGCGAGGGTGCCAAACAGGTGTTTGGGGTGCCAAAGAAAGGTGGGGCTGACGGGTTTCCACTGTCGTTGATGGGGAGCTGTTCTGCGGAGAGCACAGGTACTCTGATCCTCATGATTGCAGCTTTGACTGCAAAGTTGTTGTCCGAGAGGCCATCAATCAGGAGAATCTAGTTGTCAGAGCATCCTAGATCGTCAAGATTTGATCTCCCTATAAAAAGGATGGCAGGCATTTTCTTTGATGATCCCTTACGTTGTTTGCTTTGGAGCCCCGCTTCCCTCCTACGATCCGGATTGCTGACGGTCGGTTGGTTCGAAACCCCATCAATTCACATCATTTGTGTTGATGTTCCAAGATTTGGGCGGGACGAAATCAAGTTGCAGCTTGAAGAAGGCAACGTACTACACGTGAAGGGCGAGCCGGCCTCCTCTGTGTCAGTGGCAGAGGAGTTCTCACGGCACTTCTGGCTTCCTGACAGCGTGAAGGGTGTCATAGTGAGAGTTTAGCTTCATTCAACCGTTTTGATGAACTGCCAGATGATTTTGATTTTAGATTTTGATTTTAATGGAAAGCTTCCTGGTTCATTTGATGATGATGATCCCCATACAACAAATTTGTATGTTCGAAATCTCTCACCACATGTTGATAAAAATTTTCTTCTAAGGACATTTGGTAGGTTTGGGCCAATAGCAAGTGTGAAGATTATGTGGCCCAGAATAGAGGAGCGGAGGCGACAAAGAAATTTTGGAGTTTGAGATGGATTTGACGTTAGCGAAGAGCCTGGATCATAACATTGACAATGAAAATCTAAAGACAAAAGATTTCTTGATTCTTGGGAAAACCGTGGTTTGAACTTGACTGATTGAAATTTGGTGATGACAAGTCCAGCTTCAGATAAGCTTTCGAGGGTTGTTACGATGGAGGACAAGTTGAAGTCAAACGCTAGACTCGGTGGAGCATGGGATTAAGACGAGCAGGGTGTGGGCATTACGCAGGGCTCGGTACGCAGGTGGATATGTGCAGGGTGTGGTCTGAGTCAGACCATATGAGTGCAAAGCGCGGGTGTGGGGCTTGAGGCGCAGGGTGTCGGGCTTGAGGCGCAGGGCGCGGGCACGAGGCGCAGGGTGCAGGTAGGCGCAGGGTGCAGGTGGACCAACAGGGCGCGAAAGCAAGACGCATGGGGTGCGTGGTGTTAACCGTCCTGTGGATGCTATTGGCGGGGAAGATCGGTGGGTTGTTCTTTGTGGACAGCAGTTATCCTTTTTTGTGTGTAAATCTTGGACCAATGTGGAGATTGTTGGATATTGGTCTAAGATTTAAGATTATACTTTCTTTAGTTTTCTTAAATAGCTTGTATTGACATTAGTGTAGCATTTTGAGCCTATATATAGAGGCTATAGGTTGTAATAAATGATATGGTTAAGAAACAAATTTGAGTTCAACTCTCTCCTTCCTCTCCCAAGAAGCTCAAGAAGGAAGTGCTTCTTCTAATAGAGCTTCAATTAATATACTAGAGGTTTAACCATGCTTAATCTGCTTTATTTTTAGCGACACTATTTTCTTACCCCTCCAGTTGGAAGAGATTCATATTTGTTCTGTTTTTTTATGATTGGCTGATTACAATGGGTTTTATTTTTCTTATTAAATTTTCTGATTTCAGTGGGTCCTCTGATGGCCAATGGTTATCTGGCATTGAGTTTCTATGGCCAGCACTAATGGTTGTTTCTTCTGCCTTTCAAGCCGGCGCATCCATTCTCAAGGTTAATTATACAGCTGGCTGTCTATATTTTGGCATCTAGGATCTCAGAAACTCAATAAAAAGTTTATTATCGCAGGAATTTGTCTTCATTGATGGTGCAAAGCGCCTTCAGGTTCTGTTAATGATTATTTTTTTTGTTAGTACTCCCATCACAAGTTTCTTAAACTCTTGACGTGCTTTTTTACAGGGTAAAACTCTTGATATATTTGTAGTCAATTCATTTGGGTCTGGATTCCAGGTGATTTGATGATTCATTGGGTTAATTTAATATCATCAGCATGCTACTTCCTGAGAAAATGATAGCAAGCATGTAATTTTCTTCTCATGAATATTAATTGAGCCTCTACTGTTCTTATATATTGTGTCCGTGAAGCATGGATGTGGACTTGGCCAAGAAATGGCATGGATATCACATGAAAATAATGGAAAAATAGTGGATGTTGAGATAGCATCGAGCGTTTTTGTGAACCCTTGGCTGCTAATAGAGCAACACCACAAGCCACAACGATAGGCTATTACTAACACATACGGACAAACTCGGGCAAAGGCTGTTACAATCTCAACCACTGGATCCTAACCAACTTAGCTCATCTCAGCCGTTTAGCTTTCTTGTATTTGGTTATGTTTCTATATATAGGTGCTGTAGCACCTCATTTAGGATATCCTGTAATTTAATTCTGTTGAGCAATTGTATTTCATTTATGTCGTCTTCTTGCTTGCGTCTTGTGTTGCTACTGTCTTCATGGTATCAGAGTCACGCTGGCTCTCATCTTTTTCATCTTCCTTTTCTCCAGCGGAGTAATCCTCCATTGGAACCCCTCCTTCGCCTTATTCCTTCCAGAATAGATGGCTAGTTCTTCTTTCTCCCACACCGGCGAACTGACCGCCGCAAACAACTCCAACAACCCGGTCATTCCTTCTTCTCTCAAGTTCTTGATCTCCAACATCAAAACGCTTGTTCCCACTAAGGTTTCAAATGACAACTACGCGACTTGGCGATCTCAGATGCTGAAATTCTTTCGGGCCAACAACTATACTGACTTTCTTGATTGTAACTCGACACCTCCCTCTCGTCTTCTTCACCTACCTGATGGTTCTTCCTCTATCAATCCCACCCACACCAATTGGATGCTTGCAGATCAAAATCTTTCCGCTGCCCTCTACTCGACCATCTCCCCCACGATTCTCCCATATGTCTTAAATCTTGACATTGTTTGAGACATTTGGGCTACCTTAGAGAAAAGATTGCAAGCCACACATAGATCTTGGGTCATTCAGCTCAAGAATAAGCTACATCATATCACCATGGGTCAGACGACGTTGCTCCAGTATCTTATCAATGTCAAAACGTTGGTAGACAACATTGCAGCAGCTGGGACATCCATAGACGCCGAAGACGTCATTTTGTATATCTTGAACGGCCTCCCTCCACAATATCAAGCATTCAAGACGTCCATACGCACCAACCTCACGCCGATTAGCCTTGAAGATTTGTATTCACTTCTCCTCAGCAAAGAAATCAACCTTCTTGCTGAATCTATAAAAGAATCAGCCATCACTAACACGCATTCTGCTCTTTTCTCGGCTCGAGGACGAAGCTGCTCTAGAGGACGCTTCCAATTTCATTATGGTCGCAGAAAATCCTCCTCTAACTCTGCCAATCACCCATGGAACATTTATCCCACAATTTGTCAAATCTATGGGAAGCGCAGCCATGTTGCACACACATGTTGGCATCGTCTCGACACCAGTTATCCCACCCCTAGCACTTCTTCGACTGCTTTCCTAGCCTCCATCCCGAAGTCCTCTTCAGAATGGATATTAGACTCCGGCCCTTCTACGCACTTGACCAACTTCCTTGACGGTCTCAGCAACATCGAAGAATATTGTGGCACATACAATGTTGCCATAGGAGACGGTCGTATGCTCCCATCTCTCACTCCGTCCGCAGAATTCTTCCTACGCCGAATCGTAAGAGTTTGTCTCTCTCCCTCTACAAATCATAAATACAAAACTCTTGAACTCATTCATACGGATGTATGGGGCCCTGCTCCGATCTTGTCTACTCAAGGATTTAAATACTACGTTTTATTTGTTGATGACGATTCTCGTTATATGTGGGTGTTCCTTCTTAGAAACAAATATGATATCTATGCTACATTTCTTAAATTTCATTAGTTGAGAACAAATACTCTTGTAAAATCAAATACCTTCGCAGCGATGGTGGCACAAAATTTATAAATCTTAATCTCCAACGTTACCTTCAAGACCATGGCATTTCCCACAAACTCAACTGTCCTTACACCCTCGAACAGAACTGTCTTGCTAAAATGAAACATCATCATATAATCGAAACTACTCGAACTCTTCTCAACACAACCAATCTTCCATTTTTCTTTTTGGCCAGATGCTCTTCTAACCGATGTTTACCTCATCAACCTCATGCCCTCTCCTAACACAGCTAACCATTCTCCTTGTCAACTACTTCTAAAACAAACACCTTCATATCAACATCTCAAGGTGTTCGGCTGCTCTTGCTTTCCTCTTCTACCCCCTCACACCCATCACAAATTAAACATCAAATCTCCTCATCCTGTTTTTCTCAGATATGCTACTAACTATAAGGGGTACAAATACATGGATTATACCTCTGGTCGTATAATCATTTCCCTTTATATGACATTCGACGAGTCTACATTCCCTTATTCCTCCCCCTCCTCTAGCTCACCCACTTCTACACCTCCTTCAAATCCTAATCTTCTCATTCCCACTTCTCTTATCTCCTCTACCAACTCCTCCAATATTCTCTTTTGCCCTCAACCTTCGACTCATTCCCATTCACCTCCCACGGTTATCTCATCTGCTCCTATCCTGCCACCCACACTTGTTACTACTCTAGCTTCATCCGATCCACCCCCGTAACTATCATCTCCTTCTCTTCCTATTCGATCCACTCATCCATGATTACTCATTTGCAAACCGGCTCCTTAAACCTCGTCAACACATGAATCTACATCATAACACTACCTCCATTCCGCTCACCCCAACCTCTTATACTGAAGCGTCGAAACGCTCTCAATGGAGGGCAGCCATTGCTTCTGAGTTTCTTGCTCTTTAACAACAAGACACTTGGTCGCTTGTTCCTCCACCTAACATTACCATTCTTGGCTCTCGATGGACATACAAAACAAAATAAAACACCAATGGCTCCATCATTCGACATAAGGCCCGCCTCTAGCTCAAGGCAATCGTCAGGAATACGATTTAAATTACAAAGAGACCTTTAGTCCCGTTGCCAAATTCCCTTCTATCCGCATTCTCCTTACGGTTACTTTCCATAGCAATTGGCCCATTCACCAACTTGACATTACCAACGCTTTTCTCCATTGTCCTATCCACGAAGAAATCTATATGAAACAACCCCGGTTTCGAAGATTCTCAATATCGTCATCGCGTGTGTCTTCTTCAAAAATCCATATACGGCCTCAAATAGGCACCTGACTAATGGTTTCAAACCTTCTCTCAAGTCCTTCTCTGGGGTTGTTTTCAGAAAAGCAACACTAATCCATCCCTATTTACTTATCACCATAACAATCATCAAGCTTATTTTCTTATTTACGTGGACGACATTCTTCTCACCGACGATCACTCTCCCACTTCTTCACATTATTTCATCTTTAAACAAGCATTTCTCCATTAAACATCTTGGGAAACATTCCAAATTTTTGGGAATAGAATTCACTCATGATCCCACTCAACTTCATCTCTCGCAATCCGCATATGCTTAAACCATTCTCCAACAAGCCGGTCTCTTAAACTGTAAACCCATTTCTAATCCCTCATACACTAAGCTACCCACCAATGTTCTCACTGACCCCCACCTCTCTGATCCCACTTCATACCGTCAACTCACCAGTTCCTTACAATATCTAACTATCACTCGTCCTAATCTCTCCTTCGCGGTTAATCACCTCTATCAACACCTCCACAATCTCTTACTCATACACTTTCTCAAACTCAAATGCCTTCTTCGCTACCTTCATGGCACTATTCATTTTGATCTTCCAATCTACAAGTCATCTCTTCATCGCCAAGCTTTTGCAGACGTTGATTAGGCCATGGACTCTACTACCAGATGCACAGCTTCCGGATATTGGTCTTTTCCAGGAAATACTCTAATCTCCTGGACTGTCAAGAAACAACGAATCACAGCTCAGTCTTCTACAAAGGCTGAATACCGAGCTTTAGCTACGGCAGCCTCGGATGTCTATGGCTTCGACGACTTGTCTCAAATTTTCGTATTTCTCCGTCTACTCCTATAGATATACACTGCAATACTATGTATGCCATCGCTCTTGGCAACAACCCCGTCTTTCATGGCAGAACAAAACATGTTGAGGTGGATGTCCACTTCATTCGTGACCACATTCAAGCCCAGGAAATCAAAGTTGTTCCTATCTCCACCAAGGAACAAATAGCTGATGTTCTCGCCAAACCGCTTTCTACACCTCGGTATCAGCTTTTTCTAACCAAATTGACAGTTCATCCTTCACCGTTCGTTTGTGGGGCGTAATAGAGCAACACTACAAGCTACAACGACAGGCTACTACTAATACATCCGGACAAACTCAGGCTAAGGCTGCTACAATCTAAACCACTGGATCCTAACTAACTTAGCTCATCTCAGCCGTTTAGCTTTCTTGTATTTGGTTCTGTTTCTATATATAGGTGTTGTAGCACCTCATTTAGGATATCCTTTAATCTAACATGTTGAGCAATTGTATTTCATTTCTTTCGTCTTCTTGCTTGCGTCTTGTGTTGCTCCTGTCTTCAGCTACAACCTGTCGGAGAGAAATGAAATTGAGAATGTTCGAGGAATGAGGCATTGTGTGTGGGCGAATAATTTAGGATTGTGAAGATAAAATAAGAAATTGAGTTTTTATTTTTGTGAAGATAAAATTTTAAAACACAAGAAATTATATTTAAAAAAATTCCATAAAATATTTCTAGCGTGTGTCAATTTGTTTTTAATGGGACATGTGAGTGTCCGTCGTATGTTGTGTCGATATGTGTCGGACAATTATGAGGACATCGACAGACGCTACAGACATGTTTATCGCCGGCGAAACCGCAGATCGACGGCCACGATTCAGCGTCTCTACTTTTGATATAGATTTTATGATTATTGTCTTAGTTATTTTCTGTTTTTCCCATTTTACCCCTGTGGGGAGTTATCTGTCTTGTAGCCCTTGAGGGCATTTGAGTCCTTTTTATTTTATGTCTTTGTTAGAGGCTATATATAGCCTTCATATTGTAATTTTGATTTTTCAATGAATATTTGAATGAATTTCTATTGTTTGTCTCTTTGCTTCTTCTTCTTCTTGCCTTGCATGATAGCTTGAAGTTAGAGAGGAGATTGAGAGCCCAAGGTGAGGGCGAAAAGCAACACCCACCAGTCATTAGAAGAGTCCGTGGCTCGTGGTTTATCCCGGTATTTCGCTCTTCTTCATCTTTCCCCAAAACCCGCCGGCCCAAAGCCATTCTACCCGTCGGCCACCACTTCCCCCCCCCCTCTTGCCGCCGGCGAGACTTCCCCCTTCCCGACCTCCTTTTCCTCAATCTCTACAACGGCTAATTTCGAAATTCAGGATTTTGAATTTCGAAAACCTTCCAAATTTGGAACATCCAAATTAGGAAAGTATTGACTCCGCTTTCATGACGAAATTCGAATTCAAACGGATTTCGTATTAATTCTCCTTACACGTCATGCACCCAATTTGGAAACCTTTCAATTACTCCCACACCAAATTTCCCCCTCAAGGTGCCGCCGGCCCCATGCTTGGGTGGAGCCCATTAATGCTCCATTAAGGCATTGATTCCCCTTGAATTAGGAATTAACTCCAAATTATTTTCCCTCCCTAATTACTTAAAACTGAAATTAATTTCAGTTTTAAGTTTTCAAATCCACCTCCTCACCTCAAGGAAGCCGCCGGCCACCCCATTGAAGACCCCCTTAATGGCTCTTTAATTCCCCTTAATTAAATTTGAAATTTGAAAAGGATTTCAAATATCTCCCTCCAAATTTAATTAAATCTGAAATCAAATTCAGATTTTGATTAAAACTTCCCCACACCTCCTCATCACCCAATCGCCTAACCCTAGCCGCCCCCTTCCCTCCTCTTGGCCGAGACTCTTCCTCTCCTCGGAGATTCCGCCGTCTACCCCTCCTCTCTTTGAAGGAATCTCCACTCCAAGCATGTATGGCGGATCCGGAGCTTGAGTGGGGTATAGTTTTCCAAGCCGACGGAAGCGTCGACATCCTACGGTCACCTTGCTTCGACGTAGGATTTGAAGACGAAACTACCGTGGAGGAATACGTGGATAGAGTCGTGCCTATCCTTGCAAGCATCTACGACCGAAGACTTTCAAAGCACACTTGGAGCCTCAACGGTCGTCTACGACTTCCATCCCAACCGGCAACTTTTCCTTCGACGAAGTTCTTTGGCGCCCTCTCCCTAGTGGTAACTTCTTTCATCTCTTGGATCTTCTATCTCCGCCAAAAGTCCACTACCTCTTGAGTGATACGGCCCCAAGGTGAACTTCTCATTGCTAAACGTTGGGTTTTGTTGTTGTGCTTTGCATACTAATTCGCCTAGAACTTTGAAAGAATCGTTTTGGTTAATCTAGTTTGCAACTCTTTCGCCTAAGCAAAGTTAACGTTTCGACATCTTAACTCAATCTTGCATGATCCCATAAAATTATAAAAGCAAACTTTCACAATTCTCTTTTTTAATTTTGAACGTAACTCCTAGTAGTTTTACATCAACAATGCATACTTTTTTTAGGAGAAGTGTCATTGCATCATAGGAGAAAATGACATGCATTATCTAGTTATAGGGGATTAGGCTGGGGTATATTCCAAATGTATCCTATCAAAGTTGCAATGGCGTCCAGTAAGCTTTAGTAGCTTAAAATGTTAAAAGGACACACCACATAACTGTTTCATAGTCTCCTGTCATATGACCATCCATTTTGTTACATGTACCCTACATAGATTTGTAGGAGAAATCGTTTCTTTCAATTATCCCTGCTTCAAAGTTTTTGTTTGGCATAAGAACCTTCAAAGCTTGGTGGGCTCCTAAAAAGTAAAACTGACTTATAAATATTCTTCAAATGTGCAGGCTCTTTTTGTCTTTCTTCTTCTTCCTTTTCTGTCCAATTTGAGAGGAATTCCTTTCACCCAACTGCCACAGTACCTGAAATATGGTGCTGCATGTTTCTTGAATATCGGAGGCCATATAGCAGGCAAGCTGCTTAATAATTTTCTTACCTTCCAAATCAAGCATTTCCTACTTAGTTTTCTTGATTTTAAGGTTCACTTTGGAAAATGTATACTAAATGCAAGAGCTATTTATTTAAATTTTTAGTAGGCTTAGTATAAAATCAAGCTTTTACAACGTATACTTAGTTAAATGAAATAATACAGTGCGACTTTTTTTATTAGCATAGTAAGACTAAGGCTTCGTTTGGGACGGCTTTCTTTCTGCTTCTTAAAACAACTTTCTAGTTCAATAATTAAAATTTTTGTACTAGAAAGTTTCTTTAAGAAGCAACAAGAAAATCGTACCAAACAAAGCCTAAGACTTATCATTTTGCGTGACATATGCATCATAATATAAAAAATAACATTGAATAATGGCCTAATAAATATTATGAAATGCTAGTTAGAAATTAAGTTCTATAAATTAAGAAAGATGACTAGAGATACATTCATAAAATAGGGCAAGTGGCATAGCTATACAGCTCTGGTAGTCTGCAACGCTTAATAATCTATACCATTTTAGAAAAATATTTGCTAGTCGATCATGCAATAATTCATGATGTGAGTTCTTTTTCCCTCAAATTTGAGTTTATTGATTGAATGCTGATATTTGATTAATGTGGCTGCAATCTTCTGATAATCTGACTCTGTTTCTTGTCACATTTTTCAGATTGCGAAGGTGCCCCATTTCTACCACTGCTTTTCATATTAACCAACATAGCTTTCAACATTTCTTTGCTTAATCTGGTGAAAATGTCTTCTGCGTTACTTTCTTCACTTGCAGCTACTTTAGGAGGTTTCTCGCTCCCCCCCCCCCTCCATTTACACTTTGTTAGTCAAATGGGATTAGCCACAGTGACTTTATTGGTTTATGAAACACTCTATTTTCAAGTTTTGAGAAATTTTAATGTCTAAAACTTGTGTAATTTTTTTTATTGCAGTGCCTCTTTCAATATACATTCTGTCCCTTCCATTACCTTACATTCCTGAAGGCACAAATTTGAATGCATTTTTCGTCATTGGAACTGCGATTCTTGTGTTGGGTTTGACACTTTATAATCTTCCCAAATCAGGCAACCAGCCCCATAGAAATGATTGAAGATTCCATCTCTCACCAGTTGCAGAATATATTCATCTGTGGCAGTGTACTGTGCAGTTCACACATTTTTTTTTAAAAGAAAGGTAAGTAAAGTGCCAAAGTTTAAACTACCACATACGCATGTCCATTCCTGTAACTCATGGGTTCTTAACAAGCAGCATATATAAATTAATTAAGACTTCGTTTGCGACGGCTTTCTTACTGCTTCTTAAAACAGCTTTTGAGTACAAAAATTTTTATACTCGAAAGCTGTTTTAATAAGAAGTAAGAAAGACATCTAAGGCTTCATTTGGGATGGTTTTTTTATTGTTTCTAAAAGCAATTTTTTAGTAAAAAATTAAAATTTGCATGCTAAAAAATTGCTTTAAGGAGTAAGAAAGCCATCCCAAACGAAACCTAAGGCTTCTTTTGGGACAACTTTTTTATTGCATCTTAAAGCATTTTTTTAGTTAAAAAAAATAAATTTTTGTGCTAAATAGTTGCTTTAAGAAGCGGTAAGAAAGCCGTCGCAAACGAAACCTAAATCTTTACTTGCCAGAAATACATGGACTTAAAGCAGCTTTTTAATTTTTGTACTAAAAGTTACTTTAAAAAATAATAAAAAAGTCATCCCAAACGAAACATAAATATTTACTTGCATGACATACCTGAATTTTTTTCCTTACCAGGCTTAATCATTTTTATGTCGCAGGTCAGAAGGCCCTAGGTCAAGGCTGATTCATTTCATGTACAAGTGAATAATATACATTTTCGCTTCTAACTGATTTTATCTGTTAGCTTCATTATGAGAACATTACAGGGACCAATTCGATTCATTGTATATTTAAGTATTGTGTTTGATGTTGTGAACTTAATTATGAGCAGCACAACATTTGCTTACCTGACATAGATGATTTGGAAAATATGGAGCATTCATTTTTGGAAAGAGAAAAGGATTAAAATTAAGTCATTAAAAAGGGTGCACGTTTTAAATATTTCAAGTATATTATCCAAAATGATGATGAAATAAATGGGGATATTATTATTATAACTCAACTTGGATGGTTTTGAAGTGGAGGATTGCATTGGGCATATCGTGTGATAGAAAAGCACCCTCAAATTTATGATAAAATTTTATAATATGATGTTGAGACTTGCAGTGTTTTATGGAGCAGAATGTTGGGCATTAAAAGTGAAACTTAAAATTAAGTGTTGCAAAGATGAGAATGCTCAAGTGAAATGAGCATATATGTGAAAAGATTGGAGTAGCTGTAGTGGAAAATAAGATTAGAGAGATCTGTCTTATATGATTTGGTCACATAAAACGTCAACATTATCACGTCAACATTATCACGTCAACATTATCGTCAATTTGTTAGGATTGTAGATATAATAAATCTATTGTATGTTAAGAAGAAAGGTAGAGACAGGCTTAGATGAAATCTTGAACTTTTAAAAAATAATTTTCTTTAATCATTGGGCATAAATCCTTCAACATTAAATTTTAACCTTTTGAGTAATGTTCTATTAAAAGTTTTTAATATCAGATCCATTGAAGTTATGCATTAAGATGCACTAATTTTTTATAAATTAATAGTTTATTGTAAGGTTGTTGTGAAAATATAAGTCTGATTAAAAAAAGTTAATTTTAATAACAAAATTTTTAAAAAATAATGAGAAACTAACAAGAAAATAATAGCCAATTATTATTGATATTTAAAAAAAAAACAAAGAGAAAACTATTCCAAATAAATCATTAATAAAAAAAAATGTTAAAACACAACTCCCCTTGGCCTATTGGTTGAGAGCTTAGGCTTCCAACTAAGAAGTACAAGGTTCGAGTTCATGTGTATGCGTTGTGTGTGTGAGTTTGCCTTAAATGGCCTAAATGTCCCAAAAAAAAAAAAATGTTAAATATTATTCTTCTCTTTGAACGAAGAAATTAGTTCTGCAAGTTCAATTATATTTTTAATTAACAAAATCTAAAATATATTATTTTTCAATACCATGTGGTAAAACACTTTATTTCTCCTAATGAACCTGAATGGATGCTTATTAAATATTTGTTTAGAAGATCTACAGATTTCAAAACCTGGAACAAAATTAAAAAAATTCCAGCCCGCAACAAGCAAAACAACACTTATGTTTTGTTTGGAACAGCTTTATTACTTAGCACAAAAATTAAATTTTGTACAAAAAAAGTTATTTTAAGTAGTAAGAATGCCGTCCCAAACAAAATTTTTGGCTTCATTTGAAACAACTTTATTATTTATTTTTCAAAGCAGATTTTAATACAAATTTTTTTAAAAAAAGTAATAAAAAAATCTGTCCAAAACGAGAGCTTTTATTCTGTACGGACACCGGACGAGAATAACTGTCCGGTTAAGTACTGGGTACCCAGCGGTACTGAGTGCCGGTACCGAGTAGCCGAGTAGGTACCCAACAATGAGGTGATATGACGCATTTTTATTGGTCTCCAGACGCCATCCACACTCCGCACAGAATAATAAATCCCAAAATGAAGGCTTACTCAGATGTTTAACTCGCTCAACTAACCTTGTAGAATGAGTCCATAATGGCCTGAGCAAGATATTCACAGTTGGCAAGAGAAACCAGCCAAAGATATTCTTCAATCTTTGGTCATATGCACATGCCACTTGTCTGTCATATTGTCACTGTGCAGCAAAGAGAGTTCATATTATGTCATTAAAACATGAAAGAAACTTTAATTTTTTGGAAATCACTCGAAATTTGGTTTAAATAGAAAATTATGATAAAAAAATTATAACAATGCAGTTATTTATATGACAGCATACAAATTATAATGATAAGTCTTAACAATTTCATCATCATCATCATCATTAATTATTGTGAGTTTTTTTTTTTTTTAATAATTTGGGTTCTTTCCATTTCCTTCCGAATATTTTTGTTTTTTAATAAACCCGCAAAGGGGCATCTCAATTACTAAGAGAAATTACAAGCCTTAAAGCACAGGTAGCTCTCTAAAAGGACAAACTTTGAAGAAAACCTACGAGCAGACTTTCTATCTATTACAAGCAAGCAAAAGAAAATAAGCCAAACTAGCAAAGTACTAAAGAAAACCCAATTCTCCGAGAGAAACCGGGCCACACGAGCCACCCAAAGCACCACTAGAAGAAACACAAAGGTCCAAGCAACATTAGCGACGAAAAAAAAACATGAACCAAAGGAACTGCAACCAGCCAAAAGGACTCAGTATGGCAATCCTGCATCCACCAAGAGCAAGGAAGTGACCATCCATTGGTAGTTGAAAGCCACACCAACCAACTGAAATTCTGAGCAATGAGGAAACCACACTAACCACCAAGGTTGCCAACTCAAAGCCAACCCGGGGATAAGCAGAAAATCCCCATCATAGTCCAAACATCAACAGAAAAGCGCAAACAATCACAATAGGAATCACATTTTTTTCTTATATTTACTTTTAGGTATCTTTCTAGCACCAGATGAAACAGATTGATCAACAAAACGACTAGCCATAAAATTATACGTATCTTGTGAATCTTGAAATATTTTCAATCTCATCAACATCACCATCGGACACATTCAACCAAAAAGAATGATCCACACAAGCTTACTCACAGACAATGCTAGATGGGCTCCGCATTGGACACGATCAAAATAGGAATATCAATAAAAGTTTTCGACACAGCCAAGTTAACTGAAGGATTACCAGCATCCCCAAACACAAAATCCAAACAAAATTCTTCCTCATCATCAACATTACAAATGATAGGAGAAGTAACCGATGTGTTGGGAGATGGGGAAGGAACAATATTGTTAAGAATCAGACACATTTCTTTCCAAATCTTCTGAAACTAAATCAAATCAAGTAGGTTAGGCTCAAATCAATATTGTTGAGCCAAACTCGTTTGAGCTGGATCCATTTTTAGCCTTGGTAAGGTCAAAGATTTAACAATTTCATGGGCAAAGCCAATGATCATGATGATGATAATGCCAGCTAGAACTACAATGATAATTTAGATATGAATCAATAGATTGAATCAAGAAGCTATTTGTTATTGAGCTATATTAGGGACTAAGGCTTTGTTTGGGATCATTTTCTTACTGTTTTCATGCAGCTTTCTAGTAAAATAAAATAAAAATTTATACTAAAAAATAGCTTTAAGAAGCAGTAAGAAAGCTGTCCCAAACGATCCACATAATCAGCCCCACAGTGGGATAAAGGCCTTTTGCTATTGTTTTTGTTCTTGTTTAGTATTATATAATTAAAATATTGAATAAATAGTGTGATGGAATGAAAATTAATTTTATCATTCATAAAATATTAGAAATAATGTTGTTTCAATTACTATTAGTTTAGCATAACATCACTAATATGTGTGTGTATATATATATATGGTCAATTAAAATTTCAATTTGGTTCAAACTTGATAAGAGAATTAATAATGAGCTTTGGTATGTCACCAGAAATTGCCTTGATCGTGCATAAATCTCGAGGCATATTTAAAATGAACTTTCAAAATTAGTTTTTTGTATAATCCAAACTCTGATTTCAACAAACTTAGTTAAATTGAACGCCTCAATGAGATAAATTAATCAAATGACATCAAAATTGGTCCAACCCAAGTCCAAACAGGCCCAAATTAAGGGGTAAGCATATGAGAAGGCTTCATGATATTAAATGGATGATCAAATGATATTCAAATACAACATGTTTATAGTTGAATTGAGAGGCTCGACGAGCTCAAGTTCGCTTAATTTCATTGTCATTAAGACAGTTAAATACTGAACAAATGCTCTTTGATTAAGCGGATCAATGCAGGTCGTTGATGGAACATTCTGAATTTGCTCCGTATATTTTTTCTTATTTATAGAGTATGCTATTCTCAAAATATATAAGTAGGTCCTCTCTCTCTCTGCATGAGAGGGACTTAGAGACTTGGACCATGGGCTATAGATTTAAGAGCATTCAAAAGCTTGAAGAATATCGAAGCTCCATCCGAGCACCATCGCTGGTGAACGTTCCTTGCCTTGGACTTTTACTAATTGATAGTCGTTGGACGTCCACCTTGTCACCGCTGTTGGACCTCAACCCAGCAATCGCAGCTACCGGACCTTAACCTTATTGTCATTGTCGGACCTCATGTTGGTCGCCATCATTGGACCTCCGCTCGCCATCACCATATAACTTCAATTCGGCCACTACCACCTGGGCTCTACTCAACAATCATCGTCAAAGCTCTCATCTCTTGGCCACCGCCATCAGAACTTCTGTTGACTATGAATCCTCCGACCTTAATTTCTCGTTGACTATGGTCCTTAGATCACAATTGCCCGTTTACAATTCTCAGACAAATGTCTCCCAACTATAGTCCTCCGATCACTGTTGCTTGAATACAATCCTTTTGATCTTTGTTGCCTACTGACAACGGTCCTCCAATTGCCATCGTCTGACTACAATTCTTCCGACCTCAGTGACAAATCGGCTACGGTCCTCAGACCATTATCATCCGACTACAGTCCTTAGACTACCTTCACCTTGACCACGGTCCTTCAAACCTCTATCGCTCTTGACTATGGTCCCTTCGACCATCGTCACGCAACTATGGTGCATTCTACACCATTGCCCGATTACAGTCCATTCGACCTTCGTTGCTCGACTAAGTTCCCTCCTATCATCATTGTTCAATTATAGTCTTTCCGACCTCTTTCGCTTGTCTATAATCCTTATAAGATGTATCACACAATTTCGATCATCAAACCACCATCATCCAATTGCAATCCTTTGACCTTAGATGTATTTTTTAATTAGCCAAGATGAAAAGATTTCATTATATTTGAACAAATTACAAAGATCGACCCATCCCTCAACTAAAAAATAATAAGAATACAATATCTCTGAATATTGGTCAAACTTTAGATGGGTACTCATGAATTTTTATTGATCTTGATTGAATGAAAAGTATTAGAAATATGGTGACAACAATTTGGAGAAGATTCAATAGAGCTACGATGACGGTAGGAGATCTAATAATAATCAGTGAAAGAGCGAAAGATCAACAATGGTTGGAGTTATAGCAGTAGTCAACAGACGGGAAAAAGTTCGACGAAGGTTGCTAGTCGAGAAGAGATATGGTAGTAACCGACGAATAGATAGACTTCTGTGATGATCAGTGGTTTGGAAAAGATCCGACGATGACCAACAAACATATGGAAGTCCGGTCGGCAGTCGGTAAGAGATTCAACGGTGGCCAACGAACAAGTGAAAATTCAATGATGGTCGGTGGTTAGGAAGAGATCCGACGGTTACCAGTAAACACTTTGTAATAACTCATATTTTTTTAGGTCCCACATTCTACTAGGTATGCTTCTGATCACTTCCTGTCTACTATATCTCATGAAGGTAATTCTGGACGGCTTACTTTGTAATAACTCATATTTTGATCCATTAAAATAAGTTTTTTAGGAGTCATTATAAATGCAAATCACAAATCGTCTTTACTATAACATAGATATTACAGTGTTTTAATTATACTAATTTCTAGGGAATTGATATAAATCTGTAAGAAATATACATCAATCGATATAAGTGAGCTTTTTTCTATCCTTAGGTGTTCGTTTTGTAAATTTATTTCACAAAAACATTTTTAATATGATGGGTTATTTTATGGATATTTTCTTATAATTTTTTGGTGCTTCAAATTGAATGATATAAGAGAATTTATATAAGTTTTATACTAAAAACTGAATAAATTATATAATTACATTTGTGTTATATTATTATTTTATTATAAATATCTAAAGGCACTCATAGCATTTAAATCCCAAGAACAAATTTATATGTTAATAATCAAGCAATAACAATTTGATTATTAAAGTTTAGTGATGGTTGTCACGATTATTGATAGTGGCCATTTGTGGTGATCCCAATAAAAGGCAATAAAGCTCTTTAGCTCTCAGAGTTCTTGATCATCTTATATGGTACAAAATTAGGCTATATTTTTAGCCATCGTGAAAGAGGCATTTTGATAAAATTGGGCTTGATGCATCATCAAAAAATTACATTGATCGAGCACGAATTTCGAGACAAAATAAATTTGGAAACTTCAAAAATTAGATCGGAGACCATCTGAATTCCGATTTCAGCAAACTTATAGTCAAACTGAGCATTTCGGAAACACAAACCCAACGACACCAAAATTGACTCAATCTGAGCCTAAATGAGTCCAAATCAAAGACTTGAAGCATTTTTGGAAGGATCGAACCACAATTTGGGTTACCTAACGATCTCCAATCATGGCATGCTTATAGTAGAATCGAGTGGCTCGACGACACGAATCCAACAAGCGCATGATCATCAAATTTTGATATCATTAAGACAGTCAAATATCCATTGAACGGTGCATGATCGTAGGAATCAAGCTCGGTCATCCATTCAAATCACTCCAAATTTACCCTTGATCTTCCACTTATTTTCAAGACATGCCACTCAAGAATTCTATAAATAGAACCCCATTTCCTCATGAAAAGAAAAAAGAAGCCAAGAGAGAGGAAGGAAGAGAAGGAAGAAAGCTCTAGCCGCCTAGTTCCTCCTCGACCACCATCGGAGTGCTGCCGCACCACCGCCGGGGTACTGCCATACCACCGCCGTAGTTCTACCACACCACAGCCGGACCACCAAGGGACGTCGGAGTGCTGCCGGACCACCACCGGAGTACTGCCGCACCACCGACGTAGTTCTACCGCACCACCGTCGGACCACCAAGGGACGCTAGAGTGCTGCCGCACCACCGCCGTAGTTCTGCCGCAGCACCGACGGAGCACCAATGGACGCCGAAGTACCATCCGAAGCTGAAGTACCCCTTGAAACTGAAGTGCCACCGCCGATCCACCGCCTGACACCGGAGTGCCGCCGGACCACCACCTGACAGTGGAGTGACGTTGGACTTTTGCAAAACTCTCAGTTGATATTTGTAATATGGTCGTCTTCAAGGACAAGTTAGACAATTGTACTTTTCTCAAATTTTAGTGGAATGATTTTCAACTGGGCTAGGCCCCGTGATTTTTTTTCCCTTTTCGGGTTTTCCACGTAAAAAATATTGTGTTCTCGATGTGTGAGCTGGATATTCGTGCAACGCTAAGACGTAGAATTATAACTCTATCGCCGCGTATATTCTAGCCCGCAACAGGGCTAAATTCAAACTAGTACTAGTCTATCGACTGGTCCATATTGATTCTCCTAATCATTCATCATTTATTTACTATTTGAGTAACTTAATGATTTCAAAATCAATTGGCCTTAGGCTTGTTAAATTTTTTTCATTGAGCCACTTGATTTGATTTTAAACATGCATTATTTGTGGATCGTTTGGTCCTATAGGTAATGTTCAAAACTTTTTTTAAGTATGCTTCTTTGATTTTGGTTCATTTAGACTCTGGTCAAATCATTTGTGATGTTGATGGGTTCATATTATAGAAATGTTTAATTCAACTATAATTTTGAAAATCAAAATTCAAATGATCCTCAATTTAATTTTTAAAGTTTCCAAATTGGAGTTTTAAAAGCCAAAAATCACTCATATTTATTCAAAACTTTCTAGAGTTTTTTATCGGTACAAAGGTACCGATAAACCCTAAATTTTAAAAAATATACATACAAGAAAACTATAAAGATTAAAGCCAGCCAGCTCTCATCCCCTAAGATTTCCTCATGGGTTGCCATTCAAGCAAAATTCCTGCCAACTCTCTCATTCCGCTCCCCGTTCTCCCTTTAGCTTTGACTGTCTGAAACAAGCCATCACCTTCCTCCTCGAGAAGAACAAGGAGGTCGTCCGCATCATCTTAGACTGCAAAAAGACAGTCAGGAAGAACCCTAAACTCTTTCTTCTCGTAAAAGACTATTTTGATAAGGGTCTCCACAACCTCGACTTCTGCACCGCCCTCGAGAACTGCCTCAACAATGCCCAAAACTTCCTTCACTCCGACAAAGCCGACCCAGCACTAAAATACGAGAAGGCCAAAGCCGAATTGAAGCGTTTCAAGGAAAGCGTTGATCTCTTCGCAAAAGAATTCCTTGACGTCTTCAACTCAGTCAACCAACAGCAACTCTCAATGCTGGAAAAATTACTTCTTGAAAAGCAGAGGATTGACAAGAAGCTTAAATCGGCTCAGGCATGGTGAGGAAACTTTTTTCCATAATTTTTGCCTCGGCCTCTGCCGTTCTTCTAATCTCCTCAATTGTGTCTGCTATTGTTGGTGCGCCGCCTATTGCGACAGCAATCTTCGCAGCATTTTCGGCCATGGGTACGTGGCTTGACTCCATGTGGAATAACTACAGGGAAGCAATTAAGCGGGAGAAGCTGATAATTAGCGCATTAAAAGCTGGAACTTCGGCTGGGATTAATGAAATGGATGGGATTAAGGCTATGATGAATATGGTGCAGGATCAAATTAGTTGTTTGATCGAGAATTCTCATGAGCTCAATTTTAGTGCTGAAATTGAGGAAGATTGGAAGAAGATGAAGTTGTTTATGAAGAACATTGAGGATTTGGTGCTGCAGGCCGATCAGTGTCGCAGAGATCTAAAGCGAGGGAGGACTGCTGTGTATGAGAAGTTAGTGAACACCACAACTGATGTGATGAGTAATAATTTCGGCGATTCTGATTCCTGACGCTCACTTTTATGCTCTTCCTTATGATTTCGCATGTGATATTTCTGTAATTTAATATTCTAGATACTGGTTTTCTCCGCCGCTGTCCGCCATCTCCGGCCGCCGCAGTCCGGTCGGCGCAGCTTTCGTTAAGGTTCCATCTGAATGTTATACTTGTTACGTGATTGAATAAGTTCTGTTTGGTACGGTCGCAACTATTTATAAATGTGATTGGGAAGTTTTTATTTTTTTTTTTTTTTAATTTTTTTGAGTTTTTAATTTTTTATGATGAATAATTATGGCATGATAAATCAATTGATGAATAAGTATGGAATGATAAATCAATTGATTAGTTCGATAAATGATACTTAAATTTTAAGATTGAATATTAGTTAATTAGGATTTAATTAAGATTATTAAGATAGTTTTTTATTAAAAGATGATAATCAAGCATGAACTAATTAATGATCACTTGACATAGAAATTGGTAATTAAATGGGTCATTTAAGCTAATTAAAGACTAATTAAACTGTCAATTAGGTTCATTAATATTTTCCTATAGTATTAATTAAATCTTAAATCTTTAATATGTATTGATTTATTTGGATGATTTAGATTTTGTTTGAGATAGTTTTTTAACATTAATTTTTCGTTGTTTTTATTGATTTTTTTACTAAAAAGCTTTAGTGTTACATGCTTGTTGACATCACTTTCATTGTGCTTGAGCTCAACCATTGCACACATACGCCATAGTTGACTTTATGTCTCTCGATTCAAACAATGTAGTACTCATACATTTAATAATTCAAGCTTGAGCTTCTCAAGGAATACTTCCTAGTTGCATGCATCAATGTTTCACTCTGATTGCATGTCTTGTCGTGATCATGATCATCAGTTGATCACATTCCTCTACGTACAATCATTGTTCGATTATGAATGTCTCATCGCGATTGAGATCATCCCTCGATCGAGCGTATATATTTCATTGTGATTGCAATCATCGCTCAATTCTGTGCATTTTTCATCGCGGTTGTGATTTTTCTTTGATAGTTCGAAAGACCAAATAGGCCCGCTTCATTGCTACCGCCGTCTCCTCCGCCACTTCATAACATGAGTGGTCGGAGTCTATCTTATGTGCTCGACGGGTATTGGTCATCATCTTCGGTCGTTACCATCATAAATGGTTTATTGAACCTAATTTGATTGATGGAAGAGTGAAAGTTTTTTTTATTTTATTTTATTGTTTTATCAGCAAAAAAGATATATATATATATATATATATATATATATATATATATATATATATATATATATATATATATATATATATATATATATATATATATATATATATATATATATAATCCTTAAAATTAAATGAGAAATTTGTTAGAAATTACTCTATTTCATTTTTTTAGAAAAAATATATATTTGAAAATTTTTTGAAATTAAATTATTCTTATTTTTGTATATGCGAAGTGAGTCAATCACGAGCAACTTTAATTTGAACTGAATCAAATTTAAATTTTGTTCCAATCGTGTTCGAATAAGGTTCAAATACATTTCAGATCAATTTGCCTATGTTCGATCAAACCTTATTTAAATATTGTTCGATCCTGGTCCAATAAATAATTACTCATCGAGTTCAGCATTTGCTCGCCAAGGTCATAATGCACTCACCAGAATCATATTAAACCTGTCAACTTACTACGCCCCAAAAACTTACTAATTTTGCACGCTCTTCGTGAGCCTCCAATACGACCACTCATCGAAACTCAATCGACATTGCATGACAACCAACGACTTAATGATAATTTTCCCTTATTTAGAATGTCTTAATAAGCATTGAATATAATTAGTTTAATTTAATCATAATATCTTTACATTATGGTAGATATTAAATAAATTATATTTTGATATTTATGTATTTACTTTAAATATAATTTTCCTATGGAGCTTTGCCTCTTATACCCCTACCAATATATAAAGAGTTAAAGGATAAGTTTAAAGACAAAATTGATAGTCACAAGTTCTTTATTTCCGATCAATAGAGAACTTAGAGAGCTTCTCTCTCTCTCTCTCTTTCTCTCTACCTAATGTTGATGGTAAGGCATATTGACCTAATTAGAGAATGATTAATTTATTATATAGGCATTGAGCAACTAATCACTTACACTAATCCTCCTTTTTCTATTATTAGATCATTATTATAACAAAGAGTAAGGTATGTTGTCCTTGATCATACAAGAAATAATCATTTCATTAGTATAATTTCTTAATTAATCATATTATTATTTTGATTACTGTTAATTAATTAATTATTTCATGCTTAATTATCAAAATTGATGAATTTATAGACTGAGAGAAAGATAACAAATATTTGGTATAACAAAATTGATGAATTATTAAAAAAAGCTGAAAACAAAAATCTATCACACCATTGCAAGTCAACCATTCCATTAAACGAGCTACTTGTCACATCTACGATCAGTCGTCCATTAAACAGACGAATATACCCATTTTAAAATATTGATTCTAATATAGGTTTTAATAATTAAAATTTTTATTAGACTTTTAAAATTTATCCCTCCTAAAGCTTCTTCACATCTTCAACAAGAAACATCTACCCAAGATGTTTTCTTTTTAGAACTGTGGAGAATGTTTTGATAATGAAATAAGCTCTACTCGTGAGCTTATTAATGATTCGAGCTCGAATTGACTCGGCTTGCTTACACCTCTATTTGGCACGATTCTTTCAGTAAATGAGTAAAATTAATAGCTTATTGAAACTATTTATTATATTCATTATGGTTTAGCAGAAGATTATTGTGCTGACCTGAATTATCAGGTACTCAAGCCTTTGAATTTTCAGACATACATTGGTTGTGAGGTTTGGCAACCAACTAAAAAGTCTTGTTAAAATTTGCACACGTGATATTTGTGTGAGTTTGACTTAATTTGCTCGAAACTCAAAAGTGTGTGTGTATATATATACACACACACACACTTTTGAGTTTCGAGCAAATTAAGTCAAATTGATCACACAAACATCACGTGTGCAAATTTCAAACTCAAGATTTTTTAGTTGGTAGCCAAACCTCTCAACCATATATATATGTGTGTGTGTGTGTGAGTAGAGTAGGCTTACAAGTTGGCTCAAACTTGACTCATTAATGAGCTTTTGAGGCCAACTTATCGAGCGATGAATTTGAGTTTGAGCTAGAGCTAGATCTTAGCTTTGCTTAACTTGTATGCTTGTTAAACCGCTCATTTAAATTTATTTCAAAATAATTGTATAATAATATAAGAAAATGTTAGGCAATTATTTTTAAAATATTTTTCAAGTTAAGTTAGTACTTTTCAAATGAGTTCGAATGATCGAGTCAAGCTCGAGCATAATACTTTTTTTAAAAACTTAGCGCGAGCTTGGTAAGAACTCGAGTTCAATAACTATTAAACGAGTTTAGCTCAATTATGCAAATACTCAACTCCATTCAATTAAACTCATTTACAGCCCTACTCAATATCTTCTAACACAGTACCTTTCAAAATTATTAAATTACCAAAAAAAAATAGAAGTGCAACAATATTTTATATGACAAGAACAATATATCTAAGTCAAATTAGAAAAAGTCTTTGATAGACTCTTTCCATTAGATAATTTACATAAGAGAATATATATAATCCTGACCCCACCACGTTGCTATGGTAGAAGAATTATGTAAATTTAGGTTTCGTTTGGGACGACTGTCTTACTGCATCATAAAGCAATATTTTAGTAATACAAAAATTTAAAAAATTTATAGTAAAAAGCTGCTTTAAAAAGCAGAAAAAAAGTTGTCCCAAACGAAGCCTTAGATAGATAATCAATATTATTTAGTAATAACTATAGAATTAGAATCTAAGGTTAAGCTTTTTGTTTATTGTTGTAATGTTGGAAAATTATGACCCTATAGATAGATTAAATTATGATAAGAGAGTCAAAATACAAAATTATTAGAATGAGTGATTTATTCTTTATTAACAAGTAATTAAAAGCAATAACAAAGGACCTAATATGTCAAATGCTTAATAAGCAATATCTTAGCTTATTGTATTCACAAGAACAGATAGGTAATAACAACTAAATTCAAATACAATTATGAAATCATAGGTAGGGGTGTCAATATTTGACACGACCCGAAAACACGACTCGAATCTGACCCAAAAATTTTGGGTTATGGCCAACCCGTTTGAGAAATGAGTCGGGTTCGGGATTCTGACCCCGTTTATAAAATCGGGTTGAGTTCAGATTGACTTGAAAATCCTAAACCAACCCGAGTTGATCTGGGAATATTGTGTGACCCAGATACCCCAAACCTCGTATGCGTCGTCCTATGACAAACCGTTTGTCACAATAGTCGTCCCGGTGCAGCCCAATGGGGAGGGCTTCACTATTCATAAGAAATGTATTTGCACGTTTATCTAAAAACCAAAACAAATCATAGTTCTTCAAGAAACCCACTTACCTCAAGTTAACTACATACTCTCCCTTCTCACATATATGCTTAAGCATGAGACAAGTGACGTAGCACGGAATTTGAGCCCTCAAAGAATCCAAACTCGACAGAGCCAATTGCAACCCGCAATGGTAAGAGTTCGCCCTAGGTTTCATCTGATGATCATCATTTGAACACCCTTTCTCTTCACCGACCAGCTCAGTCGCCCACCTTGGCCTCCATGCCCATCCAATCACTAGTCCAACAAAACGATGATCCATAGTGGCACAACGAAAAGAGACAGCCTCGAAACAATGCCTCCAATCGTCGGGTTCCTTTGAATCTCAATTAGGGCATCCAAAATTAGCGACATGACGAAGATAACGTGAATTTGCCACTGGAAAAAAGAAGAAAAAAACCTAAGATTTTGCCAACGAAAATTAGATTGGGTTTCTTATGGGTGTTAAAATCGGATTATTTCGAGTCAAGTTCATGTACAACTCAAAATTAATCTGGCACTATTTGATCTGACCCGAACCCAACTCATTTTTAACAATGGGTCAGATTCTCAAACCCGAACCCGATCCACCTCAGGGTTCGGATCAACCCGAAATGACCGCCTCACACTAACCCGACACAACCTCACATGATTTCGTCTTTCGTGGCACGATAGGGCTTGCTGGCGTCTGGTAGGCTAGGCTCGCCAGCATGCGGGAGATGAGCTCCGCTTGAGCCAAGGCTTCTGTTTTTTCTGAGCGCAAATTTTCTTCAAAAATTTTAAAAATCATTAAGAAGATTTTCTAGCCTATTGGTTTTTGCTCTGCCTCCTCTTTTTATCACTTTCTACAATTTTTTTCTTCCAACTGACATATTACTCTGCCAGGATTTGCAGTGGTAGAAAATCCTATGGAATCGTCGCTGGCAAAATCTTACGTTTTTTTTTTCTCTCTTTTCGATGGAAAATTCACGTTTTCTTCGTTATGTAGCTGATTTTGGATGCCCTAATTGAGATTATGAGGAAGTCGATTATTGGAGACATCGTTTAGGAGCTGATTCTTTTCGCCGCGCCACTATGGATCTCTGTTTTTGTTGGACTAGTGGTTGGATGGGTGTGGAAGCCAAGGTGGGCGACTGGGCTGGTCGGTGAAGAGAAAGGGTGTTCCGATGATGATCGTAAGATGAAACATAGGAAGAACTCTGTGTATCCATTTCTACAAATTTTTTCTTCCAGCTGACAGATTACCCTGCTAGAATTAGCAGCGGCAGGAAACCCTATCGAATCGTAGTTGGCAAAATCTTAGATTTTTTTTCTCTTTTTCGGTGGCAAATTCACATTTTCTTGGTTATGGATCTGATTTTGGATGCCCTAATTGAGATTCTGAGGATGCCGACGTTTGGAGACATCGTTTTGGAGCTAACTCTTTTAGCCGCGCCACTAAGGATCGACGTTTCTGTTGGACTAGTGGTTGGATGGGTATGGAAACCAAGGTGGGCGACTGTGTTGGCCGGTGAAGAGAAAGGGTATACCCACCGCTGCTTGTAGGGATGGTAAAGAGCCAACTAGACAAAGCCCATGTCCCTGGTTCGAATTCCTTGGTAGTGAAACTCTTAAGTGTTGACCTGTATAAATTGGTATCGATTACTTGTTAAATCGACCGGGATTGTAAGATGAAATCTAGGGAGAACTCTTATGGGTTGTAGGTTGTTACTGGCTCTGCCGAGTTTGGATTCTTTGAGGGCTCAAATTCCGAGCTAGATCATTTCTCTAATGCTTGAGCAGATATGTGAGAAATGAGGGAAGGTAGTTGACTTGAGGTAAGTGAGTTTCTTGAAGATGATGACGTATGTGATAAATGTGCTTATACGTTTCTTATGAATTGTGAAGCCCTCTCCCTCGGGCCGCAGCGAGATGACGACGTTTGTGAAAAAAAGTTTTTAATGGGACAACGCCGATCACTACAGGAAAATTGTCTATTACCGGCGGAATTTTCCGACGGAGTTCCGGCGGAATTGTTTCCGGCGGTTTTTCCGACGCATTTCCGACGGATAGAGGTCAAATTTTTTCGACTGATTTTTTCGACAGAATTTCCGGCGGATTTTCAGGCGGATTTTTTCTGGAAGAGTTTTCGGCGGAATTTCCGGCGAATTTAAAATTTTATGAAAATAAATAATTTGAAAATTTATTATAATTAATTTTAATATAATAAATAATTTACTAATAACTTCAATTATAGAATTTAATAACTTAAATTATAATAAAATAAAATAAATTATCATTTAATAATTTAATAAAAAAATTAAATGATTTAAATTAAAACGTAAATTATAGTTTTTATAATTAATTATTTTGTTAAATTAAGTTAAATAAATTAAAAATTATTATTAAATTAAATTAACTAATATAATAATTCCTTTAAGAATTCATTGTTAAAAAATTTACTTTACAAAAATTTATTATTTTTAATAATTATGTGTTTTAAGTTAAATAAAAAAAAATATCAGATTTAACAGGTTTTGGCTGACGGCTTGGATGGCAGATGGGATTACTTAGAAGCGCGGAGTGCGGGGTTCGAACCCAGCTGAAGTCACGTCCACGCAGGTTCGGTTGGGCAAAGCGGGCTCGGGCGGGGCCAGTTCCACGCGGAGTCGGGTTCGCCGGGCTGGTTCTGGCTCCTGGGCTGGGCCGGAGCGGGGGAGTTCCAGGCGGGGCTGAGCCGAGCGGGGGAGTTCTAGGCGGTTTGAGCCCGAGCGGGTTCTGGCTGGGCTGGCCTGTACGGAAGCGGATGTTTTTTTTTACATTCCGGCGAAAAAACATCCGCCGGAAATATTTTTCCTACGGAAATTCCGCCGGAAATGTTTCCGGCGTATTATTTTGCGCCGGAAGGCCTTTTACGACGCGCGTCAAACCGGCGGAAATATTTCCGCCGGAAATGTTAATTTCCGACGGATTTTGGTCAATTTTCCGGCGAAAATGTCTGCCGGAAAATGACGTTTTTCCTGTAGTGGATGAGGTTATCGGTGTCAGATATTCCCGAGTCAACTCATGTTGGTTCGGATTTTCTGGTCAATCCGAATCCGACTCGATTTTATAAACGAGTTGGAATCCTAAACCCTAATCGGACCCGTTTCTCAAATGGTTTAACACTAACCCAGAATTTTTGGGAGGTTCGAGTCGGATTTTTGGATCGTGTCAAATATATTGACAACTCTAGGGTTTCTCGACACTGATAATTCTAGCATAGTAATATGTCAGCTGTAAGAAAAAATATTTTAGAAATAGACGCACAATGGCAAAGTAAAAACCAACATGCTGGAAATTTTTTTAACAGTAATTTATTTTTTTAAGAAAAATTATGCTTTAAAAAACAGAAGCATTGGCTCAAGCAGAGCACATCTCCCACACGCTAGCGAGTCCAACCTCCCGCATTCCAACGAGCCCTATCGTGCCCGCGAAAGGCAAAATCGCGTGAGGCTGTGTAGGGTTCGCATGAGGCGGGTTGTGTAGGGTTAGCCCGGACCCTATGCGGGTCGAGTTTGGGTCAGATCAAATAGTTTCGGGTCAGTTTCAGGTTATACCTGAACTCGACCCAAAAACCTGATTTTGACACCCGTATGTAGGATTATTTAGGCATATAAAATTTCAAAAGGATTAACATTTTGATATTTATGAGTGGATAGCAACATAAATAGCACAATATAGAGGGTGGGAAAGTGTAGGAAAACTTGCATATCAAAAGCCCAATGGTACCCTAAGAGATCAATCATGCATTTTAGATAAAAGAGATCCTACCTACAATAAATCATCATCCCTTATGATCAATAATCCCCACAATTCACATGATCAGATCATATGTGGTTCAAACAATGTAGAAAGCACATCATGTGATGAAAATTTTATCAAATTAAGCTTCATTTGGGACAGCTTTCTCACTACTTTCTAAAACTTTCAATACAAATTTGTTTTAAAAGCAGTGAAAAGATAGATGCCAAAATCTATCCCAAACAAGGCCTTAATCATAAACTGATAAGTATGTGTAGGATCATATCGATAGCTACCTCTACGAATCAGGCCATAAATCTTACAAGCAACCATACATGCTACAATATTTTCTAAAATCTAAGATAAGATAATGACATTCTACTTCAAGTTGATTGATGTCCTCAATTTATCCACTATTTGAATTGAAACCAAAATGTATGGCGTGGGATTTCACTCTTATCCCTGCTCTTTCTTAGAAGACTAAAGGAAAGAAATTGAAATGAAAAAAAAAAAAAAAAAAAAAGAGAATGCATAAAGGATAGGGCTAAGGAAAATTTTATTAATTTATCTCAGTTTAATATTGTTGCGTGCGAGAATATACGCGGCGGTAGAGTTTGTAAACTCGCGTCCTAGCGTTGCACGAGTATTTCACACACAAACAGAAAATCAGAAAGTGAACACCAAGAGTTTTTACGTGGAAAACCCAAAAAGGGAAAAAACCACGGGGTCTTGCCCAGTTGCAAAATTCCACTAGTGTTTTCGTAGATTACAAATGGCGGATTTCGTCCCACAAGTTGGGATAATCCAAGTACAAACGAAGTTTACAAAATTCTGCGAATTACTGGCGTTTCCTGAAAATCCGGCAGAGTTCCGGCGTCTTCAGGTGGCAGGAAGAGCTCCGGCGTCTTCAGGCGGCAGGAAGAGCTCCGGCGGCGGTGGTCGAGGAGGTGAGAAATCTCCTTTTCCCCTTTCTCCTTCTCCTTCTCTTCTTCTTCTATCTCTTCACTTGAGTCCCCTTGGTGTAGAATGAGGGCTCTATTTATAGTTTTTCTGGAGTGGCATAGTCCGTAAATAGGCGTGAGATCAAGGGCGAATTGGGAGTGGTTTAAATGGACGGCCGATATCGAATCCTTTGATCATGCACCGTTCACTGAAATCGGAGTTCATATGCTCCCGAAATTAATTTTTGAAGTTTCCAACTAGCTTTTGCCTCGAGATTCGTGCCCAATCAAGATAATTTTGAGATGATGTATCAAGTATTATGATCCATCACACTAAATTTGTATAAATATACATAAAATATTACATTCAATTAAAAACCTAATGGCTAAGACTTTTTGTAAAATAAATATCAAATATCTATAGAAAGTGCAATCACAAATGCATATATCACTGGAGCATATCAGAATTCAACATCTTATCAAATATTGCAAATCTAAAAGTTGTGGGATCAATGATTAAAATTTGTTAAAATAAATCAATAAATAAATTTATTAATTAAAAAAATGAATGAACAATTGTTACCTTTATTTATATAAACTCGTAGGCCCCTTATGAGAATTTTATTAAAAAAAATGAGCAATTGTAAGTATGATTAGTTTGATATCAAAATACATGGATTGACATAATAGCTAGCTTATTTTTGCTTGACAATGATAGAATATGCACACAAATAAAATTATTTTCATCGTAAAATCATCGGACAAGCATATATTGCATGCTAAATGATGTTAGCACAATTGTGCAGACATACAATGATCTTAGGCTTGTGAATATTACAGAGAAGATATTGAATTTAAGTTGAAGCCATCAAAAGCAGAATCATAAATGTTGTGTCATGGAACATTTTTTATGGCAACAAGATGAATAGCTTAGTGTATTAGCTTTCAACAAAGATCAAGTACACATATAGATAAAGAGGGAGGGGTGTAAGAGTCATAAGAGACACTGAGATTTTTGAAAAGGGGGGAAAACCATGGAACCTTAACCTAGTTAAAATGATTCCACTAGTGTTTGTAGTAGATTACAAATAGTGCCATTTCTCAGGGGAAGGCTTTGGCTCCGTGTAGCAAATATACATCAAATAGAGCACATTAGATGGAAGGAGTGGGAAGAATCTAGTGATATGAGAGATATAGTTAGCATGTTCGTTTGGTCGATAGGATTGTAGTCGAGCGACTAAGGTTGGAGGGCCTATAGTCGGGCAACTGAGGTCATAGGGACCTTAGTTTGTGGGCGATGAAGGTCAAAGGGACCATAGTCGGTGGTGATGGAGGTCAGAGAGATCACAGTTGGTGAGCGATGGAGGTTGGAGGGACTTGCAGTCAGTGGGCGACGGAGGTCAGATGGAATGCAGTCGGAGTGGCAAAGATGGTCGGAGGGACTTGTAATCGGCTGACGACAAAGGTCTGAGGGGCCAAATAGTCATAAGACTAAGGTCGGAGGGAATTGTCTTCGATTGGCAACGACGGAGGTAGCTCGGAGTGACCATAGGTTGCTAGTGATGGTGGTTAGAAGGGAGCATAGTTGGCGGGTGATGGTATAGTCAGAGGGAGACCCAATGTTGGTGGTCAGGATGGAGGTCTGATGATGATGATTAGACGAAAGGTTTAGCAGTGGTGACCGGGCGATGAGAATTCACCGACGATGGTGTCAGGGTGGAGCTCTGTCATTCATCAAGCCTTATGACTCTCTTGATCTCTAGCCAAAGGTCTAAGTTTCCAAAGGTTCAAGACCCTTTCATGTGGGAAGATGATGTCTATTTATAGATCTTGAGAATGACATGCACCATAAATATGAATAAAATCTAGAGTGATTTTGGATTGCTCCATCGAACAGCTCATATTAATTCTCTCGATCATAAAGAGTTTGTCAAGCATTTAAGTGACTTAATGATGTCATAATGAAGCAATATTGGGTTCGTTGGATTCTCCTCGTTGAGCCACTTTATTTGACTCATGCCATATTTAGAGATCAATTTGTCATTCAATTAATACTTTGAACATTTCAAATATGTTTCGGTCCCTTAATTTCGAGTTTAGACCCATTTGGACTCATATTGGACCGATTATTGTGTCATTGGGTTCGTCTCATTTATATGTTCAATCTGACATTTAAGTTTACTGAAATCGGAATTCAAATGGTCCCACATTCATTTTTGAAAGTTACAAATTAAAATATTCCTCAAGATTCGTTCTCAATTAAAGTGATTTTTGATGATACATCAATGAATAATCAATACAAATAAACAAAACTCAATCAAAACCACCAACACATAAAAAAATCACCAAAACTTCTAAAAAACCCATAAATTAATCAACATTACCATTTAAAAACTTATAACAATTTCTATTAAACATAGTTTTCTTAATCTTCTAAGAAGTTAAACATCAAAATTATCAAAACCATAAAATGAAACAAAATTTACAGAAGTCATTAAATTGTATCATTACATAATTTTATAGTAAAGTGTGGTCTGCGGGTAGGTAAGCAATTGTGGAGCAGAACAAAAGCGTTGGACACCCTGAAAGGAACCATGTTTAAATATGGACAGAAAAGTGAACAGAACCTACAGAGCTTCACTTTGTTACCCCCATTCATGACAAAAAAGCTAAATAAAAGAGAAAGCAGAGACAATTTCTTTCTCTACTTTCCTGTAGCTCTGCAAGTTTCCGACTGCATTTACAGGAAAAAAAAGGAAGAGAGCAGAAGAGAACGATAGAAATAAACAGAGAATAATCACAATAATAATATACGAGGAAGCGGCCATTGATGGATCTTGAAGATTTATACACATATCTTCATCTCTCTTTCTTCAAGCAGTTTTCCTCTCTCCTTCTAGCCTGCATTCCTGTAACCCGAAGATTGAATAGAATGAAGATGAATGAGATTGTAGAGTTACTCTCTTCTCCATTTGTAGTTGAGAGGGGAAAATTTTTTTATGGTAGCTATTAAAGATTATTCTGCAGTTCTGCCTTATCCTGAGGAAGCAGAGGAGAACTTATTACACTCAGGCTTCCTTTGAACGATTTTTTTATTGTTTCTAAAAACAGTTTTGTAGTTTAAAAATTAAATAAAAATATGTTTTAAGAAGAAAGTCATCCCAAACGAATCCCTCAGTATTTAGAGAAAAAGCAGAAGAAGAAAAATCGTCATACCTTGAAATGATTTACAGAGGAACCGGAGGAGAGCTCCATGGCATGATTGGCATCCTCCACTTGAACCTTCTTGTCAACCTTCAAAGAAGAATGAGAAGAACTTTAGCTGCAAGTGCACAGAATGAAGAAACAAAGAAAACCACGAAGATGAGGCCTTGCCTTAGAAAAACAGAGCAAGGGAGAACTAGCAGAGTCATCCAAGAAGGAAGTTTCTTCCTGATTTCCTCTTTGCTTCTGCTTCTTTCCCTCATTCTTAGAAAATAAAGCTACAGGAACGATAGGAGAAGAGGATATACAGTCATCTTCGACATTAGAGCAGCAGTGGAAGTTGAAGTAATCATCTTTGTTGGTATGGGTATGGGGAGGACCAGAAGATGCATCAGAGAGCATGGAAAGGTCTTCTTCTTCCTGTTCATGAGTAGAGGAGTCTCTTGTAGGAGGAAGAGAGGTGCTGGTTGCAAGATACAGAGTCCAGCAGGATTGAAAGCCACTGCTGCTTTCAGAGAAGGATTTTTCTTCTTCAACCAAGACTTTCTGCAAGTCTTCATCTTTCTCCATTCTCAGCATTGATGATGCAATATGTGTCTTGTTTCTCTCTTTACTGGGACATGTCTAAAGTAGGAAGATGCAGCAATATGTTGGAGTAGAGGATTTTTTTTTTTTTAATATTATTGTTCTTTATTTTCTTATAAAATAGATAAAAACTTATTATCAAGATTTTATATTCGGAATAAAGTTCTACATTATTTCGTTAAAAATATAAAAATAAAATTTGAAGGCAATAAAAAATATTTAATATGTCTACAGAAAATTTATATGATATGCATGAATCTCGAGGTAAAATATAAATTAGAATTTTTTTAAATTAAATTCAGAATATTTTGAATTTTGATTTTAGCAAATTTATAGTCAAATTGAGCGTCTTGATAAGATGAACCCAAAGATGTCAAAAATAATCCAATTCGAGCTTAAGTGAGGCAAAATCAAACACTTGATGCATAATTAGAAACTTTGAACATTAATTAGATAGTCAAATCTCCAAATTATGTATCAAATGCTTGATTTAGTCTCATCTAGACTTAGATTGTGAGATCAGGTCTACGGCCGAGTGGTCGACGGAAAAAATTCCTCCCATCTCACCCGGGCTCAAATCCCCTAACTGTCCAAAAATAAAAAAGGCTTAAATTGCCTAATCTACGTAAAAAAATCAAAATCTTCACAATGTAACCAATAGTACATAGTATCTTAAATAAGCATAATTGATATCTATTTCAATTTCAAGGGAAACTTATTTGTCATTATTTAAATGCTTTTGAAATAGTTATCTTCTCTCTCTAACAATCAATGATCAATAAGTTATCCCATCCTCTTTAACTTGGTTTACCCACTCAAATCGTGGATTAATTATTCTGTGTAAATGTCGAACATCATCTGGAGACCAACCTGTCACGTCACCCTTGTGCTTGGTACCGCGACTCGGTACTACAGACGTGGCACATTCTGATTAGTCTCTGAACGACGTTCTGCATCCGGTCTCCACAAGAATAATTTCTCCAAAATCATGGGTAGCATATGACCAACAAAGGGCGAGCAATATCTCCAAACTCCATCTGTTGATGCGAAAATCGCTTTAGGTATGGTCAAACTAAACTTCTCAATAAGAAAAATCTAATAACATAAAAAGTTGCCTAATTAGAGTTTAAATTAGCTTACATCAAAGCAGTTAAATCATAATAAGAAATTTTCACGACTATATTCTGTTATCGTTGAACTACTGCCCGAAGTTGTCAGTGCATATGAGAAATTTATTTAAAAGTAAAAAACTGTGATTAAAAATTTAATTTATTTTATTTTTTGAATGGGTAGAATCTAATATTTGGTTATATTTTTAAATAAATTGCGACTATAGTTCTCATTTATTTTTAAATGTACTAATCAGGAAAGCCTTCATATGAATATTATTTCTATAAACAGACAAAAGCCAATAAAGCTTGCAATAGGTGGGCCCAACGATTGAAATGCTCACATCAATCAATATTTTTTGCATCAGCTGATAATATCACTTGCCATATCCCCCCCCCCCCGGAAAATCACATGTAATTATTATTCATTGAATAACATGGCGAATTATTACATCCGGTCACTGGATGACCGGACATCCAATCCAGACGTGCCACGTCACCCAAATGGCCCCGGTGTATTTTGGTGATGTGGCACGTCTGGATTGGTGTCCGGATAAATTCGGACACCGGACGTAATAATTTTTCCGAATAACAGACCCTGCATTGTGTACCCATGCATGCCCACACCCAAGTAATGTATATGGGTGGGTATGAATAGGCCCATAGCCTCATGGGTGAGAATGGATGGGTACTCAACATTGGGGGATAAACTATTTACATTGCTAATCACCTCATGTCTTATATTATCACAATCCTCACAACGCATTGCACAGCACTGAATCGCGTTGCTACCACAATAAATTCTAGAATGCGGCTTGAAAGTTTGCAGCCATAGCAAATGACAACAAGCCTCAAGGCCATTAGTCCGTACGTGACAGATTGCGTTCAAAAAATATGGAAAGTAGGTGGGTATGAGTGGGTACGGCATCCCGAAAGTCACCATGGATGAGTGAAGTCCGTCAGCGCAGAGCATGGGCACCCATTGGATACCCAACCAGGACCTCATGTAGGATTTTGTTGAATAATGCTAATGCTATAATCGTTTGTTCATAGATGCGCATAATTTTAATCTCTCAATCATAATGAAGCATTATTAATATTAATTATTTGTCAAAATATACTATATATATATATATATATATATATATATATATATATATATATATATATATATATATATATATATATATATATATATATATATATATATATATATATATATATATATATTTATTTAGATAATATAAATAAAAATATTAGATCTTAGATATATAAATATATGATAATTTCATGGTATCCATAGAAATTCCTCTTATTATAATATTTTTATATAGCCTTTTTTTTTCATGATTTTCTTACATTAACAAAACGTTTATGCTATTTTCTTGATTTTGCAACATGAAAATATTGAATGTAAATTCTCATCAAATAAATAAATAATATATTGATATACAAATATCAAATAATTGCTCTTTCCTTGATCACTTACTTGAAGTTTTTTATTAAAAATAATTTAACCAATGATTTACCAAGTTTAACTTTATGCCTCTTTGATTTGTATTTCTTAATAAGTGTTATCAAATGTGGTAGTTCTATTAGCATTGAGTTGTTTATGTTTTTTTGCAGCTATCATGAACCTTCAAAGTCTTTGATCATGATTAAACAAATTACTCTGCAGACAATCATGACAGAATGTTTCTTGTGGATGATGTGCCCTTATATATTGTGAGCATCGATGATGAGATACTCCAAATCATAAATGGATTCTATGGAAGCTATGTATGGCCAGGTTAAAAGGAAATTTAGGCTTCGTTTGAGACGGTTTTTTTATTGCTTCTTAAAGCAGCTGTCTAATAGATTTGTACTAAAAAGCTGTTTTAAGAAGCAACACAAAAATCGTCCCAAACAAAACCTTAATCTCTATAAAATAGCTCGTAACAGAAAGATGTAATACGACATTTAATGTTGACACTTGAAAGGTAAATAAAAGAACCATGGTGATTATGCTAGGGAATAAGACTGATACACTAATTAAACCTCCACAAGCCTTGGTATAATGGGTGTTACAACATATTCTACCATATAGGCTAATGTTTGGAATCATAGAGTAAGCCATACAAGTGAGAAAAGTCTAAGGATTCTTCATTCTCTTCTTCTTCTTTTAATTTGAATTATAAATTTTAAAAAATATTCATCAAATAAATTTTTTTGGAAATTTAATCATCATTTTCTTTAACTTTTATGTTCAACTTCTCTACAGTTTATTAAATTAGAATTTGCATATATTTAGTATGTAAAATTTAAAGAAGATGCTAGTCTCGATTTAATATAAAAACATTATATTTGAATGATTTATAGGTGTTTGAATGATTGTAAAATAAATATTGATAATTAATTTTTTTAATTAGCTTGAAATAAAATAAATGCAGTGTAAAGTTCTAAGATTGTTATGATCGATAACTGATGTGACGATAGTGGCCGGTTGCAATTAACAGGGGAGGCTATCAGCGACAAGCAATGCCTAGTAACGATGGTGGTGGCAACAAGTTAGCGATAGCTGCTAGTGATGATAAGTAGCTCGCTTGTAGTAAAAAATAGAATTCAATCAGAATGAAATGAATTTACAAGTCATCAAAAATGAACTAAAAAAAAATTCCACTAAAACTTTATACTGTATTTTATTTTTATTCTCGACCTAATATTAATATTTTAATTTTTTTATATTTAAATTATTTTACCCTTAAAAGAAAGGGTTACTATTTCGGGCCCTCTTTTAAAATCCCATAAGATAAACCCAAAGACCGACCCAAAATATCAATCAATGAAGAATCATAGAAGTCGGCAAGAAGCATGTGCAAAAGCCCGAACTAGGAAGTAAATGTCGCCACCGGATGCAATGGAGATGAGCCACGTGTCACGAATGTCGTGGTCCACTTTCTTGTTCTTAGAGGAAGCCCACATTCCAAAAGCCCGTAATTCCGGCAAAATCTCCTCCCCACGATTTCGAAAACATAACCCTTGTGTTGAATTAATGACACATAATATTGACCCAAAATTTTATATGTTTATATATTTTATATGTATATATAATACATATAACATAAAATAATTAATATTACAAATAAATAGTTAAATTAAAAATATTTAATTTTTTAAATACATATTTTATGTGATAATATTATTTTTTATTATTAAGTGGTCTTTTGATATCTCAATTAGAAATTTTTATTGCGTCCTCCCACCTGACGTAGAGATACGTCCTTCCACCGCCAAAAAATTCAGTTTTTGCTCGATATTGCTAGGTATTATTTGATAATAACGAGGAATATCATCATGTGAAGACCAATACCGAGTTATACCGAGCAATACCGAGCAATACCAAAAAATACCGATTTTTTTCTAGGAAAAATTAGGTATTTTTTTGTATTGCTCGGTATTGCTCGGTATTGCTCGGTATAGCTCGGTATAACTCGGTATTGGTCTTCACATGATGATATTCCTCGTTATTGTTTGGTATTGTTCGGTATTTCTCATTTTCTAGCGTGATTTTAGCTCTGGGAGGACGTATCTCTACGTCAGGTGGGAGGACGCAATAAAAATTCCTCAATTAGATCCAATTTATGCTTAAAAAATAATACATTTAAAAAAATTTATTAAAAAATATTGAAAATAAAATTTTAATCAAATTTAAATCAGAATTATGCTCTTAATCAAATACAATGAAAAAAAAATCATATAGTTAATCCTATTTGTCATTGTATTATTAGGAGATTGAAAATTTTAAAAATATTTATCAAAATGTTTTTTATAATTAAATAATGCAATTATATATAATTAAATAATAAATTTATATATTTATGTGGATTAAAATTAAATTAATAAGAATTAAAAAAAATAAGAATTAACTTTTTTTGACTTATTTTTATTTTTAAGAAATTAAAAATAATTTTATAAAGAACATTTTTTTTTTTTTTTTTGCTCTACATCTAAAAATAAGATTTGAATATATTTATTAAATTGCCACCGTATTATTTTATGCTTTAAACCTTATAAATTTCTTTCTGCGACTATGTTTTCACTTCTCCCACGACAGCCCACCGACTGTTTCTCCACTAAGTACCCTCCACTAAGCCCTCTGTGCTCTGCTCGCTTTCTCTCTCTCTCTCTCTCTTCTCTAAGAAATGCCGCCGGAGAGCACTTCCCAGTCTCTGCAAATCCCAACCCCCTTGACGCCAAAACCGCCATCACGCCCCCCAAATGCCTATTCCCTCTCAGCCGACGTGCTCATCTTCTTATCCGGCGCGGCCGCCGCCCTCCTCCTCTTCTATCTCTTCTCCTCCTTTATTCTCCCCCCAACCCCATATCCCGTCTCCTCCAACCAATTCCAAAAACCCTCCTCCTCTGATACCCCTTCTTTCTACGACGATCCTTCCCTGTCCTACTCCCTCCCCCCTTCCCCTTCCGTCTCCGATTGGGACACCAAGCGCCGCCTCTGGCGCCACCTCCACCCCTTCCCTCCCAACCGCATCATCATGCTCACCGGCTCCCAACCCTCCCCATGCCCTAACCCCATAGGCGACCATCTCCTCCTCCGCTTCTTCAAAAACAAGGTCGATTACTCCCGCCTCCACGACATCGACGTCTTCTACAACACCGCCCTTCTTCACCCATCCATGCCCAGCTTCTGGGCGAAGCTTCCCCTCCTCCGCGCCGCCATGATCGCCCATCCGGAAGCCGAGTGGCTTTGGTGGGTCGATTCCGACGCTGCGATCACCGACATGGAGTTCCAGCTTCCGCTCCAGAGATATCAACCGTACAATCTAGTCGTTCATGGCTGGCCCAATTTAGTGTACGAGAATCGGAGCTGGACTGCCCTAAACGCTGGAGTTTTCCTCCTCCGTAACTGCCAGTGGTCGCTCGATTTCTTGGCCCGATGGGCTCGGCTTGGCCCGCAGAACCCGGATTATAAGCATTGGGGTGAGGTTCTTCGGGCCGAGTTGCCGGACAAGCTTTTCCCGGATTCCGACGACCAGTCAGCCCTCATTTATCTCCTTATTAAGGAAAAGGACAGGTTGCTCTTTAAATTAATTTTTTTATATTATTTATTTATTTGCATTTGATTTAAATTTAATATATTTATAATTAAAGTAAAAAAATCATTAAATATATGTAGATTGTTTATTTACTTATCTATGTTTTATTAGTTATATTTTTCAAATTCATAAGTCTTACAACCAATAACTTCTAAAGTTATTGAATTTATGTTAAGTAAAAAAGATGATAATTTATATTGTATTTAATTTAAATAAATTTAATAAATAAAATTGAATATTTTGAGCCTTTTTATTTTAATAATGTGAAAAAGCATAATTATATTATTTGCATATTCTTATAAGTTTTAATTGAAATTCAATTTTTTTTAATATTTGATTTAATATTAACACAGGTGGGGAGAAAAGATCCACCTTGAGAACGAGTACTACTTCGAGGGGTACTGGGTTGAAATCGTGGGGAGGCTACAGGGGATCACACAGAAGTATCTGGATATGGAGAAACGGGAGCCGGAGCTGCGGCACCGGCGAGCGGAGAAGGTGACGGCGGAAGCCAATCGGAAGAGCAGGGAGAATGGACTACCCGCCGCGACAGCGCCGTCGGGTTGGCGGCGGCCCTTCATCACGCATTTCACTGGATGCCAACCCTGCAGCGGCAAGCATAACGAGATTTACTCCGGCGAGAAGTGCTTTGAGGGAATGGTGAGGGCACTCACCTTCGCCGACAACCAGGTGCTTCGGTCCTACGGTTTCAGCCACAGCGATCTGCTCAACGATTCTGTCGTTGAGCTGCCGTTCGATTTTCCCGTGGCGGTCTGAAACTGCTAACGCCGGTGATGTCTGCCGCTTTTAGTTAGCTAGGTACTGATTTATGGCTGATAATGAAGATACTGGAATTAGATGATGTAGCTTAAGGAACTTTTTGCAGTTCATAGTAGCATACAGAAGTTTTTTTACTGGCCTTTTTCAGTTCTGCATGAATTTTTTTTGTTTTAATTGCCACCTGCCTCTCGTCTCAGAGAAATTATTGTGTAGGAGTCTGGATAGAAAGAATTGTTCAGAAATGTGAGTGTACACATATATAATGTATATGCGTAGATGTGTTATACATCGATCATATATACA
The DNA here is from genome assembly GCA_016618105.1 of Dendrobium huoshanense. Lineage (NCBI taxonomy): Eukaryota > Viridiplantae > Streptophyta > Magnoliopsida > Asparagales > Orchidaceae > Dendrobium > Dendrobium huoshanense. The sequence continues at coordinate 74,743,393 of CM028351.1, forward strand.
CACCATATGTACACTTACATCTTGTCTAGATTCCACATAGAATAATTTTTTCTCATCTTGAAAGCGGTGAATTTAGGGGACATGTTATCTCTAAATTTCAAAATATTTCTATATATCATTTATTTTTTTCTGATAAATATAAATTTTAATAAAAATATGATTTATATCATATACATACTTTTATAATTTGAAACTCCATAAAATTTTATTAATAATATTTAAAAATAATAATTTATGTCTGTTGCGTGCTAGAATATACGCGGCGGTAGAGTTTGTAAATTTGCATTCTAGCGTTGTACGAGTGTTCAGCACACAAGCAGAAAAGAGAAGTGAACACCAAGGTTTTTACGTGGAAAACCCGAAAGAGAGAAAAAATCACGGGGCCTCGCCCAGTTGCAAAGTTCCACTAGTATTTATTTGAAGTACAAACGTTGATCCGTCTTACAAATCAAGACGATCAATTTACAATTAATTTCTCACAAAGTTACAAAGTTCTGCAAATTCCCGACGTTTCCCAAAAATTCGGCAGAGTTCCGGCGTCTTCAGGCGGCAGGAAGAGCTCCGGCAGTGGTCGAGGAGGAGTTTCTTCCTTCTCCTCCTCTTATCCTTCTCTCTCTTCACTTGAGTCCCTTTGGTGTAGAATAAGGGCTCTATTTATAATTTTTCTGGAGTGACATAGCCCGTAAATAGGCGTGAGATCATGGGAGAATTGGGAGTGTTTTGAATGGACGGCTGATATCGAATCCTTTGATCATACACTGTTCGCTGGGCATTTGAAGGTCTTAATGATGTCGGAATTCAGCGAACTTAGGCTCGTTGGATTCGTCTCGTCGAGCCGTTCGATTCGAGTATAAGCTCGTCAAAATCGGAGACCGTTTGGTAACTCAAATTGCGGTTTGAACCTTCCAATAGTGCTTCGGTCCTTGATTCGTACTTATTTGAGCTCGGATTGGGTTGATCTTGGTGTCGTTGGATTCGTCTTTCCGAGACGGTCAGTTTGACTATAAGCTTGCTGAAATCGAAGTTCGGGTGCTCCCGGAATTAATTTTTGAAGTTTCCAACTAGCTTTTGCCTCGAGATTCGTGCCCGATCAAGTTAATTTTGTGATGTCGTATCAATGTCTAAATTAAAAAAAATCTTGACTCAAAAACTAAATTTATGTCGTGAAAAAATTTAATTCTATTTCAAAGGTTCCATTGTAAATATATGTGCGTAATTTTATGATTAAATTATTAAATTTAAAATAAAAAATAATTAATTTATATTTTTTGTTGTGTCCTGGACTATTCAAGACGGTAGAGAAACATAAAGTTTAGTGTCTTAGTGTTGTACGAAAATTCAGCACGCAATCAGATAAGAGAGGATCTAGCATTTACGAGACACCAAAATTTTTATGTGAAAAACCATTGAAAAAGGGGGAAAAACCACGGGGCCTATCCCAGTTTGAATGAATCCACTAGCATAGCAATTGATTACAAATGAGGCCCTTCCTTGGGAGAAGGTCTTAGTTTGATGTACATTTTATAGAATATATTACATGATGTGAATACAAAGAGTCACTATCGTTTGGTCGGGAGGACCATAATCTGGTGACGGAGGTCATAAAGACCGTTGTCTGGCAATGGAGGTCGGAAAGACTGTAGTATGCGGGCGACGTAAGCCAGGAGGACCGTAGTCGGCTGACGACGGAGGTCGAAAGGACTGTAGTCGGTGGGCGACATAAGTCAGAAGAATCGTAGTCGGCTGACGACGGAGGTCGGAAGGACTGTAGTCGGTGGGCAACATAAGTCAGAAGGACCGTAATCAACGGGCGACGGAGGTCGGAAAGACTATAGTCTGCAGGCGACATAAGTCAGGAGGACCGCAATCGACTGGCGACAGAGGGCGAAAGGACTGTAGTCGATGGGCGACATAAGTCAGGATTGTAGTCGACGGGCGATGGAGGTCTAAAAGACTGTAGTCTACGAGCAACATAAGTCAGGAGAACTATAGTCGGCGGGCGACATAAGTCAGGAGGATCGCAATCGGTTGGTGACGGAGGCCAGAAGGATTGTTGTCTGACGACGAATGTTAGAAGGACGGCGTCAGGTAGAAGTCCAACAATGAAAAGAAATTCATCTATGGATAGATGTCCAGCGAAAATCCGATAACCGGTAGAAGTCCGGCGTTGGGTGCAAACTTGGTGAAGAGTGAATGTCCGGCATCGGGTAGAAGTCTGACGTCTGTTGGTAGCCAAGGAGAACTCCGACATCACTTGGGCAGAGTTTCGGCGTCAGGAAGGAACTCTATCGTTAATTGGGAAGAATTTCAGCATCCCGTGGAAGTTGGGCAGAATTCTGGCATCCCGTGGAAGTCGGGCAAAATTTTGGCGTCACTTGGAGTTCGGGTGGAACTCCGGCGGTGTTCGATGAGTCTCTTCCCTCCTATTCTTCTCTTCTTCTTCTCCTCCTCCTTCTTGCTTGAGTCCTCTCTTAAGAGAAATGAGGGGTCTATTTATAGATTTTCTGGAGTGGCATAACCTGTAAATATGTGAGAGATCAGGGGCAAATGTGGAGTGTTTCGATGGACGGCCGATATTGAATCTCTTTGATCACGGACCGTTTGTCATACATTTGAAGGTCTTAGTAGTGTCGAAATTCAGAGATATTAGGCTCGTTGGATTCCTCTCGTCGAGCCACTCGATTCGACTATAAGCTCGTCAAGTTCGGAGACCGTTTGGTAACACAAATTGTGGTACGAACTTTCCAACATCTCTTTGGGTCCTTGATTTGGACTCATTTGGGCTCGGATTGAGTCGAATTTGATGTCGTTGGGTTCATATTTTCGAGACGCTCAGTTTGACTAAAAGTTTGCTGAAATCGGAGTTCAAATGATCCCAAATTTAATTTCGGAAGTTTCCAACTTGATTTTTGCCTCGAGATTCATGCCCGATCAAGATAAATTTTTGATCACATATCAATTTTAAAAGTACTATTTGTATCATTTTGAGTAAAAGTGTTTTGAGCACTAATTTTAAATGAGCAAACGCACACAAAAAGTCTTTTTTCAATCATTTTCGGCTCATATGGGCTCGGAAAAAGTGTTATATATATATTTGTAAGGTAAGATACTAAAGTGTTGATTGTTAAATTTTGAGCTTAATTGGTCATTGAGATCATAAAATTTCAGCAAGAAAAAAAAAATTATCCATTTAAGAAAAAATGTACTTTAATATTTTTTTTAATTAATTTGAGCTAAATTCGAGCCTAACACTAGCCGTACATGAACAAACAAATCCAAAATGTATCGAATTCAAATATGTTGTTCGTTAGCAATTTCAAGTAAACTGAGCATGGACAAACACTAAGCTTGCTCCATAACACAGGACCGAATGATGCAGTTCATTATTAGTTAAAATAAGCCTTTAGGAATAAATTATCTAAATTTGTTATATATTTTCTAGAAGTTTTTAAATTATTCTATTTGCAATATTATATCTCTTTGAAGCTTTAAGTTTGTGTTCGTTCTGTTGTTTTGAGTGTTTACAATTTTTTTGTTGATTTACTACATTAGTTGATGTTAGAGGCTGAAGCTTATGAAGAATGACAGACTGCCGAAGAAGATGGGTAGTTGATGAAGAATCATACCAAATAAGATGGGCGGTCGACGATGATCAACACCGCGATGCCCTTTAGGTAACTCAAGTGAATGCCTCACTTGATCGAATAGACGATTTATTATCTAATTTTGATCATTCCGTAGAGAGAATACAAAGAAGAACATCGGCAACCATACGAGTGCTTTCACCCTTCTCCTCACGATCGGCACTTTATCCTTGTTTCAACGCTCGGAGCCACAGCAACAACAGCATAAGAGGCACATTGAAGATTGCTACCCTGAAGGTACCTGAATTAGGATAACAGAAGAATCAATATCTTGACGACCTTGCCATCTTGACTGGAGCAACTATTGTTAGAGAAGAAATTTGGCCTTGCATTGGATAAAGTCGACAAGGAGGTATTGGGTTCTACAGCTAAAATTGTGCTAACCAAAGATTCAACTGTCCTAATTGATATTTATATAAGCAAGTAAGATGTTAGATTAGCATATAAGATGTTTGCGCATTTGCCTGAAAGAAATGTTGTAGGATTTAGAAAAGCTTGATGTGATCTTATGGGACATCATGATTTTCATCATATATTAAACTTGGGGATATAAACATAAGATTATTGTTTAAGGAGCACTTCTCGAGGATGCCAATAAGAGATGTTATTACATATTCTGCAGTTCATCTAGACGAGGTACTGCGAGTGTGCCTGAGTAGTTGCATTTCTACTTTCCAGGCATGTTTAACGGCTTGAGATAATGACCACACCGTATTTAATTCAAGTTTATCTAATATCACTTCCTTCAATCCTCCAATATATCTGGCTACTAGCTGGTTTGTTGATTCATTTAATTAAGTTGTTTCGAGCACTTAAACTATAAAAAACTTTATGTATATTCTTTAACAGATCGATGGCTTTGGATGTAATGTTGGTTTTGCATATCGAGTAATTGTTCATAATCGGTAGGCAGAAAATGACTTCACAGCAACTGCTTCATTCGGTGCCAACTGCGCACTTGCCCACATCCTTCTCGGCGTTGTGTTTGGAGCACTTGCTGCCAACACGCGCTAGCTCCTCCCTTAAGCATACATGCAACATTTATTTATTTATTTATTTATTAAGCATACATGCAACATATTTAATCTGGTTCTCTAGATCAATTTTCATATACTCAAAAAAAAATAAATAATAATTCAACTGATCTCTCCCAATCCAAATAGTTCTCAATGTGTAATTTATCATCAAAATACGGTATGTCCAACTTAACTCAAAATTCATTGTAATGTCGATCAGTCTCCCTTAGACCCCTCTTACATCGATTGTTCATCATCCGAATAAGACGCCTCTATTATTTGAGAACTCCTCTACCGTTTATCGGGCTCGACCCCTCGACTCGCTGCCGGCATCGTCGTCAGTAAAACTGCCTGAGTGGAATGCATCTGATCCATTCTGGCGTTGAGCTACCGCAACTCTTGACGCAATTCATCATAAAATCGATGAACTCGTCTATATTTTGTGCCAAATTGTGATGCTCAGTCTGAAGAGCTTCACGGTTGTTGTCAATTTCGAGAGCCACCCGCCTGCTACTTTCATCCATCGAACTCTGGTACCAATACTGATGTAGGATCCTGTGGTAGAAGCTTTGAAGTAAACAGTACAACAATAACCTGAGTTGCTACTGTATGGAGAAAACAGAGTTTTACTATATATATCAAAAATTGCTCTTCCTCGATACATACTTCAGCTAAGTACTTCTTTCCTCAACAATTTAGGACTAAAACGGCCTAGACATACAAAAGTAAAACATCTACGGTAATACTAGTAATAGCAACAAAAAGAGTAATGGTATGTTGTCCTAACTAACAGAATAAGAAACATGTTCGAATACATTTTATTCGCCAGGTAACGATAACTAATATGCTCAGCATCAACGTGCGAATGTTGGAGATCAAGTTTATATATATGAAACCCCTTAAATAAACATCAAAATGTCTTTTGATATCATGATTGAAATTTAATTGCAAACACCAAAGCTGTGTTCTTATAGAGGAGGACTCCTGCATGAGTGTTAAGTGAATATATGCTTATGAATTTGATAACCCAATTGCAGATAAAGTTGAAAATATATGGACAACAGGCAAGGAATTTCTCTTGAATAACATACCAAAGTTAATACGCTAATCATTTTGAAGCATATTCTACTAATTAGATTTTCAATATTATTGAACAATAGTAAACTAAGGTTTCATTTAGGATAATTTTCTCACAGTTTTCTGAAGTATTTTTTTAGTGCAAATATTTCTTGACCTATAAATTTTTGTATTAAAATCTGTTTTAAAAAGAAATAAGAAAATAATCCCGAACGAAGCCTAAGATTTTCACACGCCATATTGTTAATGAGAGGCTAAATCAAATTTGAGCTCTATTTGCAGTCTTCTCCATAGTTCGTGCCAGAAAGAACTAACGGCTCTCTAGTATTAAGCAATCCATTGCTATGTTGATTCAAACAGGTGGATACAATCGTTAGTTTTTTCTGGCACGAATTATGGCGGATCTACCTAAAGTCCAGGGAGGTAATTGCCTCTCAATTTGTCCCTTTTTAGTCTTTATTACAAGGGTTTTTAGGCAATTGCCCCCCTAGAAGTTTTAAAATATTAGGGTCTTTAGGCAATTGCCCCCATCATAATTAAACACATTGTGTAGAATTGTTATTGTTAGGGAACGATGAATCAAATGCAAAGAGAAATAGTAAAGAGAATCCAAAAATATCCTTACAAATACATGTCAAATCCCGCCAGGGACGCTACCCCCTTGGACCCCCAGCATATCTATAAAATCCCTACCCTTTTACTTACAAATCCACCCCCCCTAAAAATTAAAGTAATTGAAGCATTGGATCTTCTGTATGTCTAATAATGCACACTCGTATTTGTTTTTTCTGCTCATCCAAAGCTGTGCAATTTCCTTCTGGTATGTTGTCGATGCTGCTGATCTCAATAACTAGTCCATCTCTGCAAGTGAACTTCAGGACTTGTTGAAAAGCCTTCACTCCGCAGCATTCCATTGTTGGTCCTCGGAAGCTTTATCTGAAGCAGCCTTGACAGAGGAAATGTAAATATCAACATTTATCTGTTTCATCAGCCCAAATTTTTTTTTTTAGCTGTTTGTAGAAGTAATTGTAGAATTGTAGCTAAAAAAAAAATATGGTTTATACCTAATGATTTCTACATTATAGCAGATTTGCTTGTGGTTATGAAATATTTTGGGGTCATCTAATTGAATAAAAAAAAGGAACGTAGAGTAAAATGAAATACAGTGTAAAAGGAATATGATATATTTGGTATATTTGGAGTTGTTTGGCTGAGTGTAAAATAAATATATGTTATTTTTTTTTATTTTGAAGTAAAATAAATGCATTATAAAGTCCAATAATGATGATGACCAGCAACTAACTATATATAAAACGAACCATATAGCAAAATGAATTGAATGCTCCAAAACTGATCAATTTATGATGTTAAGTTGGTTATTATCATTATAATCAATATGTATAATGCGCTATCAAAAAATTCACATGATGAAAATCTTAGTGGAATATGCTTTATTCACCTAGCTCTCATTCAAGTGTGTACCTCTACAAGGAAAAATTGTTATGTGTGTTGTCCGGATGCGCCACATCACTCAATGTACAATGTATTGGATGACATGATGTATCCATATTGACCTCTGGACGTGTTTCGGGCACCGCTGAGAATAATCTCTCCTCTACAAAAATGCTTAACTTTGGAGCTTGCAATTAAATTTCAACTATCACATCAAAGAACTTCTCGATATTTATGTAAAAGAAAAGTGGTTAAGCAATAAGACATCTTGGTGGATCAAGTGAGGATTTTTAAAAAGCTCATTAATTATTTACTAATAACTTTTGTTTAGCTTGCTAGAAAGCTCATATTTGATTCGCCCATTAAGTAAGCGAGTTGGTGTTGAATAGTTATTTTGAACTTGTTTTCTAAATGAGTCGAACGCAAATAGAGCCTCATTTGATTGTGTTTAGCTCGTATTCATTTAAATTCTGGAAATATATAATTTTAAAATTTATATATTATTATTTATTTATTTGTTAGTAGATCAGCAAAATAATTTTATTGTATATGGCTCATTATTTATTCATTTTCTTTTATTCAAAATCGATATTCTTGACTCCGAATGTAAATTATGTCGTAATTTAAATTTTATATATATAATCTCTTTTACTTTTGTTGTATATATATATATATATATATATATATATATATATATATATATATATATATATATATATATATATATATATATATATATATTTATATTTAAACTACTTTTTTTGAATGTGAGATCATTAATTTAGATGTATACATCATATTTTTATTTTATATTGAGAAATATTATATTCCTCCTAAAAATTTATGCACATCATAATTTAATTAGATAAATAAATATATAAAAATAAATGACACGTACATATCAATATTATTAGGACAACCATTTTTCATAATAAGGTTTCATTTGGGACGGCTTTTTTACTGCTTTCTAAAACAGAGTTTTAGTACAAAATTTTTTATTTTTTAACTAAAACTCCGTTTTAAAAAGCAATAAAAAAACCGTCCCAAACGAAGCCTAAGGCTGAGTATATCATAGAGGAAGCGCTGGCGAAGGTGTGATTGGCTACAACAAATTGCTTTGGCCATTTAGGCTTTTAAGTATTTTTATAATCATAGAATTATAAAGAGATTTCATATTATAATATGATATGATAACTTATTTTATTTTGTGCCACACGCGAATAAAATATTCCTTATTGGTGACATATTTATTAATTGTACTGTATTAATAATAGAGACATTATAACTAATAAATATTTAAGGAGGAGTTTTGTTCTATTCTAGCAAGGGAAGAACTCTTCCACCGAAGTAAAACAAATTATTTCAAAATGTTCTTAAGACAGGTTTCAATGCCATTCATTTTATGTTAAGATTAGTGTAATATATGATATTAAATGGGTACACTAATCTTATCATAAAATGAACAGCATTTGAACCATTCTCAATTGATTGCATTAAGAAATTGTGATTTAATTTTAAAAATAATAATAAAATTCATTTAATTTAGTAATTATAATATAAATAAATGGTGTTGGTGTCATGGCTAGAGATCGAGTTAATTACATTTAGTAGTGTTGATATTTGTCCCAACTGGAAAATTTTGAATTCAGATCAATCCGTTGGCAAACGAGTCAGGTTTAGATTTCATTATCTGAGCTGATTATGAGTCAAGTTCATATTTCATTATCAGACCTTATTGCATTTTTCTGTAGAATTCGAGTCGACTCGGAAATGCGAAAGCAACTCATATGACCTGTCACACCCACGCTTGCAGCCTCGTACGTGCTCACTAGGTTCGTCATATGTCGCATCTAGCCAATCATGCTAGCACACGCTCGATACTCGCCCTCGTGTCGCACTACATGCGTTCCCATTCAGGTCCATGCATGCTACTCACTCATTGCAGAATTAGGTTAGCGGGCCCGGTTTAGGTTTTTAACTCATTTGGAGACACATGTTGGGTTTGAGTAGGATGTGTTATGAGCAAGTCAATTTTGAGTTTGACCCGAAAACTTATTTTGACACACCAAATTACACTTTTGCCTAATTTTGATATTTTTTGTTTCAGTTCATGTGACATCAATTGAAAATATATATATATATATCAAAATACTCTAAAGAAATTTTTAGTGAGACAAATTTTTATTCTTTAAATTTAATAAATAAATAATTAATTAAAACTTATGATTTAGTAATTTGAAAATAAATTAAGTAGGCTTAAGACTCATGTTGACCAAAACTTGATGAGGATGTCTTAATCTTAAGTGAAATCTACATTAGTTGTTGAGATCAATGCCCTCCTCTCCAGCCTTCTCTATGATGAACAACAAAGTCTAAAGCCCTTTCAAGTGTGCTCTCTCTCTATGCATTCCTCAGTAGCCCCTCCAAGTTGTCCTAGATCATCCTTATAAGCCTTTTCTCGATCTCAATAAGGCTATACCAAGTAGTGTTGTTTGGGGGGTGCAGGTCTAATGCAGACTCAGGGTTTTGTTGTTCGACGAGTTTCATTTGCCATTTGGTCAATGACATCAATCCAAGCTCATCGTACTTTAAGGATGCTAAATCCAAATTTATATGTGGATGATACTCAGCTTTTCAAAAAAACTATTATGTGCGGACATCGGACGACGTCTGGAGACCAACCGAAACGTGCCACATCATTTTTTTTGTTCGGTGCTGATGTTCGGTATCGGATGACTTGACGGCTTATGATTGATATCTGAACCATATGGTGTCATCAAAGAATAATTTCTCTAGCTTCACTAGTAAGGTCCCTCTGAAGATAATTTGGATTCCCCACGATTAGAGATGGATATGAAGGATGGGAAGAAGAAAATATGAGCCGTTATTACGTCCTCCGACCGGATGCAGAGGAACATCGGGTCGTAGGCAAAATAACGCCTATATCGAGGTGTACCGAGTTTTTCCAAAATACTCGGTACATCTCGGTATAGGCGGTATTTTGCCTACGACCGGATGTTCCTCTGCATCCGGTCAACCGAACCAAATAACACATTATAATTTTAAAAAAGGTTATTTACAATAAATTCGACGTTGATAAAAACAAAAGGCCGTTCGGCTTGACCTAACGCTATGTCCACTAGCACCCTAGCTACAGTTCATATTATCACGCCAGTTCGAAAAGACAAATTTGGGCATCATAGATTGACTAAATCACTGAGTCGAACAGCGTCCTCTTCGTACCCAATGGGCCGTGGCAGCAAATCCGTGACAATATTTATTACTCGTTTTAAGATAAACCCTTTAATAAATATTTTTGGCAAATGTTCAGACGTACTTAAACCAAGGAAAATAATATGCCGATTGTGCATTTTTAGGTTCATCGAGATTCGTGTTCTCGTCAAAATTTGCGTAAATTAAGCATTCAAATTTTCATGATCCCGATAATTAGAACATTAACTTTAATTTATTTAAGTTTAATTTCCTTAAGAATACTTTAAAGAGCATTTATTTGATAACAAAATTTCTGCCGATATTTTTTTAAATAAATTTTAATTAGTGTATAATTTAAAACTCTAATATATGATTTAAGATTAGTGCAAAATATATATAATTAATAAATCTCAGAATATATACATAGCTAATTTAATGGGTAAATTTTTTTTTTATGAATATGTTAAATTTTATTTTAATTAAAAGTTGATCAGAATATTATAATATGATTTTTTTTATATAAATAAATATATTATAAAAAATGCAGAGCATATTAGTTTTCATGTCTCAGTCCATTCACGTGCTTTGTACGTGCACAATGAACACCAGAATAATACTACCAACTAGATTCGGTGTTCAAATTATCATAACCAAACTAAACAAAGAACCTTCCCGTTATTAGCTTTGGCTTATCATTATATTAATGGCTCTAAACTCCATAAACACGTTATTTCTTCAACGTTATACCCATGCTATATATATATATATATATATATGTTGCGTCCATGAGTATTCGCGGCGGTAGAGAAATATAAGATTAACGTCTTAGCGTTGTACGAAAATCCGGCACGCAATCAGATAAAGAGAGAGGGTCTAACATTTATGAGACACCAAGATTTTTACGTGGAAAGCCCCTGAAAAAAAAGAGAAAAAACCACGAGGTCTAGCCCAATTTGAATGAATCCACTAGTATTGTAGTCAATTACAAATGAGGCCCTTCCTTTGAGGAAGGCATGTGTTTGATGTACATTATATGAAGTACATTACATGTTGGGAATACAAAGAGTCATTGTTGACGTATTCGCTTTGTTGGAAGGACTGTAGTCTGCGGGCGACGTAAGTTAGGAGGACCGTAGTCAGCTGGCGACGAAGGTCGAAAGGACTTAAGTCTCCCGACCTTCGTCGGCGGGCGACGTAAGTCAGGAGAACTGTAGTCGGCTGGCGACGGAGGTTGAAGGGACCGTTGTTGATGGGCGACGAAGATCGGGAGAATCGTTGTCTTGCGACGGAGGCTGGAAGGACTGTGTCTGATGATGAAGGTCAGAAGGACGGCGTCAGGTAGAAGTCTAACAATGTGTATAAATCCATCTTCGAATAAACGTCTAGCCAAAGTCCGATAACTGATAGAAGTCCGGTGTCGGGTAGAAACTTGGCGAAAAGTGAAGGCCCGATGTCGGGTAGAAGTCCAGCGTCTGGTGGTGGACGAGGAGAATTCCGACATCATTTTGGCGGAGTTTCGGCGTCAGGAGGGAACTCTATCATTAATTGGGAAGAACTTCAGCATCACGTGGAAGTTGGGCAGAATTCTGGCGTTCTCCCGAATATCACGCAGAATCCCGATGTGTTCTGGCGGCAGGAAGAACTCCGGTGGTGGTCGAGGAGGAGAGGAGTTGATTCTCCTTCCCCTTTTCTTCTTCTTCTTGCTCCGGTCCCCCCTCATGAGAAATGAGGGGTCTATTTATAGATTTTCTGGAGCGGCATGGCTTGTAAATAGGTGTGAGATAATGGGCGAATAGGGAGTGGTTGAATGGACGGCCGATATTGAACCTTTTGATCGTGCACCATTCATTGGACATTTGGAGGCCTTAGTGATGTCGGAATTCGGCGATATTGGGCTCGTTGGATTTGTCTCGTCGAGCCGTTCGATTCGAGTGCAAGCTCGTTAAAATCAAAGACTGTTTGGTAACTCAAACTGTGGTTTGAACCTTCCAACAGCTCTTTGGGTCCTTCATTTGGACCCATTTGGGCTCGAATTGGGTTGAAGTTGGTGTCGTTGGGTTCGTATTTCCGAGATGCTCAGTTTGACTGTAAGCTCGCTGAAATCGGAGTTTGAGTGCTTCCAAATTTAAATTTTGAAGTTTTCGGGTTGGATTTTGCATTGAGATTCGTGGCCAATCAAGATAATTTCATGATAACGTATCAATATATATAGCATGGGTATATACTGAAGTAACCATTTAAATTCAACTCATCCGAACCCTCAAACTTTTTCAATCAATTATGTGTTGAAGCGAAGTCCTATGCCTCATTTAGGAGAACTTATTCTGTGAGGTCACCGAACGCAGTATTTGTTGTGCCAGTGCTGTGCATCGAGCGACATGAAGCATTCTGATTCGCTTCCGGACGGTCCGGTGACCGCTCAGAATAATTTGTTCTCATTTAGAGTAGCTCCAACTTTTAACTAGTGAGATATTAACAAAATTGACTTAATAGCTTCCCAAATTTGTCCCCTTGATGTAACCTATTAGAAGATCATTCATCCTATGAGCGCTTCTGTATAACCATCGAGATATTATATGTTTTTCCTAATGGTCTTAAGGTTTTGCCTTTTTGTGTAACTTCTCAGGAGGTAACTCATTATAGGAGTGTTGCACATAAGCACATTTTACTTTGAAGTTTATAGTGAAATTTCAACAATTATACAAAAAAGACGCCTTGATCTTTTATTTAAGTCAGAATACGTTTGGATGCTCTGAATCTAAGGCTTTGTTTAGGACAGCTTTTTTACAGCTTCTTAAAGTAGCTTTCTAATACATCAATTAAAATTTTTGTACTAAAAAGATGTTTTAAGAATCAATAAAAAAATCGTCCCAAAAGAAGACTAAATTGTAATAAGTGCTTTTATATGATATCATGAATTGTATTAATCTTATTCTCTCATAAATTACTTTCTAATATATTTATATATTTATTAGGTTGATTGAATTTGATCCAAATCAAGATTGAAATTAACTTGAAAAAAAAATTTAATAATTTGAAGATCGAATAAAGCCAAAAAATTGAAAAATCAAACTAAATTAAAGTAAAAAAAAAAAATCTATTCAATATTTAAATAATACTCAATCTTATAGCTAAAATTAAAACCCTCTCCTTCAAAGGCAAATTTGTCTATGAAATCAATAATAACTCAGAGCATTTCATAATTATGCTTAATGAAGTCACTAATTACCACATTGCCATCAGAATCAAGTAGAAAAGCTGGCCAAGTAGAAAAGCAGGCCACTTGTTCTTTTTGAGCCGATAAAAACACCCATCATCTCACCCTCCTTTTTTCCCGCAAATGCTTCCTTGATTTCTTCTTTATCGGTTGATTTTTGATCTCCTTTTTGAATTCGAAATCTCGCGTGTTTGTCGCCCATTCGTCAAATCCCCAAGCTTTTTGCTATCACAAATCTCGCAGAGAGGACCAAAGCGACGTGTCTCGGTGGCAGGAAACCTTGAACCTCTTCTTTAATCTCAATAAGAAAGAGCAAACCAAGATTTTGAGGTTTTAATGGATAGAGATTGAAGAGGTAAAGTAGTAGCTGCAATTAGTTTTTGGGTCTTTGTTTCTTGATATTTAGCTGTCGATCTTTGTTGTCGATGATTTCCTGCAGCGGCATGCTTTTGGGGATTTTCACTGCTCTCGATTTCTTTTTCATAGCGTTGTTGTTCTTTTCACAGTTTGGATCCATTAGTGCAATGGCGATTAGTCGGATTCCCTTTGCTGGATTTCGGATTATGCTGTATTTATTTGTTATTCTGTTGTCTGCCCCCATTGGAACAAGTTTGATGGTGATTTCTTAGCTGGCATTTCGGTGATCGCGATTTTTATTAAATGAGTTTGTCCGTTTGGTGTTATGGATAATTATCTGAAATGTATCTGTCTGGTTGAGGGAAGACTCTTTTTGCGAGAAAGGAAAGGGGTACGGCGGGTTGATGGTTGATTGATCGGCTTTTTTCTTTTGTCGTTCGGTAAAATAAAAAATGGATTTGTTTCGGTGTTTCTTTTCTGGATACGAATTGTCTGATGCTACTTGTTTTTGAGTGTTGGTGGCCTGGTGGGCCTTTTAAATTGATGTTTCTGTTATCAGATTTCCTTTCCTAATTTGTTCTTCTTTTTTTAATTTATACTAAAGTGGAACGCCGTAAGTAGTAAAGCATAAGATCACGCTATTATTCCTCTTGTGCTCGTCCTTCTAATTGACGTCTTTTTGTAGGAAAAAATCGCAAATTTTTGCCACTTTGCACCTTCAGGGAAAAGGAGAAGCATATTTTTGGCTCGGACTCCTTGAAATTTTGGAAGATGAAGTCTTGACTAGTAATTGTGCCTTCTAAGTTGGAATTTAAAAATATGGAAGATCTTTCAAGTAACAGTGGCTTGATCTCTATATAATGGTATGCTGGAGTGGAAATATCTTCACACTTCAACTGGCAATAAGTTGAACCAGGCTTTGGTTAATCTCCATTAAAAAAACAGCAACCATGCTTTGTGCTTGCTCTGGAGAACGAGAACGCATCCATTTTGATGAAGTTCCTCAATCGCCAGAGTCTCTAGCCACTAGGGACTTCTCTGTAAGTGGCCTTTCATCAAGGACTGGAGATTGGGAAGCAAAGGTTGACATTAACCAACAAGTTGATGATGTAGAATCAGCTTTGAGAGAGGGTCTCTCGTTAAACTACGAGGTTATTTCATTTGTCTTGGCTCAGATATTAATGTTTATTGTCTTGTCTTAATTTATTTGGTTTGAACTTCTTTGCATGGCAGGAAGCTCGGGCATTGTTAGGTCGTTTGGAATATCAAAGAGGAAACTTTGATGCAGCACTGCAAGTGTTTCAGGGGATTGATGTACCAGCTTTGAGGCCAAGAATGGTTATGGCAATTGTAGAAAGAAGTAAGCCAAGAAAACTTCGTTCTAAAGTGGAAATCTTGCCAGTAAATCTAATGTCCTGGCATTCAGTTAGTCTACTTATGGAAGCATTGTTTCTTAAATCAAAGTCTCTGGAAGAACTTGGACGTTTAGAAGGTATTTGAGATTTTTTCTTGTATAATACATGGCATGCTTCCAATATAATAAATTATTATGATCTTGTTTACACAGATCCGTGGTTGTTTTTCAAGGAACTTTTTATGTTTCAGTTTGCTTCAGCCTGATTTCAGCTTTGTATTTTTTTTTTTTTTTTTGCAGTGTTTAGTAGGTTTAGGCTGGAAGATAGATGTAAATTTCTGAAATTCTGAGAGCTTTGAACGATCAAACTTTAAGTGTATGGAATTCTTTGTTACATCATGTTGCTGCTTCTTTGTTATTAGTGGATCAGATCATCTGTTGGTTTGGTAGACATTGGCTTCGATGAAGTTGAATTATATAAAATTTTGTGGTGCATCATCCTCGATCATGGTGACAATCTAACTTTAAGTTGTTTGGCACCCTGATGGGGACATCGTCAGAGATTGCGACACATGTACCATCAGGAGATGCCGGAGATCGACGGCCACGATCATGACCTTTATTTTCATCATTTCATGTAGTAGTTTATTTGATTTTTTTTTTTATGTTTTCCGTTTTTGTCCTTATGGGTAGTTGGTCGTTATTGTAGCCCGAGGGGCATTTTAGTCTTTTGTTGTCTTGTCATTTTGAGGCCTATTTATATGGCCATTTTTCTCATGTAAGGGGGTTTTTTTGAAATGAAAATATTATGTGTTCTCTTTGTGAGTTCCCCCTCCAAGATCTCTTAGTGAGTTCGCCAGAGATCTCTTAGTGAGTTCGCCGGAGGAGACTAGATCTCTTTGTGAGTTCTAGTTTTCATACCATCGTATCTTGTGGAAATCCAAAGTGAATATATTCAAGGTTAGCAATTCTGTGGTGGTCCAAGTCCCTAGATCTTGTTTTCTCTCCTCCTTTTCCCTGCAATTGTTTTCGTTTAGTCTTGGCCTGATCAAACCTCCGGCCACTTTGGTTGCCATCCCGCCGGCCAAGCCTTTCTCCAGGCTTTGGCCCTCGATCCAGACAACCCCGTGCAAGCCATTCCCCCTCCTCCTTACCGATTCCCAATTCCACAAGTCAGCAGTCCAAGCCGTGAGCTTTTCTTCCCAAGATCACGGAAATTCCACCTGCAGCCTTCACCGCTGTTTTCCCTCTGAATTTCCCAATCCGTGGGATCCAATTCCTGCCGTTTCTCTCTGATTTGCACAACCCCAGGAGTTATACCATTAATGCCTGATTAATTGCTGATTTAATCAGCCGTATTAAGCAAAGGAAAACTGACATTTGGTTTTCAATTTGAATTTCAAAGCCAAGCCAAATCCCCACCTCCCTCCACCACTCCCCAACTCCACAACCTGCAGCCCTCACCGAGAGCTCAGCCCAATAAATTTGCTTGCAGCTCTTGCCGCCGGATTCCCCTATTGCCCAGCCATTAATTTTCAAAATCCTGATGTGATTAATTGCCTAATTAATCATTCCATTAAGGCAGGCAGTTAATAGCATTTAACTGTATTTGAAATTCAAACTTCTTTTTTCCCTCTCATTTTAAATCTTGGGGAGTTACTTAAGCTCTAATTAAATCTGAAATTAAAATTCAGGTTTAATTGAATTTCTTACTTAAACTCGGGCCCCACCCTCATAACTCCTAAATCTCTCTCTCTCCTCCTTATTGGGCCGGCCACTCTTAGTGGGCCTCTCTCTCTCCCAAATGACATATTAACACCACAAATTCAGCCCAAAATTCTTCCCCCTCTTCTCCCGGATGCTCCACCAACTCCCGGCAAGAATGCATGGACGTTGGATCATTAACGGCCGCCCACCGCTTCTCCAAATCCGGCTTCCTCCCCGGCGACGAGTCCTCTCGGGATTACTTGTCTATTAGTGGCATCGTTGAGTTTACTTACAATCCTCCTCCGCTAGCCCCTATTTTCGAGAGCAATGAAAGGACCTCAAGGTGAATGATCTAAATTTTAAACGTGTGGCTTTAGTCGTAGCTATTTGCATTATCAAGTTTATTTTGGTTATATTTTGTAAGACTCATATAATTCTTAAATGTAATCACCGCCGTTAACATAATCTATCATGAAGTTTCTTGAATCCAAATTGAGAAAGCTGGATTTTATCGTTAACATTGCAAAGTTAAACTCTCGTTAATCTCTAACGTGCAATTCATGTTCACCGCATGTGGTTTCACATCATCTTGGTATCAGAGCATGGCTAGCATGCTTTGCCTTTGCTAGATGCATCCTAGGAATCCACTTTAAATTATCCTTTGTAGTTTGCATGCATACCATTGCTTACCTCGTAGATTTTCCTGTTTTACTTTGCTGTCCAGAAAAATTTCTACATATTGTTGTCATGCTAAGCAAGCTTAATTCATCACCTAAGTGTAGTCTTAGTCTTTCCAACTCACCTAAGTGTTTAGGCCACTTGCTACACTTGAAACACTAGCTGCCCAGAATTTTCCTGCAATATTTAGGGACATTTAGGTGACCCTAAACCTTTAACAAGTTGCTGTCCAACCTTCTAAACCTGTCCCCAACACTTAGCCAACCCGTTTCATTGTGTTAGGTTGCTGTCCTTAGCATTCCAGCAGCATATAGAGGTATTAGGAGCATCCTACCTTAGCATCTAGGTGCTTTCCTCCACCCCAAAAACCATCCTAAACACCTAGGATTCTTCACCAACTGTTGTGGTTTGCTGTCCAAACTTTCCTGCACCCTGTAGTGAGTTTAAGTGAGTCTAACTTAGAGTCTAAACGACGTCCCTTACACCCAATCATCTTTGAGTTTCACTTGACACTTTTCAATGGACCCGATAAGACTCCAAAAGAGTCTAGATGACATCGTTAACCTAGTGGGCAATATGACTAGAATTATGACGGAGAAACCTATTGACTATCCCCGCTCGAATTATGTGTCCCACTCTGCTTTTCAACATAGACCCGAGTTTAAGCCACAACGACCTCACTTTGAGCCACCTTATCGTTTGCCTACCTTTGATGGTTCTTTGGACCCTTACTATTTTAGGGAATGGGTTAGACAATTAGAGGACTATTTTGATTCGCGTGAAATCCCTAACTCTCGCCAGTTTAGCATTGTTAGGTCACGCCTAAGCGGTGATGCTCTCCAATTTTGGATGAGGTTAGAAGATCATAAAGGGTCTCGTGGCGAATACCCCACCTCCGATTGGAAAAACATGAAACGAGAACTTGGATTAAAGTACACTGCCCCTACTAGTGGTCACCCATCCTTTAGTAACATCAGGGTTGCTGCCCCACCCTATAGGTCCTCTCCAAAACTTAAAGGCCGACTCTCTATTGGGTCTTCTAAGAGATCAATCTCTTATAGCTCCCCACTTGGACCCACTTCTAACCATCCCAGTCAACCTTTAGACTCCCCATTCCTTGACCCTGCAGGTGTGATTGTAATAAAGGAATGCATTAAAAAGAAGAGATCTCCTGAACCTGAGAATGAGTGCATCCATTTCGTGGATGCTAATGATAACGAAGACTTCTTTGAGGATGAAATTGAAGTGATTGAATTAGACCCCTGCCGGACTTAAACCCTGATTTAGGAGGTCTAGAACCTTTTAACCTCGAGACCTTAGCCCCTCTTGAGACTAATATCATTAACGATATCCCTTTGGATAAGGTCTGCCTGGACAATATTGATTTGATCCCGAAAGAGATTGATCTGACCTTGAACACAATGAAATTAAAATTGGGAGAATCTAACTTAATTACTGAGATGAATTCGGATAACTCTGATTTAATTTTGGCTAGTTCTGATGGCGACTTAGCTAATCTCAAGTTGAATGTAAGTCAATCGAATTTGTCACATGATTCAAGTGAAACGGAACCTACGGATCTTAGGATTGAAACCAAACCTAATTTTACTTTGGAAGATAGTACCTTGAGTCTGAAATCCTTTGAGCCTAATTTGAATAATGAGCCTCCTTTTGTTTCATTAGAATCTAACTTTGGAGCTGCTCCTTTGGATTTAGATTTAACTACGTGTGTCATTCCAGACTTCTCTCTTATTGTTGCACCCACGGATGTCCTGGGAACTTTTTCCTATCTTATAAGTCCCATGCCGGTCGACGAATCTTTGGGATATCCCCTTATGGATGTGAGGCAGGACCAATCATCCTATTTTATTCCTGATTCCTACTTTTTGCCTGTTATAGCCTCACCATACCTTGATGAGGACCATCTCTGTCCTAGTTGGATTAATCTGGTCAATTACACTACCCCCACTAGGAGACTACCTACGACTTTAACTGAGACTTCCCATAGAAGCACCCTGGTAGCTAAGGAAGTCTTCATCACTCCTCCTACACCAGTTCCCTTAGACCGAACACTTTAGACCCCTCTTTTGTGACCCATCCCTGTTCGAGCAACGTGTCGTGTGAGTTAGTATGTTGTGTGTGTGTTGTAATATGTTGTCTTCCTTTTGTCTATGCTTTAAACTTTTGTAAGCTCATAAGTCTTGTCATTCGATCTCTTGCATTTGCATTCCATTTACATGAATTGCACAAAGAAATTAATGAAAGAATTAAACAGAGCAATGCTGACTATAAACTTAACGCAGACCTCAATAAAAGATTTAAAGAATTTGAAGTGGGAGATTATGTGATGGTTCGGATTAGTCCGGAGCGGTTCCCACTAGGAACCGTTAGGAAATTACACGCGAGAAGCGCGGGGCCTTTCTAAATAATTTCCAAAATTAACAGAAATGCTTATGTGCTAGACCTTCCCGAAGGTTAACTTTAGCCCCACTTTTAACATTGAAGACCTTGTAACCTATGAGGGACCCGAGTTTAACCCCACCAATCCATTACATGATGAGCCTTGTGAGTCCCCACCTGGTGAGATCCCCCAGCCTACCTCCACTCCTAAAATTCCCCACATGACCTACCGCGGAGAGGATTAAAGCAATACTTAGCGATGACATATTTTCCACTAAGGACGGTGGTCGTTAGAGGTATCTGGCTCAATGGACAGGAAAGTCGGAGACGGAAAACGTGTGGATCGACCGAGATGAGCTACAGAGACTAGACCTTGACTTACTAGAGTGGTACGAGAGCTCTATAGATGCTTACTCGACGAGGTCGAGTTTTCTCCCACCTGGGGAGAATGATGGGGACATCGTCAGAGATTGCGACACATGTACCATCAGGAGATGCCGGAGATCGACGGCCACGATCATGACCTTTATTTTCATCATTTCATGTAGTAGTTTATTTGATTTTTTTTTTTTATGTTTTCCGTTTTTGCCCTTATGGGTAGTTGGTCGTTATTGTAGCCCGAGGGGCATTTTAGTCTTTTGTTGTCTTGTCATTTTGGGGCCTATTTATATGGCCATTTTTCTCATGTAAGGGGGTTTTTTTGAAATGAAAATATTATGTGTTCTCTTTGTGAGTTCCCCCTCCAAGATCTCTTAGTGAGTTCGCCGGAGATCTCTTAGTGAGTTCGCCGGAGGAGACTAGATCTCTTTGTGAGTTCTAGTTTTCATACCATCGTATCTTGTGGAAATCCAAAGTGAATATATTCAAGGTTAGCAATTCTGTGGTGGTCCAAGTCCCTAGATCTTGTTTTCTCTCCTCCTTTTCCCTGCAATTGTTTTCGTTTAGTCTTGGCCTGATCAAACCTCCGGCCACTTTGGTTGCCATCCCGCCGGCCAAGCCTTTCTCCAGGCTTTGGCCCTCGATCCAGACAACCCCGTGCAAGCCATTCCCCCTCCTCCTTACCGATTCCCAATTCCACAAGTCAGCAGTCCAAGCCGTGAGCTTTTCTTCCCAAGATCACGGAAATTCCACCTGCAGCCTTCACCACTGTTTTCCCTCTGAATTTCCCAATCCGTGGGATCCAATTCCTGCCGTTTCTCTCTGATTTGCACAACCCCAGGAGTTATACCATTAATGCCTGATTAATTGCTGATTTAATCAGCCGTATTAAGCAAAGGAAAACTGACATTTGGTTTTCAATTTGAATTTCAAAGCCAAGCCAAATCCCCACCTCCCTCCACCACTCCCCAACTCCACAACCTGCAGCCCTCACCGAGAGCTCAGCCCAATAAATTTGCTTGCAGCTCTTGCCGCCGGATTCCCCTATTGCCCAGCCATTAATTTTCAAAATCCTGATGTGATTAATTGCCTAATTAATCATTCCATTAAGGCAGGCAGTTAATAGCATTTAACTGTATTTGAAATTCAAACTTCTTTTTTCCCTCTCATTTTAAATCTTGGGGAGTTACTTAAGCTCTAATTAAATCTGAAATTAAAATTCAGGTTTAATTGAATTTCTTACTTAAACTCGGGCCCCACCCTCATAACTCCTAAATCTCTCTCTCCTCCTTATTGGGCCGGCCACTCTTAGTGGGCCTCTCTCTCTCCCAAATGACATATTAACACCACAAATTCAGCCCAAAATTCTTCCCCCTCTTCTCCCGGATGCTCCACCAACTCCCGGCAAGAATGCATGGACGTTGGATCATTAACGGCCGCCCACCGCTTCTCCAAATCCGGCTTCCTCCCCGGCGACGAGTCCTCTCGGGATTACTTGTCTATTAGTGGCATCGTTGAGTTTACTTACAATCCTCCTCCGCTAGCCCCTATTTTCGAGAGCAATGAAAGGACCTCAAGGTGAATGATCTAAATTTTAAACGTGTGGCTTTAGTCGTAGCTATTTGCATTATCAAGTTTATTTTGATTATATTTTGTAAGACTCATATAATTCTTAAATGTAATCACCGCCGTTAACATAATCTATCATGAAGTTTCTTGAATCCAAATTGAGAAAGCTGGATTTTATCGTTAACATTGCAAAGTTAAACTCTCATTAATCTCTAACGTGCAATTCATGTTCACCGCATGTGGTTTCACATCACACCCTTGTTGCAATAATTGGTATCAATTGTAGTTCCTAGATCGATGGTCATAAATTTTGAGATTGAGAAATTTGATGGATCAAAGAGCTTTGGTTTTTAGAAAACCAAATGTATGGTTTTCTGTCTAGAAGGTTCTTACAAAAACTCATAAAGATGGGTTTTAAAAAGCTTTCAATGATCCAACTGTGTGTAGTTGGAACATATACTTGATATTGTTCCTTTGTATTGATGTGCATTTTCAATTCTCCACTTTTATTCAACTAGCTGTAGAGGTAGAGGCTGAATAGGTGGTTGGTAGAGTGATCGGGGATTTATAGTTACATTGGCATGTGTCATAGGAAGGATTTCTCAATTGAGTATTTCACAATGAGCATTGAAGGATTGAAAATAGAAGTTTGAAGCCAAAGGATTTCACAAGGGGAAATTGGTGATTATAACAGGGTCAGTGAATGAGGTCGATAAAAATAGTGTTGGAGTTGGCAAGCTTTCCTTTAATGTCCCGTGAGCATAAGTATTGCAAGAATTGTGTTGGAGAATAAAAATAGTGATGAAAGAATAGTAGTTAAGATAAAGAAGAGAAAAATATTTATACAATATATTTATATTTAATTTAGTAGAAAATTCATCTCTTTATCCAAATATGAAAGTGGCAAGCTTTCCTTTTATCTCTAGTGAGCTAGCTAGTGCTGGAATTGTGCTCAGGTTTGGCGAGGAAAAAAAAAGAGGCAAGAATACTAGTGAAATTAAAAAAAATATAGAGAAAAACATATGTATACTATATTTATTTTTAATCTAATGGAACAGTA
Source organism: Dendrobium huoshanense (assembly GCA_016618105.1). NCBI lineage: Eukaryota > Viridiplantae > Streptophyta > Magnoliopsida > Asparagales > Orchidaceae > Dendrobium > Dendrobium huoshanense. The sequence continues at coordinate 74,766,515 of CM028351.1, forward strand.
ATCTCTTTATGCAACCATGGATGGAGAAAAACTTTGTCAAACTATGTAAATCTCTTATCTCTCATTTCTTCCTTGCATATTATATTTTCCCGTTCTTGTGTTTGTCCTGTTTTCATAAACTTTTCCCTAACAACTAGTATTGGAATCGGGCTTTGTGATTCTATGGAAAAGTCAGAGTAAAGACTTTTAAGAATGGCAAGTGAAGATCAACAAGTTTGATAACAAGATTTTGGGTATTGGAAGATGGGGATCATGGATCATCTATGCCATAAAATGTCACAGCTACATTTTTTGGAGATGAAGCTAACAATCACAAGAAAAGAAAATTGGGATCTCCTTAACAAATGAGTGGTAGGAGTCGTAAACCTAACATTGAGAAAGAGTTACTTTTAATATATTACACAAGAAGGCTTTAACTAATGCAATGAAAGCTTTGTCAAATATGTACAAAAAACCTTTTGTTATACACAAGATATATTCAATGATAAAGCTTTTGAATCTCAAGGTGGTTGAAGATGGTTCTATAGAAGAGCATATCAACATGTTCAATTTGATCACGATTAGTTGAGCATATCAACATGCTTTAGGCCACTATTGCAGCCCTTTATTCTTTTATTTGGAGCACATGATTTGGGCAGATTTTTTATATCAGTAAGAAGTTGCTGCTGTAAAGACTTATTTATGCACATTTGTTTTATTTCAACAAGCTCACAATTTTTGTTATAAATCTTGATATTGTGCATTACGTGAGTTTTATGTTTTTTGTAGTTGGTGTGTTGCCTTATGTGCTATTTTCCAAAATATTACATGTTTATATTATGATCCTGAGATGATTAACAATGAAGAAGTATCTACCCTTCTCTCTTCCTATGTCTAAAATTTTCATGCAGAGGCTATGACTCCTTATTTTTTAAGTACTACTTGTGAATAAAGGTGAAAAAATATTCCAAGGTAAAAATCTGTATTTTGTGTTTACCACTGAGCTAATAGAACAAATCTCTCTTTGTGCAACTGCAAATGTAGGTGGACTTTTTGAAACTCATAAAATCTGGCTCTTGTTTTTCCGGTGTCTAACATGTAAAATTTGTGTTCTCACATTTGTCATTGCTCTCACATGTGTGTGTGTTTTTTTTTTTTTTCAATACTGAGAACATGCAATCTCACCGCATTGAGAAGCATCAAAATATTCTTGCTAAACAATTTGGAAGCATTCTTAACAGTGGCGGAGCCAGAAAATTTATTGAGGGGGGGCCTAAATAATTTTATGAAAAATTTCACTCAACTTTTTTCATCCGGGCTTGGGACCGGCATAGGCAGTTTTAAAATTTTTTTTTCAATTATTATCCAAAAATATATAATATTAAATATAAGATAGTAAACAACTTACAATTTATAACGTCTGCTCTTCATATTCTGAAAGAGTTGAATGATTACTTCATTATCAATAGAATCTAAAATTTCTTTCTCAATATAAGCAAGTAATAAATCATTCATCCATTGATCTTCAATCCTATTGCGCAGCCGATTTTTTATAATATTCATGGCAGAAAATGCTCTTTCGACTCCTGCTGTAGCAACGGGTAATACCAATGACAGTTCCAGTAGTCTAAAAACAATGGGATATATAATATCTTTTCTATTTTGAATCATTTTCTCAACAAGGCTTCCTATATCTTTCAATGAAGAGAATTGATCATCAGATCGCATATCCATAATATAAGTATCCAATTGATTTTCAAGAAGCGCCTGATCAAGAAGACTAAAATCAGCCGGATAAAACTGTGCCATTCTAATCAGTTTGTCTTTGTTGAATGTATGAAATCTATTATTAGGATTCAAACATGTCATACACAAAAGTAGCTCGGTATTTGCTTCTGTAAAACGATTGTTCAACTCCTGGAGCTGCATATCAAGCACTGTGTAGAAAATTTCAACTCGGAAATGATATAAATTTGTTATATCTTCAGCTCTACGACGAGGCCGGCCACGAGCAACCCATTTATCATTCATATGTGGTACATTTATTTGATGCTGCTCACAGAATGAAGTTACATGACCAATGAATTCAGTCCATTTGTTATCTCTCATATCCTGCAGTCTCAGTTTACAAATACGCACCAACGACATAGCATTTACAATATCTTGTTCACCTCTTTGCAAAGCTTGTGATAGTTCATTAGTGATACCAAGTACATCTTTCATTAAATGTAAGCAAAATGAAAATTCAAAAGTCTGTAACGATTCTAATAACGCATACGCCTCACCTTTTTGTTCTGAGCTTACACCATCTTCTAAAATAATTTCAAGAACATCAATCACTGTAGAGAACATTGTGATTAACCTCACAATTGATTCATAGTGTGAATCCCACCGCGTATCACCTGCACGTCTAAGAGTTATTTCTTGATTTAAGCCTCGCCCCGATAATAGTTTTCCACTTTGTAAGTCATTTAAAACTTTCTCATGTTGCAGTTCTCGGAGTTGATCACGACGCTTACAAGAAACCCCTACAAGATTTAGCACACTTGGGTCAGATGGAAGATTTTCAACACTTGCTTCCATATTTTTTTGTAAATCAGCATCCACTCGAATTCGTTTTTCATTTTGCTCTTCAACCTTATTGCTATTTGCATCCATATTATTTGATGTGTTTGAAATTGACGATCGCTTGAAATATCTTTCCATGATGTTGAAAACTAAGATATAAAAATCAAGGCTTCAAAACACAATAGCACATTCAAACAACTCCACATGAACAATTCTACTAGATTTGAAGTAAACTAACATACGTTTTAAATCACTAAATCAACAAAAACTTAGATATTTCATTTCAGTAAACTGGAAAAAAAAAACCTCTTTACCTCAGATATGAACTGGCCGAAGAGTTCAAGCAGCACACCGTGCTTTATCCCAAGCAGAACGGACAAATTCAACTATTCAAGTATTCAACGTCGAACTCCTGCTTTAACCCAACTCTGTAAACTGAAATCATTGCAGTGATTTCAACACTAAATTCATTTCTCATTTCGGTTAATTGAAAAAAAAAATTACCTCTGTAAACTGGCCGGAGACGGGAGATCCCAAGCAGCACGCCGGTGACTAATCCAGAAATGCAGAAAATGAGGTAACCCCGTCGCCGTTGGAAGAAATGAGGAAGAGAGCTCGCCGGCCGTCCTAGTTCTTCGGCTCTTCGCGCCGTCCTTCTTATTTCGGAGCAAAAGTGAGCTAGGGCGCCGCGGCGGAATGTCGCGACTCGCGAAGCATGCAAAACCTGAGTGAACCGGTTGGTTTTTAATTAATATAAGGTTTTTTTTTAATTTTTTGGGGGTAATATCTTGTAGAAATTCAAGAATTGAGCTAGTGAGATAATCAGGCATCAAGCCATCTAGTTCATGTCATACTAATAGATCTCTAGAGTAGTCTGAATGCTTCTTGAAGATGACACTTGTTTTGTTGTTGTGCACGAGATCACCTTCTAGTAGGAATATCAAGCAAACACAGTAATAAGGAGCTTATTGTTCATCAGTCTTGAGTGATCAGTTACTCATATTACAAACATAGAAAATCCACTATAACATTTCTTTCTTAGCCACCTTAGCACAATTTTTACCACAAAACTTTTACTGCTATTAGCTTATTAAAGATACATCAATTTCATTCCTTTATCTCCAATCAAGCAAATAAGACATTCAAATTAATTTTTCCTATACAAATAATGGACCCCAAAAAAAATGATGGAATTTCAAGATAGTAATTGATGGAAGCATGCGCCTCCGCTTTTAGTGTTTCCAAGCCTATGGCAATTTTTCATTTCTCTAACTTTTAGAGATAATATTCCATAAAAATGGTACTGAGTAAACTTTTTGTTCATAAATGCACTGAAAATCAGATACATGTTTTAGGCTCTTTTAATGCTGGTTATTTTTCGTCTTGTTTGTTCATATTATGGGAAATAGTATACATTTGAACTTTAGGCGCCCTTAATGTTTGAGTATCTATGTTAGTTATATTTTTCTTGGTATGTGCAGTTGTTTTTAATTTCTCATACCTGAATGATTACTAAATATTGGTGTTGGTCCCAAAATTGTCTCTGTTAGGTGTTAAGCAAGTTTAAAAATATTAAATTAGAATAATCATATAGTTTTTTTTAAATATATAATGCAACATCTGATGTTTTCTTATGGAGTTATTGCGAGCTTTGAAAGGAAAACCTGGCTCAGGGGAACTAGGAGAGAATGATTTTGGGGAAAATTTTGATTGTAGATAAAATATTGTTAATATATTTCATCTTTATGAAGACTTTATGTTCCTAGTTTAAGGCTTTCCATGAGCATAAGCCTCCTAGTAAATTATGTCTCTCTATCAAGAGAGAATTTTTTATGGCTAGTTTGTAGGTGCTATGAATATTCGTAGTGGTAGCTTCCCTTGTAGTTTAATTTGCTGCAATTTGAATTTGAAGGATAGATTTGCCATCATAGATTCTTTGTTTGTGGTGAATGATGATAAATCCGATCAAAATCTTATGAGATTGTATTCGTGTTGTCATAATCTTTGATTTCTTCGGTCAGAGAAGGTAATATGATATAATGAAGAAAAAATAATCATGTAGCTAACCACATGTAGTGGGATAAAGATTTGATGTTGTTATTGTTGTTGATGTTATTGGTCAGAGAATGTAGTCAAACCAAGAAGTCAATAGTTGCTAATTGATTCATCTGAGATAAGTTGTAGTCCGGAGGAAAGTTTGGTTATGGGGCTAATTTTTATATCACTTTTGATTAAAATAGTACTTAATGCCTTGTGCAGTGCGTCTCACAAGTAACAACTGATGTAGGACTACGATGATTGTAATGATTATATTAAGAGCTTGCACAACTTATTGATTAGAGAAATATCAAAGAAGCCTATTAGCAAATAAAACGATGAATTAAAACGTAAGAGGGGTCACTGTCGTTTAGGCTAAGTTGTACATCAAAAGATTTTGAATCATCAAAATAATGTAAGAAAATAACATCATGCCAAAGTAGTAATTTTCAATGAAATCCCTAGTCTAACAATAAGATTAGAAAACAAATCAATGCACTCAAATCCCTACGTTTACTAAGCTTAGCAGAATCGGGCGAACGCGTCCTTCGTGACTGCAATCAAATCACAAAAGGGGATTAGGCTTAAGAAATATTAGAAAAGGAAAATTAGAAAACCTTCGTAAAGGATTGGTTGCAATCCTCCACTCAATGATCTCTAGTTGCTCTTCAATAGCTTCAACCAAAGTGTCCAAGATGCGTTCTATGTAATCCTCAACCATGTGATCGATCCTCGGGTTGACGTCAAAGAAGGTTGAATGGAGAATGTGCATGAAACCGTGTTTGTCGTAGGCAAATCCGTAGTCAGTGTCGGGATTGGCCATTCATGAATGCTAGATGATGATTTCTTCCTAAAGATTGCTAGTAATCTTGAACGCCGTTGAAGAGAAAAAAGTTTCTCTTCAACTTGAAGTAGGGATGAAGAAAAGTGGCCTGCCAAGGGAGGAGAGCAAGGTTACAACTTTTAGTTCAGATTTTGGGCAAATAGATGGAGGGAAATTTAACTCACTACTTCCTAAATATTCTCTTAATTAAGAATAATCAAAGGAAGAGAGAAGAGGCAAGAGGGGGGGTGGCGGCAAGGGGAGTAGGGAAAGCTTGATTTAATTCCACAAGGAGATACTCCCTTTTAGAAAGAAATTAAATCAAGGGGGAGCATGAAGATTTCAGCCAAGGAGGAATAGGGGAATTTGAAATTATTTCCCAAAGTAAGAATTTGCTTTTAGGAAATATTTCCTATCCCAAACCAAAGAGGCGGGCCTGCGGCATTGATGGGGGAGGAGGGCTTTAATCTCTTTGGGCCGGCGGCATTGATGGGGGAGGAGGGCTTTAATCAAGTGTTTAATGCTTGCTTAATTTGAGTTTGGAAATTAGGAAAGTATTTAATTAAATTCGATTCGAATTTGAAATTCAAATGGATTTAATTTAGAAATTTTCCTAAAATAACTTTGGTAATTTATGATAGATTTTAAATTTCAAATTATTTGAATTTGAATTCAAAAATCTGTCCAAATTATACCAACCTAAATTAGGCAAGGGAAAGCAAAGGGGGAGGGGATCTAGGGCCGGCGGGTTTCGAGCATGGGGCCGACGGCTAGGTGGGGGGTTATGTGGAGCTGGGTGGAGAGAAGGGGAGGACTTGGGGAAAGGGAAAACCATGGGGATGATGTTGGCCGGTGGTGGTGAAAGGGGAAATGAAGAGATACGTAATAGAACCACGAATCCTACTCGTCTAGGTTGGTGGGTGATGCGCAATCTTACCTCTCCGATTTCTCAAGCTCTCACAAGACTTATGCAAGTGGAATTTTTTAATCAATCATTCATTTACTTTCAAAGAGAAACATAGAGGTTATAAATAGCCTCGTACATAAGACTCAAAAATAAGAAAGACGATAATGCCCTCAGGGCTTACATACGACATCCCTTAATAAAAGGGTACAATGTGAAACTAAATAAAACAAATACAATACGATATCATAAATAAGAAAATACATAAAACAAATCAAAAATACAATACTCAATCGTCGCTGTAGATCGGCGGTCACGTCTCTGATAAACCTCTCATGATCTGATGTCCCCATCAACAACTTGATGGATTTTAGTCATTAAGTAGAATGTTTAGTTGTGGTCATGACTCATACTCAGCCAAAGGGCATGCATCCTGATTGAGATATCATCGTTTTGATGCCCAGTTAAAAACTGTCACAAATACATATTGAATACCCCAAGTTTGTGCCTCAACTGCCATATAATGGTGTTGCCCCCTAAATCATGCATCGCCAGGCCACATCAAACACAAATCGTCTCCATTATGAATTTTTTTAGTATGAGCATACTGACACCTTTTATGGCACTAACTTTTTTATCGTATATGTTAACTTTTTTACCTATTTTATTAAATATTATTTTTTTATATTATTATGTAACAGATGCTGCTGCCGAATGTAAAACTATTATTGACATTGTTGAATCTTCATGGAATAATGGTGTACCTGTTGGTATCGGAGCTGAGTGCAAGTTAAAAGAGATTTTTCACAAAGCGCTTCATTTACTTCCCCGACTCTGGCAACAGGCTGGTCTCCTTGAGGATGCTGTTGCTGCTTATCGCCGAGCTCTAACCAAGCCTTGGGATTTATCTCCTGAAAGATGCGCCAGTCTTCAAAAAGATTTGGCTATTACTCTACTCTATGGAGGAAGTGAAGTAAGCCTCCCTCCTCATTTGCAACAAAACTATGGATCTCGAAGCCCCAAAAATAACACAGAGGAAGCAATTCTTTTGTTGTTCCTTCTCATTGGAAAGGCAACATCCCAGGAAATAAGTTGGGATGCTGAAGTAATGGATCATCTTACTTTTGCACTGTCTTTTTCTGGACAGTTTGAATCTTTGGCTGGCTATGTTGAACACATACTTCCTGGTATGCATAGTAGACGTGAAAGATGGTATCTTCTTGGACTCTGTTATAGTGCTGCAGGTCTTGATGATCCTGCTTTAAATCTTCTAAGAAAGGCTTTAGGCCCTTCAGAACAAAAGAAGAAAGATCATTTTCTATCACTTGTTTTAGCTTCGAAGCTTTGTCTTAGAAATCCTGCTCATGCTGATGAAGGTTTAGACTATGCTAAGAGGGCAATCAAATGCTCCACTGAACAACAAAAGCATCATCTCATTGGAGTTGCCAGTCATTTGCTCGGGTCTTCTTATAGACATTGTGCTAAATCCTTAAAATCTGATTCAGAAAGGTTAAAGTTAGAGAGAGAATCATTAAATTCACTTAAATATGCCGAAAGCATTGAGAAAAATGATGCACGTGTAATTTACAGCATTGCTTTGGAGCATGCAATGCAAAGGAATCATAACTTGGCTAGAGAATATACAATCAGGTATCTAAATATGGTGGCTGGTTGTTCTGTGAGGGGATGGAAACTATTAGCTCTTGTGGTATCGGCTGAGCAGAATCTTAAAGAGGCAGAAGCAATAGTTGATCTCTCCATTGATGAATCTGGGAAAGTGGAACAGCTGGAGTTACTAAGGCTGAAAGCTATCCTTCAGGTTTCTCAGGAAGAGCTCAAAGCTGCAGTAGAAACCTACAGGTTTCTACTTGCCAATATTCAGTCGCAGAGAGAAAAACAATCATGGCGTAACAACTGTGAGGTAACACCTATAGCAGCAAAATGAAGCCCTGGTTTTTTAAAGCTTATGACATACTCACTTTCTGCAAAATTTAGGATCCGTTTAAGACAGCTTTTTTCAATTTTGCCTTTTTTTTTTTTGGGACATTTAGGCCATTTAAGGCAAACTCACACACACAACGCATACACATGGACTCGAATCTTGGACCTCTTAGTTGGAAGCCTAAGCTCACAACTAATAGGCCAAGGGGAGTTGTGTAATTTTGCCTTTCAAACCGTCATGATTGTTTAATTGCTGCTTTTTAAAAGTTTTATGGTGAGAAGTAGTAGCTTTTACAACAAAATCTATTAGATTGTAGTGAGTAGTGACTGTAAGAAAATTATTTTCCTTTATTTTCCAAAGTAAAAATATTATAATACCATAGCAGCTTTCAAAAAGTTAAAATATTATTTATCACACAATATCCCCCTATAAATATATTTACAAATAACTACAGCCAACCTAAATAGACATTCAAGCCGATGGGATTCATTTCACTCATTATTTTCCTGACATTCATGCTTTTTCATCAATCAGATTGAAGCACAGCAACGACTTGAAATGGAAACGTGGTTGGACTTGGCCTTTGTCTATACCAAGCTTGAGCTATGGGCTGATTCTAATATTTGTCTGAATAGAGCAAAATCACTTGGATTTTTTTCTCCCAGGACTTGGCATGCAACAGGTTAGCATCTTTTCCATGTTTTTGTCCTGAAAATGTTCTATGAAAACACTCGATTAATCACTAATCATCTCCACTATGATGACTCTCACATTGAATTTTAGATATTCAAAGGTAATTTTTATGATCATTGTCATGAACTCCTATCACTAATGTTGTAGGCAATCTATTTGAAGCTCAATCATTGCACAAGGAAGCTTTAGCTGCCTTTTCGATGTCGCTCTCAATAGAATCAGATCATGTTCCAAGCATGGTATCTGCTGCAGCAGTTCTGAGGACCCTCGGCGATCGGTCTTTGCCGATCGCACAGAGCTTCTTGATGAATTCTCTTCGAATCGAGCCCACGAATCACGATGCCTGGTTGAACCTCGGCTTTGTAGCCAAAAAAGAGGGATCACTGCAGAAAGCTGCAGACTGTTTTCAGGCAGCTTATGAACTCAGGTTGGCATCTCCAGTTATGAACTTTATGTGAGTACATCATTTCAGCTTAGTAGAAAAAAGTTTGATGTCTTCCAATTCTTTCATAAGCTTGTGTATAGATTAATAAAATTGCAGGCATGTTGGGAGTCTAGAAATAACCATCTTGAGATTGGTGAATGTAGATTGTGCGAGAATCCTTGTTTTGATAGTACATGTGTGAATATATTAGTTAGTTGGAAATATTTGGTAGGTTCTTTGCAGGTTTATTATTATACAGTCACTAACAGAAAAAAACTAGTCAGCTTAAAAGATAATCAATAAAATGAACATGAAATAATGATATTTCAAGCATACATATTAAATAAAAATTTGTTCTAAGTGAAGATGGTAACTAAGATTGTCCATTGCGTCGCATGACCAATGGCATGATCAATGGGATGAGAAATTATTATGTACGGTCACTAGATCATTCGGAGTCGAATTAGAATGTGACATGAATATACAGTACTAGTATACAACACGGTCTAATTAGTCTCCGGATAGTGTCCAATAATGACACAGTAATTAAATTCTCGGATTGTCGGAAGTGTGTACCAATCAAAAAGTTAGTTGAAGTGTATCAGGCTTTCTATGTGTGAAGAAATTCTAATGGTTATAAATCCTAAACCCACAATCTACAAAGCATCATGTCGAACAAAAGAGACATTAAAAAATTTAATAAACTATAATTCAAGCACAGATTGAAGCTCATATAGCAAGACAGCCCAAGTTTAAGATTATGAACCCAATTGAACTCAACAAAATAATCCATAGAGCTAACTCATCAAGTATATAATGATTAAAATATATTTAATTATTAAAAATCCTAATCATCACCTTGATTCAAAAAAGTAACCATTTATCCAATTTATGTCATTAATGTAACCTATTCAGGTAATCAATGATTTAAGCACAAGTTCAAGTTGGATTTGATTACATCGCTCAAACAGTCGAGATTATTATGTGTGGAGTCTAAAGATAGAGAACCGTTTAATTTTGTGACTATGAATAATAAAAATATAATAAAAATGCATGAATGAATAGTAAAAACACAGTGATAAATAGTAACTATGCTTTTTGTTTACAATCACAAAATCAAACAATTTAAATGTTTGAATTTTACAAGTAATAATCTCTCCTCATACGGGGAGCATCACATAACATCATTTTTCCCTAACATAAATTGAAACCATTACATCATTACCAAGAGTTGCGATTGGAATAAAATAAGCTTCTTAGAGTAAACATCAAGAAAATAAAAAATATAATACATCTTAAACAAATACATATAATATGAAGCAGTTTAAGAGTTTGTTTGGAATAATTTTATTACTATTTTTTAAAGTAAATTTTTTAATACAAATTTTAAATTCAAAAAACTTTTAAACTAAAAAATTACTTTAAGCTTAAAAAAAGCTGTTGTACCAAAGAAAGAAATCTAACAACTGGAAAAATAAAATCCACAAAGCAGCGCGATAAATCGATAAAACAGGAAATCCTCCGACAATAAAACTCATAAAGACAAAATCCAATGATTAACACTACATAGAATCGCAGTTGATACTTCTCAAAATTATAAGGAAATGTGAAATGAAACTACAAAAACTGCCTCTGTTCCATGCCAACAACACTGGCTACGAATAATATCTTTTGTCATTTAAATTAAATACTTCATTACCAGGATAACAAACAAACTTAACACTCCAACATTAAGCTGCAACCACTTCGGCATCCCCTTCCATTGCGACGTCTTCCCCAGGCCTATCAAGCTTAACGCCAATATCTTCCTTGTAATCTCCATGAACCTCCATGAGTTTTCCAAGATCAAACTTTGGAGCCTTGAGGATCTTCACCTTGCGGATAAAAACATTTTGCAGAGGGTAGATGCTTGTTGTTGCCTTCTCAATCTCCTTACCTATGACCTCGGGAATGAATTTTTGCACCAATTCCTTCAGATCACATGATGAAGCTTGATTTGACATAATCTCCCTCATTTTGCGACGAATCTATTAAAAAAAATATGAGGAAATTGCACAACAGATACAGAAGAACATGTCCATAAATGGTTTCGAAACTGAAATGGCCTCTTACCTGTCTTATCTGACTACTCTGAGCATAGCAAGTACGCTTTACTTGATTTGGCCTTCTTTTGGTGAAGCCAATGCAGAACAATCGCAAGGTGTAATTATCAGTAGTCTTCACATCAACATGAGCTTCAATTAATGTCTGCCATTTGCGAACCAGAGACCTGAGTTTGTCGGTGGTGAAATCCATGCCCTAGATAGCCAGAGGAAATGATAACACAGTTTTAATATAGAAATATAATTGATTAAGTTCTGTTGTTCAGAATTACCCAAAAGTTTGTGAGAACATTTTTGCCTTGGACATCCTCTGCACGAAGCCTAATCTTTCTGTATGCCTGATCCTCGTCATTCTGAAGATCGGCCAGGGAAACCTCAAACACTCTATGCTTAAGACCTTCAGAAGCAATCTGCGGTACAGAAAAAGTGAAAATACTAACAGGTGGAAGCCAATAATTAATAATTATGTAGTTCATTCATTAATGATTGAAACATGCTGTGGGCATCAACCAAACGTTAAAAAAACCTCAGTTATTTTTACAAATTCTCCGTAACAAATCTTTTAATCATTGCAGTAACTCAGTAGGTGAATCCTTCTCTATGACAATTTAAACGAAAAATGCCATTTGTAATATCATGTTAAATTATTTAAATATGTCAATGATTTCATTCACTGGCATCTTCATATAACAATTCAAAATGGCAAACATGTCCTATTTTTACATGTCAACCATTACATCTTAAGAATCTTATTATTGTATTTTGATAGTTATAGGATTTATAACTCAATATAATAGCACTTAACCAAAAACAATATTTGATAGATGATATTTACGTCTTAATAGCCCTGACATCTCAAAAATATTGAACCAAATATTATCTAAAATAATATCTACTTGAGAATTATAATTGCTAAGACCAGCACATCATCAAGATGCCATGGCCAAAAATACCCCACGGCAAGACCCTTCTCTAAAAAAAAAAAAAAAAACATCATAATATACATATAATATATAATAAATGAAATACTGGAAGTAATCACGTAATTTACTGAAGATGAAAAGGACAACATCCACCACATTATATGCTAAATAATGTAGATGTTACATGCAAAAGGTTAAAAAAATTCTAATAACAAAGTCTTAATTTAAAAAGAACCAAATAAGAAAAAACACATAAGAAGCAATCATAACAATTTTAGAAAAACTAAAGACAATATGACATAATAGCATAAACTATCACATGACACAAGCACAATACATGATTCAGAAAATGGAGAAAAAAAGGCAAGCAAAAACAATAGAAGAATGACAGCCTTATGAAGAAATGAGATATCACAAATAATGCATCAACCACATACACTAGTTTTAAAGTGCAAACAAGAATATTTGATTGTAGCTTATTGTAAGAACATACAAGGTTTTCACAAAAATCAGCAAAACATTACAAAACTCATGAGATGTGGCATTATATCATAACCCAACAACTATGATAGGATGAATAGTTTTCCATGTCTTTAACCATATTTTTTGCAGAAACCGAGAACACATAAGTGTAGAACATCGACCCGTAAGAAGAATGGAGTGGGCACATCATACAACTTTTTTTTTTCTTTGCATGTGGAGTTACATGAATATGCTATATCTGTTACACCCTCCTATAGCGGAATACTACTCTTTGGATGGCTAAACCAGTTCCAGTTCTACATGCAGGGTCCAGACATATTTCAGGTCAGCGCATATAGCATATAGCATATAGCTAGTTGAACAGAAATGGTGCATTCAATCATATTTGGCTGACAACTAATCTATCATCCAAAAAAAGTACATTAAAAGCAAGTAAAATCATAAACAGGGCTTTAAAAAGTCTGATTGGTGGATTCATATGATTTCCGATCAAAAGGCACTAAACAATTATAATATTCACAAAAACAATTATAATATTCACAAAAACAATAGCTTTTTACCTACTCTATTACAATATTTTATTCAAAAAATCATCATATTATACTCTCTAAACATACTACTATAATTAAAATAATTTAATTTTTTAGCACCTCACTTCGCTTGGGTGCATGCCAAGGCTGGCTTCTAACACCTTCAGCATTAAGCAACCATATGGCCTGAAGGGAGCCTAATGCCTTTAATAACATTAATGCAAATAAATACAACATGAATGATTTTTGTGGTTGCAATCATACTCTTCTTTTTGGTTAGAACCTTATTCACTTATCATATATGGACAATCTCTTCCCTTAGCTTTATTAACCAACGTAGAAGAAGAAAAGCTTTCTTATAATTTTTATTTTTGGACATTTTTACTCAAAATTAAGTCTCTAACATCATTCAATTTCAACTTGCAAGGCTCATATAAGCTACTGACCACTGTCATAATCTCACTAATTATCATGCCTTGCTAATATAACTTTTGAGTAGCAATGAAAACTACTTTTAAATCAGAAAATTCATCATTTAATTTCAAATCCAACAAACTCATATCATATGCAATCAAGTTAAAATCAATGATATGTTCTATATAAAGTCATATTCTACATCATGAAACCCAAGCATTTCCACATCAGATATACACTGTTTAACATTGATTATCCTATTTAATTAGCAATACTTTCTCACTCAAGTTGTGCTCTTCGCATTTAATATGCTAAACGCAAAGCACCTTATATCTGATAAACATATACAACACTAAATGCATGCTAGCTTTACATCCACAAAAAGTTAGCTGAAGGTTTTTATACAAGTAATGTCCACTTTGTATCTTCTAATATAAAAAAAAAACTGTTAAATTAAATTTGATGATCTTCGCCTAGCCATTATTATTCATAATTGCTCCAACTTTTACCTCGTAACCTCATAACTGACTTTGATACTAATGTAGATATTATAAAAGAGCTAATCAAGATTGAAAAGTATTCCAATACACAATCGGCATAAAAGACAATTGGCAAGTTTTAATGAGGTAATTAGCCTACATTATATATATATATATATATATATATATATATATATATATATCAAAATTAAGAATAGTTTAGGTCTTCTGAAAAGAGGACCCTAATATTGAAATTGAAAAATAAAAAAAATCATAAGATGTGACCTCATTAAGATATAATAAAGTATAGTTTTGATTGCCAATAGTGAAACAACTTGTTTAAAGCATGGTTATTATCTGATACCATTACTAAAATAACTCCAACAACATCACACCGGATCCACAAGCACCAACAATGTATCAACTATTAACAAAAAATAGAGCCAAGTTACTTTAAATTCAATCATCCTAGCTCATTTTTTGTGTCTTCCTGATGATGCACGAAAACCTCAAGATGCTAAAAAAATCTTTAAAACATTCAAATAGTTTCCACCATCAACACCACATTGGAGTCTCCATGGATTTTCCAACCACAACACCCCTTTGTGCCTTAGCAATTGGATAGTAATCTTTCTAATCAACTGCTACAAACGTTGATTGCTCACAAGAACAAAGATGGAAAAAGCCCGTTGATGAGAGAAATTAACCAAGAAATAGCTTTAAGGATAAGCATTCATTTTTCCCATTAAAAATCATGCTAATAAGCATTTTCAATGGGCTGGCTGCATGTGGCGATAAGACAAGGGGATTACTATCTCATATATGATTTAAATAAATTCCTACACTCCTTCAATTTGTGTTTATCATTGAGAAAAAAAAAAGATACATTGTAGCATCACCTAATTTCATTCATGAAATACCCAGAGTAAACATGAGATACTTGTTTAAAAGTTCTATAAGTACAATTGCAAACAAAGTAACAACCCTTCTTTCACTATGGCCTTATTAAAGGTCAACTACACAGACGTTTAGCGTTCTCTACAAGAAGACTTCTAGGAAAAAGTTTTTGTCAGCGGCACATTTAAGAACATAAAGGAGAAAAACTGTTAACTTCAAAGTTTTCATCTAGATCAAACTATCCAACTAGCAGAAGTTAGAGATCAATTTGCTCGCATAATTAGCAAAAAAAAAAAAATTCTCATCTTCACCATAAATAACTCAGTCAATTTAACAAAAATGGATCTAATTAAACCTCACCTTGGTTCCCTGCGTCCTCGACACGAGAGTCTTCCCGATATTCCTCACCGAAAAGACCGACGGAGCCTTGATGTCATACCAATCCTTCTTCGAGAATGGATCCACTCTGCAGAAGATCGCCAAATAAAAAAGATCAATCAAATAAGAAATCTAAGAAAATTCATAATCAAAGAGTGCGCTTAATGCTAACGTACGTCTTCTTCTTCCCGCCCTTCTTCCCCTTCGAGATCCTCTTGTTCTTCCTGGGAATAAGTTATCAGGCAAATCTTCAAAACAGTTCAAAGGCGATAATGGAAAATGCAAAGCTAACCAAAAGGAGAATCCTCACCCGACCGCCATGTCTACTTTCTTCTGCCGCCTGCAGCAATTAGGGTTTCAAGGGAAGTTCGAAAGAGAAGCAGAGGAGATGGAGATTGCGATTCTGCCTACTTATAGCAATACGATTTGGGATCTGACGGTGGAGATTTCCCCATCTAACAGGCCGTGATTCATTATCTGCTACTTAAGCAGGCCCTTAAGTGGGCTTTATTTTTCTGCCTCTTTTATATTCCCTAAATGCATTTATACTGTGTACAGTTTTTATTTTTTTTTTTGTGACAATGAAGCTTTGTTCTTAGACCAATGAAAACCCCGGTCGACCTAGTATGCAACCCACACCAATTTACACGGGCCAACACTTAAGGCTTTCACTGCTTGCCAAGGGATTAGAACCAGGGACCTAGACTTTGCCCAACCGGCTCATCACCACCCGGACAAGCAGCGATGGATATGTCTATCATATATGATTATTTAAAAAATAAAGAAAATTTTAATTTTTATGCTATAAATATAAAAATATGCTCATAATTGCTATAACAAAATCAGGCCAAAACGATAGAGGATAAAAATTTAACAAGAAGCCTTATATTGAATTAAAGTGGTTAAAATGTTGTGTAAATAAGGTAGAAAAAAATCTTGATACAACTGAATTCAATAATAGCATTTATAATATAGCAAAATTACTATTAAGAATTGGCGAATTTATAAAAAATATCAAGTTCTTAATTTAATTAATTTTATATATTGCAATAAATTTCTTTTGCAAAAGGTTATTTATACAAACTAAAGAATAATTTCGAATTTCGGTGGTATTTTAGTTAAAAGGGAACTTTCAACAATTTTTTTTTTTCTAAAAAATGAAATATAAAATATATTTCTTAAATTTAGGACATTATGGGATATATAAACTCATTTTTTTAAAAAAATATATATTTATATAATTCTATCAATTTATAATTTTAATGTTTAAAAATGAAAATAATATCATCATTTATATATGTAAATATAAATAAATTTGAAGAGGTCCATAGAATTCTTAAAATTAGAACCGAAAGCAAAACATTTAGGCTTCGTTTGGGACGGTTTTTTTACTGCTTTCTAAAACGGAGTTTTAGTACAAAATTAAAAAATTTTGTACTAAAACTTCGTTTTAGAAAGCAGTAAAAAAGCCGTCCCAAACGAAGCCTTAGTCATGAGAATACTAAGAGTTGTTCCGATTTTAAAATAGTGAACGTTGGATTATTTTATTTAACTCTTTATTTAGAGTTATATCATATCTAAAAATCTCTATAATATATATATATATATATATATATATATATATATATATATATATATATATATATATATATATATATATATATATATATATATATATATATATATATATATATATATATATATATATATATATATATAATCTCTTTAAAATCTATGCATACTCATTTGATTATTTTAGAATGATAAACCAAATTATTTCAGAATAAAACTCCTCAAAAAATCATTTATATTTTCTTATTTATTTATTTTTCTTCGTTTTTTTTTTTATTTTTTTAAATATTGTTTGATTTTATTTTATTTTTCAATTATTTTACAACAAAAATTGCTTTTGACTTGAAGAAATAACATTGAATAATAGAAGCATAAGTTTCATTTGGGAAAACTATAACTATGTGTGAAAATTAGATGTTGGATTGTAGTTAAAGAAAAACAGAACAATGACTTCAAAATTTTATCATATTAGTTGCTGAATTGTTGGATTATCATTGTCAGATCGCCTCCATCAGACCATTGCTAATATAGCACAGTTGTTAGACTTTTGTCGTCGGACTACTACTGTCGACCTTTACTTCAAACTGCCACCGTCAAACCTCCTCCAATGTCGAACTACACCCCCAAATTCTATTGTCGAATCATTTATGCTCGACTACCATCAATGGATTGTCCCCACTTGACCTATACCAATGAATAGTTGTCCCTTAACCCCCATTGTCAGATCACCATTGTTTAACCTTCGGTGTCAAGCCATCGTTGCTTGACCTTCATCATTGAGTCTCCATTATCTAAACATCTCTTATCCCCTATCGACTCTACGATATTTTTCACCAAAAACTCATATTATTGTAATTGAACTTCTCCAAATTGGGATGAGCAATGCTTTGTAATGAATGCCTATTGAAATTATTTTAACCAGATCACACCACAGGGTTTTTCTCTATCATGAATTTTTCACGTAAAAGTTATGATATCTCATGCATTCTCTCACTTTATTTATGTATGTATTAGATATTCGTACAAAATTGAGAAGCAAAACTCTTATATTTTGTTGCAACAAATTTTCTAACACGTAACAACAACCAAAACACAATACTGCTTATTAATATAATCATGCATTTTTACTTTCTAATTAATCCTATTGATTCATTGTAAGTCTTTTATAAAATCTAACTTATGAGATGAAAATAAGGAGAAGACATTATTTCCCTTGAGCTTAGGCTTAAATCTCTTAAGGAAATCTTGTTAGAGGAGAATGGCTTTTGTTAATTTCCATATTATTTCAACTACAGTTTATTGCCTCCATCTCATATTCATATATTTATCGAAGAGGATCTCTAATTGCAATTAAATGAAAATTTAATAGAATTAAAATTAATATAAACCATAACAAGTATCACATCAATCAAATCAAAGCATAATAATCTCATCATTCTATGATCATTATACCTCATTTGACCCTTAATCAAATTTTAATGTCAATGCATTACCACAAAGGTATCCATAAAAGAGCACTAAATAAAAAGTATGCATATTAATTGGCAAAATAAAAAAGTTCCATGGTGATTGTTCATAGGTATATCACTTCGTGTTGACGGGTTCAGCTCGGTATGACCTAGAATGGACTTGACCCAAATCAAACATATTTATTATATTGGTCAAAAAGTTTTTTTGGAAATCCAATTATCGTATAGATCACATAATTTCTTAGATCGGCACAACCAGTTTTACCCGATCACATTCTGTTTCACTATAAAATATTTCATTTAATCCGAACTAGAATGATAGTCAGGCTAATTTTAAATTTTCAGGACAATTTGAACCTAACCCAAAAATTAATCAGATCAAAAGTTTGAACCAAAATTCGATCCAAAAATTAATCGAGTCAACTTGAAATTTAAGTTTCATGGTGCTTGTTTATAGGAATATCACTTTGGGTTGGCGAGTTGATTTTGGTCTGACCCAAAATGGACTTAGACCCAAATCATACCCAGTTATTATATAGGTCAAAATATTTGACACAAATCCAATTAATCCAAATTTGACATATTTATAATATAGATCACATGATTTCTTAGATTAACCAAATAAATTTTATCCAATTATAATCTGTTTTACCCTAAAATATTTTATTTAATCTGAGCCTGAATAATAATCATGTCAATTTTGAATTTTCATGAACCTAATCAAAAAATTAATCAAATCAGAATTTGGAAATAAAATCTGAGTCAACCTAAATTTAAATTTTTAGAATCTAATTATGGAATGTGATCATTCATTAGCCCTCCTAATTATTTGAATTTTGAATTTATTTTTTGTAGATTTATTTCATCCAAGGCTTTAATAAACTTATATATTTTATGAGTAATAGTCCACTAACCTAATCACACTAAAGTCATATATATAGTACTTAAATTTTAAAATACATATTATTCAAATTATTTTTTAATAAAATATTATATATATGTATTTTTATGTAAATATATAGATAAATATAGAATTTTAATTATTAAATATGTAAATACAGAAAAATTCTTCTATGATATGTAACACTTATAAGAAGAAAATGATTGTGTTTGTAGGAGTTTTATTGGAGGAATTAATGTATTTTTTTTTTCAGATTTTATTAGATTAAAGTGAAAGTGTTATGATTAAGAAATTATGCGTAATTTTAATGTATATTCGAATTAAAATTAAATTAAAATGATGTAAAATCTAATTTTAGCATATTTATAATGAATTCATTTAGATCCTACAAAGCTTACAGAAACATTCAATAAAGTTTTCATTGCATATTCTACAATTAAAAACTGATATGATTTTCATAGGAATAAGAATATGAAGTTTTGTTATAAACACGTTAGGTTGAATGAAATCATTCCAGAAAAAAATTTATTTCTGACTTGTGGATTCTCACCTACTTTCACCCTTTTTTTAATTTATTTGCCTGTTAATTTAAAGCTCTATTGTTCAGGAACACAGCACTTCTTCATTTATAAACAAACCTAGAAATCACATTCTCCCACCTAAAAAGATATTTTGTTTTGAAATTTCTAAAATAAAATGTTGGGGTGAGCTTCCAAAGAACTTGTTAGGAATTGAATTAACCACGCAGCGAAACAAACTAGAGCTGTCAACATTTGACCCGACCCGAAAATTTCGGGATTGGATCAACCCGAACCCGAACCGGGTCGGGTTTGGATTAGAGATTTCGACCCGTTTGTAAAACGAGTCGGGTTTGGGTTGACCCGGCGGGTTGCCGGGTCGACCCGAAAACCCGTTTAATTTAAAAATCCGGATTTCTCGCCCGTTGCACGCTGCCGCAGCCTGCTACCCGCTACCCCACGCCCTGGCGCACTTCTTCCCAGCCCGCTGCCCGCTGTGCCCACGAGGCCACGACGCCACGCGGCCACGCGCGTGCATGCGGCCATGCGCCACGCCGCCACGCCCTCGCACGCCATCCGCCCGCATGTGGCCACGCGCTGCCCCCGCCCCGCTCGCGCAAGCCTTCACTTCCGCACGCCGTCCGCCCGCCATCTGCACGCCGTCCGGCGGCAAAACCCAAATTTCGAGTCGGGTCGGGTCAACCCAGCAACCCGCCGGGTTGGGTCCGAGTTCGGATTTCCGACCCGTTTGTCTACCCGGGTCGGGTTAGGGTCGACACGTTTGAACCCGGGTCAGTTCCGAGTTCGACCCGAATCCGACTCGTGACCCGAAATTGACACCCCTAAAACAAACAATAGAAGAAAGCAGCGGAAATAATCATTAAGATTTTATGTGGAAAATTTTGAAATTATATGAAAAAATCATGAAGTCGCACTACACACCAAGAAATTCATTATGAAAATTGATAGAAATTGTACAAATCTCTCACTCTTAATCTCTCAGTGTCTCACTTCACTTTAATCTTCATTCTCTACTCAAAACAGACAACGAGACGCACAAATACAACACAAAGTGATGTAGCCGTTCAAATGAAGCATTAAAAACGAGAAATAAAACTACTAGCTCGATGCACAGTGCCAAAACGCTTCACTCTATGCCTCTAGCCTAAGTTGCAGCGTGGAGGCACTAGCTATAAAGCGTTGTGACACTAGTGCTACCGCGCTACATTGCTCAAATGTATAATACTGGAGTGCTCTAATATACAACGCTATACGATTGTACGTTAAATTAAGGTCTTAGTCAACAATACAACTTGGTTGATCAACACAATCATATTCCACTCAAAACTAACATAGCTTTGAATATTGCTATCTAGTTGAGAAAAGATCAATTATCATTTTTTAAAATAAACCCTACAGAATCTTCAACTAAACAGTTTTCAATATTGCATCGTTTCTATCTCACGCATGAGATGAAATCTTTAAATTTTAGAAGATAAAGACAATAAAATTTATCATCTTATCATGATCAACATATCTTCGACATATTTCTTTGAGTCGTTTCTAAGATCAAAGCTTCATAAAAATCTTTAATAAAGATTATTAGGATCTAAATATAGATCTCCAACGCAAAATATTAGCTTCACATGAGACAAGCTTCTTTAATGCAAACTACTCGTTACAGAATGTGGAGCCTGATCTGTCATAGCATTCATAGCACATCAACAAATAATCAGACTTCAATTTATTCGTTTTCTACTTGTGCTTAACGTCTGGAAGGTGCAGAACTGCTGAGATTCTTAATGGCAAAGTCAAGAAAGCTTGATGAATTTCTTCTATGAGGAATTGCAAATTTAGGTAGAAACATCAAATTTTTCTATCTTATTTTTTTATGGACTTGGCGTTCATCCCTTGCATTGCTATTTTCTACCTGGTGATTGATATGATTACTTCGAATACTAAATATAATCTTTCATATTGAAATTTATCATCGCTTATCAACTTCAACGTATGTGCATATAGACTTATAATCCTTATCCACATTTCATGGCTCTCTCTCTTTCTCTCTCTCTCACGAGTCATATAAAATTATTAGGCATCGACTAGTTATATAACTTATATGCAAGTAATATAAGAATAATGGAGTACATACTTGTGTACTTGTCATGTACTCTATTTTTATGGAGAACCCAATAAAGATATCTTGTACTTAAAATAGAGTAAACATAAGTGTACTTATTAATACATAATAAGTACACAATGGTGTTCCTAAGGCATCTTCAACTGAACTACAAACTTCCGTTTGCAGCTATGATCACAAGCCTCCACCCGAACGTCAAAAAGAAATGTATTTTGTAGCTGTGAATAGTGCGACGCCAATATTTATGGAAACTTTTTTTTATGGAAATGAAGAGGAGAAAGAATCTACATAAAATCTCCTTTTTTGGCGTTAGAAATGGAGTTGGTTGGAGATGAATTAATGTTTGATATAGCTATTATTGCATTTTGAAGTGGAAAAATGAAGAGTTCGGTTGGAAATGCCCATAGTACACAACAAGTTTATTACTAGGTGCTCACGTACGTTATCCGCGATTAGAGCTACTTACATAGTCTGCACCTAACAATTTTTTTGCAGGTACAAATAATCAACAAATTAAGCTCAGAATCACTAGAAATTATTCTATGTGGAGTCCGGACGGGAAGAACTGTCAGAACATGTGAGTGTACACTGTACACATTATGTATAAAGTCAGTGTACACTCACAGTCCGAACGATTCTTTCCGTCCAGACTCCGCACAGACTAATTTCTCCATAATCAAATATTCCTACTCCATTTCAACAACATTCAAGTGAATCAAACAGTGTTTAACGCCTTTTTTTTTTTTTTTAGCACATATCACTTGATATTTTCACATCAAACTATTTTTCATGAATAAAACCAAATATAAATCTAACATTTCTTAACACATAACTCACTAATTTCCATCCCTAATCAGTCATATCTAACCTGCATGCTCCTTCAACTACATCATACTGCCATTCTTGAGGCTTGCACATCTACATTTTCCGCAGCTAGTTCAATATTTTTGCCAAACACTCTTTCTATCAAAATTTTATCTATATTCATAATCAGATTATTTCCTGCAGCTGTGAGTAACGCAGAAATTCAGCCATTGCATGACTTTGACTGCTGCTGCAGATTGCGTTCAAGACTTCCAGTTCAGAAATCTTCATTTATTATTCAATTAACCTACCGTTCAAGTTTCGTCATCTATCTCTTTCTTATTCTATCGCCTCTTTGTTTCATTTGGTGCTCAAATTGCTATTGTTTTTTCCCATTATTTGACAAAAACTCCATTCTAGAAGCTCTTGTAGATAGCCATGGCAAGAAAAAAAAAATGTTTAGAAGACTTCTGAACAATCATAATTTCTCATACAGAAACAGCTAGCCATGTGAGTTGTGGAGTTCATGAAGTTTCATCAGTTCTGTTCATACATTAATCTCATATTCTCATGAATAATCATTATTTTATTGTGTATTATTTTTGATAATTCAGTTTAAAAGTTGAATTAGATGATATTTTATTTTAAAAAATTATATGAATTTATTTATATTTTGATATAAATTTTTAGTCCAATTGGATGCTTTATTGCAGTTTTATGATCAATTTTTAGGCTTCGTTTGGGATAGTTTATGCTTTATTATTTACGGTTTTAAAAGTTTTTTTTTAAGCGCAATCTTAAAAATTAATTTTTAATTATAATTTTAAAAAAGCTATGTAAAACTATTATCCAAACATACATTATTAATTACTTATCTATTTATTTTCTAACACATAAAATGTCAAAAAGCTATCCCGAATAAAATGTTAATCATTATCGGTTTGAATATGTTTTATATGATAGAAAATATTTAATTATTTTCATGAATTTAAATACATATCAATTTATATAATGTTATTTACATATCTAATATTCAAAACTTTAATATTTCATCCTGCCACTTATAGGCAATTTTAATATCAAATAAATCACTCATATATTTCATTCCTATCACCCCTACCACCTTATAAACTTTAATATTTCATTCTTTACACTTATTATACCTATGAGTGGTAGGCATGAAATATTAAAATTTTATGTATTAGATATATATATAATATAATATAAAGTGTTACTTATGTAAATCTCCTTAAAATTTAATGTAAATCTATTTATTTTTCTAATGTTCTATTTTCTAAATATTGTATTGGTATTTCTCATTTAATTGGCCTAAATTTATATGATATAAAAGTTTCTCTCTTAGATATTCTATTTATTTACCTAAATTTTCTTATAATTATAGTTACTCATTGGAAAAACTATTTTGTGTGGTCACCGAACGGCGTCAAGCCACCACGTCATTTGTTGTCGTGTATCACTATTGTGTGCTGCTCAGTATCCAATGATCTAGCACGTTCTAATTTACCTCTGAATTATTTGGTGACCGCACCGTATAATTTTTTCCCCTCATAGCCATAAGGCCATACATTAATAGTGGTTATGACTTATATCGTGTGAACAATGAGACACTAATTTACAATTTTGGTTAGCAGTTAGTAGTTGGCGTGCTTCAGCGCGCGCGTACCACCGCAGTGGGAAGCCGAGCTCCTCATAAGATTACAGTTCTGAACTTGTCATAATTTACATCATCAAACATTAAAAAAAAAAAAAAGAAGAAGCAAAGAACATAAAAGAACAGCTCAGATCGATCCTCTCTAATTACCTCTTTCCAGCTCTGCAATTCGTTGAGCTGCTGAGTTTGAATCCGTCAAGATTATCAGACGAATTCAATCCCAATCATCAAAAATAAATTGAAGAACTGAGATGAGATAATTGCACCGGTAGAGAAGATCTGAATCTTTAACAAATTACTCTTTCTTCGCATTATTAGTACCTCTCGGCGATCCCAATTCCTGAATCTTCTTCCCCTGACCCGCCGCAGCAGCCGTAGCCGTCGCCGTCGCCGTCGACAGCGTCCTCTTATCGCTCAACCTCTTAACATACTCCTTCTTCTTCGAAACCCTTCTCTTCTTTTTTTGATCGCCCTCATCACTCGGCACCAAATACCACCAAATCGAAGTACAGCAGATCGCAAACACTCTTCCGAACACCGCCAAACATACCAGAATCAAAACCATCATCGCCGGCATAAAATAACTCGATCTCCACTTCCACCACGGAGATTTATCGGACAACCTTCTGCCCACCTTATTATCCGGCGCCGGTGCCGGCGTCGTAGCCGCCGGTGGCGGCAGCGGAACCTCCTCCGGCTTCTTCTCTCCGACGGCGACAATTTGATTGTTGCTGTTGTTGCGATCTTCGCGGATCCGAACGATGATCGGGATCCAATCCTGGGAGTTGGAGTACATGAATCGGACCATGGAGATGCCTTGCGCGCCTGTGCTCGCCATGATTTTCTCTCTCTTGGCTTCGAGCTCAGACAGAACGGAGGTGAATTTGTCGAGGCCTCTTGACGAATAGGGGTTTTTGTTTCTGTTGGATTTCTTCTTTCCGGCCTTCGGAGAAGACGCCGGGCTGTCGTCGGCGTCGTGGTGGAAGCTCGAGGTGCCGCAGAACATTGCTTGGCATGTGAGAAGCTTTCTTACTTGCATATGGAGGGTTTGGCTTTTCGGAAGCTGTGTGAATATATAGTTCGGGGAAAATGGAAATTTCCCGATCAAGATATTTTAATTAAATTATAATCTTAATAAAAACTATAATATTTATACAGTTATATATTTAATAATTAAAATCATTACAAAAAATTACCATTATTAACATTTTAATATATATATATATATATATATATATATATATGTAAGTCTTTCAAATAAATATTTAAATTATTTGAGGTAATTGTTTATAATAAATTTAAATTTATTGTAGAGATTTAAATGCCCAAATATTATATTAGGATATATTGCATAATATATTTTTATTTTTATTAGGAAAATTTATTTAATTTATTTTAAAATAGATATAGAAATAAAATTAGATAATATTTATTTTAAATAAAATTTAGTTAATTAGAAATTTTGAGTCAATTGAAATATTGAGATGGAAATTTGGGGGAGCTAAGTCAATTCAAAGGAGGAGATATATATTAGAGACTAATTGGGAGAGGTTATTAAGCTTGTGTGTAAATTTTTTGGCTGGCGTTGACTTGGTGTTTTGGAGAAATCAGAAATGTATTGCTATGGCTTTGAATTTGAACGGGGACATCTAAACGGATCCGATCTATTTATTTAAAAATTACAAAGAAATTTTAGGGTTTTCATGTGGGAAATTCATCTAAGAGGAGGTTTGGTTCAGATTTAAGTTTGACCAAAGTTAGTTTATGCGCACAATACTAAAATAGAGGTAAAATAGTATTAAATCATATTAAAAAATTATGATTTAGGTTTCGTTTGGGACGACTTTCTTACTGTTTCTTAGAACATTTTTCTAGTAAGAAAATAAAATTTTTTACTAAAAAAATGTTTTTGAAGCAATAAAAAAATTGTCCCAAATGAAGTCTTAAGTTTCACTTGGGATGTGGTTGTAACTCAGAAATGCACTCCGGTTGCCAATAATTTCATTGAGGTTCCTGTAAGTCTGGTCGATACGCGATTTGTAGGCAATTCCTTAGGCGACAGTTCTGGATGGATATTAGGAAGTAGGAACCATATTAATTGGTTAGATTCGTCTGAGGGTGAGCCTGATTCTGAATTTTCTGATGGTGGTGGTTTGGCGTCTCCGGATTTCTGTGGAGGTTCCGACCCGGGATATGATTTCACTCTTGCTAATGTTAGGCCCACTATTAATGTTGGTTCTCGGGGTAGAGCTCGTGGCAGGGGCAGGGGCCGCCGTAGTGTCTTGTGTTATTGCTTGTCCCCTGTTCCTATCATGTATTTATTTACTGTTTTTTGATGTGCGAATTGCTGGTTTGTTGGAGTTTGGGCAATGATGGGCTGGGGCTCGCATCATTGACCTTCGCTGGTGGCAACCATTGCTGTGGCTTTTCGGGTTGGTTCGTGTTTGTGCTTTCTCCACCTTTTGGACGGTCCTGGTGTGGTGTCGATGGTGCTGGAAGCCTCATCCACTTTATGAGCCTACGTTTTATTGTATATTTTCTTGTTAATTTTTTTCCTTGCTTTTTCTTTTTGTAACCGTAGTTTTTGGTATTAATAGATTGTTTGTTTAAAAAAAAAAGTTTCACTTGGGATGACTTTTTATTATTTCTTAAAATAAAATTTTAATTTTTGTACTAAAAAACTGCTGTAAGCAGAACGGAACCTTAAGCGTTATCATTGAAAGTTGCTCTTTTATTGGCAAGTAGTATGTGAAGCTATTTTGTGACTCTTTAAGATTACGATGACCCTTTATTTTTTTAATAGTTTGCATTTAAACTTAAATGAAATAAAGGAAAAGACATCAAATATGTCGAGTGGATAAAGACAGAGAAAAAGATTAAATACATGATGAAAATCAAATACGATAAGAAAGTCCAAATTAAAGAATGTCTCTCACGGGAAAGATCATATAAGAAAGATATTTTTTTAAAAAAAAAAATAACGGGACTCAAATTTTAGCTTAATCTCTATTTTTACCCTTATCCCAACATTTACTTTGGAATGGGGCAGCTCATCCTCTAATCCGGGTTGACCTGACCCGACCCGGGAAAGGCCAAACGTTGGTCGCGCTGGGCGAGTGCGGGCGGCGTGTTCAGGCGCGGAGCGGACGCGGGGTCGCGCGCAGAGCGGTGTGGTCCGGCAGGGTCGCGTCGCGGAGCCGGAGCGGTCGCGGGGTCGCGCTGTAGGTCGCGGAGAGTCGTGCGCGGGCGGCGTGGACGGGCGAGGTCGCGTCGCGGGGTCGCAGCGCCGCAGCGGGGCAGGTCCGCAGTCCGCACGGTTAGGTTAAAACGGGTTGGCGGGTTGACCCGGCAACTCGTCAGGTCAACCCGAACCCGTCCCGTTTTCAAACGGGACGATTTCTGGAACCGGAACTCGACCCGTTTGGAAATCGGGTCGGGTCTAACCCAAATTTTTCGGGTCGGCTCCGAGTCGGATTCTCGTGTCGTGTCAAATATTCACACCCCTAATTTCTATAAAGAAGTATTATAATCATTTTGATCAGGAAAAAAAAATTTCTATGACACCTTCATCAATCTCTTTTGAGTATAAAATATTTTTCTGAGATCAAAATTGAACAATCTTCATACTGTTAAATTCATCTCATCGCGATGCACATTTTACTTATATATTTACATAAAAGAAAATTTAGATAAATACGAAGCCGGTTCTGAAAATTTATAATATAAATATTTTATTTAATTTTATAATTAATTAGATGAACATTTCGATAATTATGTTATTTTATCACAAGTCACAAGAACCCTAGCATTCTTTATATTAGAGCTATCAACATTTGACCCGACCCGAAAATCCGATCCGAACCCGACCCGAAAATTTCGGATTTGAGTCAACCCGAACCCGAACCGGGTCGGGTTCGGGTTAGAGATTTTGACCCGTTTTGTAAAACGGGTCGGGTTCGGGTTGACCCGGGGGGTACCGGGTTGACCTGCCAACCCGTTTTAACCTAACCACTCTGACCCGCGCCTTGCGCTCCGACCCCGCGTGTGAAACCGCGCCCGACCCCGCGCCTTGCGCTCGACCTCGCTGGCTCGTCAGTCGCCGCTCGCTGCTGCCTCGTCAGCTCCGAACCCGCGCGACACCGCGCCGGACCCAAGACACCGCTCAGACCCCACACGACACCGCGCGCGAGTCCGCTCCGACCTCGCGCCCGACCCGCTGCTGCCTCGTACGCTACGACCCCACGTGCGACACCGCGCGCGACGCCACGCGCGACCCCACGTGACACCTTTCCCGGGTCGGGTCGGGTCAACCTGGCAACCCGCCGGGTCGGATCCGGGTTCGCATTTCCGACCCGTTTATCTAACCGGGTCGGGTTAGGGTCGACCCATTTGAACCCGGGTCAGTTCCGGGTTCGACCTGAACCCGTCCCGTGACCCGAAATTGACACCCCTACTTTATATAGTATTGAGATTATCTTGCACGCCAAGCCTAATTTTCCTTTTTTTTTTTTTTTTTGTTGGCTGACTTGTTCTATGAACTCATGAACTTGACCGTAGTTGATTTTCGGGCCGGTGGGGCCATGCGACAAAGTCTTCTTGATTTGTCATATTAGGCTTAGTTGATTTGTATTTTGATAAAATTCCAAAGCTTCGAGAAGGACTTTAGTAATCCGATTGATATTTACTATGTTTGATTTATGCTGAAAAGGTTATTAAATGTACTGACCATACATTTTAATAATTATTTGATATTTCTTATCAATATCATAATCATAATGATTAGCCTAATTCATTAAATGTTTATCGGCCATTTGTTTAATTACTGACGAAATTTTCCGAGATTAGATAGGAAAGGACACTCATTAGTTACGATAATTCGTTACATTATCTGGTGTTTGATTATGCGTAAGAGTATGAGTTGGCAAATATTTGGCCGGATAAGATACTCATGAGTCAAATTTGAATAAATGAGTTAAGTTTGAGTTGGTCTTGATTAGAGGTGTCAATAAATAATCTGAATTGTCGACCAGATTGAATAACTTGGGTTCTGTTAATAAACGGGTCAGATTCAAATAGTGTATTTCGACCAATTTATTAAAAGAATCGAACTTGAGTTGACCTGCCAACACGATTTTAACACAAATGATATGTTTAATATTTGTTTTATTTAACTTTTTTTATTTATTGGTGAAATCTTTTTATTTTTTATCAACTAATTTAAAATATATGATTAATAAGAAAATAAAAAAAAATAATTAAAATTGATATATCATCAAAAAATTATCTTGATTGGACATGAATCTCAAGGTAAAATCAAGTTGGAAACTTCCGAAGTTAAAATTGGGGTCATCCAAACTCCGATTTTAGCAAACTTATAATCAAACTGAACGTCTCAAAAATACGAACCCAATGACACCAAATTCGAGTCAATTCGAGCCCAAATGGATCCAAATCGAGAACCCGAAACACTTTTGGAAGGTTTAAACCACAATTTGTATCACACAAATGGTTTCCAAACATGACATGCTTATAGTCAAATAGAGTGGCTCGACGAGACGAATCCAACAAGCTTAAGATTGCAAAATTTTGATATCATTAAGACATTCAAATGCTCATTAAACGGTCCATGATCAAGGAATTCAACATCAGACGTCCATCTAAACAACTCTTAATTTGCCCTTGATCTTACTTCTATTTAGGGGTCATGTCACTCTCAAAAATATATAAATAGACCCCTCACTTTTCACGAAGGGGGACCCCAAGCCAAAAGAAACAAGAGAGAGATCGAAGATTGCTCTTGCATCATTGCCTCTTCGACCACTGCTCAGAGTTCCGTTGGACCACCACCTTACACCGCAGTTCCGCCAGACTACCACCTGGCGCCCGGAGTTCCGTTGGACCACCACCTAACGCCCAGAGTTCCGTCGGACCACCACCTGACGCCTAGAGTTTCGCCGGACCACCACCTGACGTTCGGAGTTCTGCCGGACCACCACATAACGCTAGAGTTCTACCGACCACCACCCGTCGTCGAAGTTCTGCCAGACCACCAACTGTCGTCTAGATTTTCGCCGGACTTTTGCTGGATCAACGCCGGATGCCAGACTTCAACCATATCACTAACTAAAGGCCAAAATTCCGTTGGACCACCAAGTGACGCCAGATTTTTATCCTCGTTTGTCTCTATACAACAATCATACGGTTCAATTTGTAATCTGATTGCCCTTAATGGCTAGTCAACTCACTGTACTCAACTCAAATTCTAGTGAAATTATTTTTAAATAGACTAGACCCCTTGATTTTTCCCACTTCTAGGGTTTTTCACGTAAAATTTTTTATATTATCTGTGTGTGAGCTGGATATATATACAATGCTAAGACATATAACTATAACTCTATCGTCGCGTATATTCTAGCCTGCAAGAAAAATATATTATCTTGTTAGGTTTGAGTTTAACTTTTTTACCCGTTTATTAAACTGGTTAGATTTGAGTTGATTGAATTTGTATCGAGACAATTTCAGGCCAGAACCAAACCCTACCCATTGATCCTTTTTGACACCCCTGCCTTTGATTCCACACATTAGCTTGAGAGCATGTTCATTTGAAAAATAGTAATATAAAATACCCGAATTCAGGAGTTCAAGTATAAGCTTAATAAAAAGATTTAAAGAATATCTCACTTTATTATATCAAATGATTCTTTATTCTTTATCTTCTAATTTCTTATTTTTAATAATTGTTTGAATCATAAATATTTGTTCTCTTTCGTTATAAATAAGCTAGCTCATAAGCCAGCTCAAACTTACAAATTAAGCTAGAGCTGAAGCTCGAGCTAAGCTAAGGGACAAGAGCTCGTCTTGAGTTATTTATAGCCCTAATTATGCCGCCCATTTTTTACTTTTTTATTGATAAGATGTGTTCAATAAAAACTTTAAATTCGAAGCTTGTATATGTCATGTGTGTGAATTTACAATTTAATTCTCTCAAACTTATTTAAAAAAAAAATCGTTCTCAACCATTCGGCTCGGTTTCTCACCCATTAGACAACATTAGTCAATATATTAGAATTAAAAATTAAACTTTGTTCATTAAATCACAATTTAATTAACCTAACTCAACCAATAGTCAACAACATTCACCTAATCCAACCCAATTCAGTGATCTCAATTGTTTGAATTTAAACCACAAAACCAATCTAAAGCATAGGCAGATTAAAAAAAAAAGAAATTAGATAAACACTCTCTTAATTATTTAAAAGAAATTGTAATTTCATAAAAAAAAAAATTTAATATAATAATAATGTAATTTTTAAAATATATAAAAAAATTTATACATAATAAAAAAATTACGAAGCATGAAACTTACATAATTAATAATAAAAAAATTCTTTTTAAAATTAAAAACTAATAGCTGAAATTTTAAAAATGAGAAATAAAATTTTATATCAATTAATTAACGTGGAATATTAATAACAAAAATTGAATTAAAATAAGCAAAATGCTTTAATATATTGAAAATGATAACAACAAAAATTATAGAAAGACTTTTTTTTTTTTTCATAGAAAAGTAGAAATTTCCGAATGAGAGGTGGGGTCCTCG
Source organism: Dendrobium huoshanense (assembly GCA_016618105.1). Taxonomy (NCBI): domain Eukaryota; kingdom Viridiplantae; phylum Streptophyta; class Magnoliopsida; order Asparagales; family Orchidaceae; genus Dendrobium; species Dendrobium huoshanense. Next base: position 74,798,767 of record CM028351.1, read on the forward strand.
AGATAGTGGAATTGACCAGTTCATAATTCCTATTCCACGGCAGCAAAATCAGGCGGTCCATTGCGTTGGGAGATGGCTTATTGACTTGTAATTTCCAAAGTGCTTCACTGAAATGACTTCAATTCCTTCGAGAAGATGACCAATCAAATTTATGTTTGCTTATGTAATGATTGATTTTTATTTTGTTTTTTTTTTTCTGTGGAAGCCTTATCTGATATATTAAAACAATTTTTAAATATAAAATAATACTAGTTTTTTTTTTTTTTTTTTGAAATACCCTTTCGTTAATAAAAGAAGAATACAATCAGGACCTAAAGAATACAAAATAAAATTACAAAACTATAGCAGCAATGAAAGAAGGCAATCTCAAAATAAGGAGCAAAAATCATAAAGGCAACAAAGGGTAAAGAAAGCCAAAAAAAAAGGGCGAAGATGTCAGCCAGACACAGGAAATGGCATGAGGCTTCGTGCAACCATTCGCAAGCCAAGCAAAGACTATACATTGGAGCCAGCAAGCCACAAACCAAATAGAGGATAACCAACAAGCAACATCTCATAACCCAAATAAAGGCTCCCAAACAGCAAGGAAGAATGACTACCAAGGTTGCCATCAAGCGAAGCCAACGAGGTGGTGCACAAAAGTCACCTCATCATTGTACGGATCTTCTGCAACAAACAGACAACACCAACAACAATATCTCATCAAAAAAAAACCCAACAAATAGAGGAGCAAAAATACAACCGAAGAGGAGATCCAACATAAAAAACAAACTACTTTTTCTTATATTTCCTCCTATGATGTTTCCCACCACCACAAGAGAAGGCTTGATCAACAATGCACTCCACCTTCAAACCATACATCTCATGATAATCCTTCTCTTGCTCCCCAAAATCACCCCCAAACGCCGAGGAGAATGATTCTTCCAGCCAATTAAATAGTTCCTAAGTATTGTTATTTAAAGTCAAAGCCAGTTGAGCTTTCAATTCAGCAATCAAAATAATTGAAATTGGAACATCAATAATTGGCATGTTTCCCTTACTCCAAATAAGGTGACAAAGGCGATCCCAAAGAAGTCAAGGGAGAATCAAGAGTAGTAACATTCAAACTGCCAGATGACTCATTCAAAATGATCTTGTTGACATCACATACATCCATATTAAGCCTATCCTTAGGAGAAAAACCATGAACATAACCTTGACAATGCCCATCATCCATAATTCGATTGGTATTAGAAACACCCTAAACAATGGGAGGTCAATCCCTTCCAACAGCATCACCCACCTCCTGAGCCAATATGTCATTATGATAATATGAACCAATAGTAGAATTTAGGAAAGATGTTAAGATGGGGCTAGTTAAATGGTTCACAATACCCAAATCAGGAATAACATCTACATTATTGACACAAGATAAAGTCTTTGGAGGAGTACAATGCATAGGAGCTGTACAAATCCCCCTCAACTTGGGACACATCCCCATTGCCCTCAATTTGTACAGCAGACTTAGCAACAAGAATAGGGGTCAACAAAGGATCAACAGCCATAGGATTATGAAACTTAATAGCTTTCTAAACAATCTCATCAGCAGAATCATTCCCCAAAGAAAAACCAATGGGTTTCACAACTATGGGTGGATCCTTGTGAGAATGGAGTTGATAGTTAATTTTATAATGACCCAGAGATTTGCAAATCTCACAAAAGTGAGGGAAATCCTCCATAATAACTTGCTGTATATAACATATATTGTTTGGAGCGATCCAAACAAAGTCATGGTAGGATTTGGACATATCCAATTCGACGAGGACCTTGGCAACAGAATGTCACGACCTTACAACAATTGCATTATCAGTTTCCAGAGGTTGCCCAAATAAAGAGCCAAACCCATGAAGAATGCAAGGGGAGAAGGGAAGGACCCCCAAATTGGAATGATCGGAGACTCCACTGTGATATCTAAAAATGATGATCATTTCACCAATTTCATGTAGCAAATGGAAACAAAATAAGAACAGTGAAAAAAAATCCGACTGTAATCAAAATCAGTAAATAGCTTGATTAAAACATGCGCTGAATCCAAAGTAGTCACAGAACATTCACCGATCAGCTTAGGGTTAAAGAAAAACTTACAAATCACCTCAAGTGATGGTTTACGATTCAAAAATTTATCCACCAGAACAAACTTGCACAGCAAGAGCCAATATTTCAATTTCGAAGATCCACAAACACAACCCGAAATGAGTAATTGATTTGAGAATAGGAAATTCAGAGGATGAGGAAGCCCCCGACAAGGCTTTAAGAAATGATAAGGAGTTCCACCCATCCAGAAAAACATTGGCATCTAGTTGATTTAGTGCCATCCGGGCAGCGAACGGCCGAGGAACCAAGAAATTAAGAGAGAAACAGAGATATAATCAGGGGAAAACGTGAGGAGGAAGAAACCTAAACCAAAGCAGCGCCAACAAACGAGGAAGGAGAAGCGACACTGAACCCTGCCACATGATGGGAGTTTTTTTTACCGTGCTAAGTTTTTCTTTAATTAACCAAATATTTTTTTTTTTTTTTGTGTTTAAAAATTTTTGATATTAAGATTCAATATAAATAGATGACATAAGAGTTATAAAAGATACAATAATTTTTAAGTGGAAATTTCAGGGCCTGAATTAGCTGAAACGATTTCATTAATATTTGTTATTCGTAAAAAATGAAGACATTTTTCTTAATCAGGAAAAATTTTGATATATAATATACATTAGCTATACATAATGAATTCTACGGTGAAATTTGGAAAAATTTAGTGATATATGAGTTATTTTCATAATATTTTATTTCATATTCCTTGAAATGGGAAACAATAGATAAAAAATCCATTACAGGTCTTAATATTGACATTAGCTCATTACACATTCACCTTTCAGCATTAAAGTGCCTTAACGACATCAAAATTCATTGATCTTTGCTCATTTGATTCGTCTCGTTAATATGCTCAATTCGTTTACACACATGCAAGATTTGGAGATCATTTGGTCATACAGTTAATTTCTTGAATTTTTCAATTATGCTAAAAGTATTTTATAAGGGCTCATGTAGAATCGAATCAGACCATTTTTTAGATTGTTGGGTTCGTCTCTTAGAGACTTCCGGTTTAATTATAAGTTTGCTAAAGTTGGAGTTCATATTATCTCAATTTAAAACTTTAAATTTTTTAATTCAAATATATATCAAAATTTATGTATGATAAAAACAATTTTTTGATGACTTATCAAATTTGAAGAACAAATAAAAAATTCCAACTCAATACAAACACTACAAAGGAGATAAACAATGAAAATTTAAGAGCAAAATTATTTTAGAAATTACTTTAGTTTATATTCATGGGTATTATTTATTCATTATATTATCAGTGATAGCATGTCAAAAATGGCAGGTAACAGCTACGGTTTTAGGCTTTTAGCTGGTTATTTAGTGCCATTTTTTTCTTTGGAGCTTTGTAATGTCTTTGAATATTCTAAAGGCTTTTACATATTATTGTAAGAAGAAAATTACATGTGAATTTGGAGAGATTATTATGTGTGGAGTCTGAAAATACAGAAAATCGTTCAGTTTTGTAATTGTGAACAATAAAAGTGCATGGGTGAACATTAAAAGCGTATGCGTGAATAGTAACTACGTTTTTATTATTCACAATCGCAAAATCGAACGGTTATCTGTGCCAAGATTACACACGTAATAATCTCTCGTGAATTTGAGAATACATTATTGTAAAATTATTATAGATTTTTGAAGGGAATAAAACAAGATGTTCATCAATCAAATTCATCATTATAAAGGCCTTAATGTGCTTTGCATTGTATATATTTTTATTTATTTGATGATAGACTTTGAACCAACCCCAAGATTTGATGAAAGCAGTAAAGAAGTTATCTCAAATAAAGCCTTAATATGATTAGAAGGAATGATGGCATTAGAGCTGTCAATATTGGACCCGACCCGAAAACCCGACCCGAACCCGATCCGAAAATTTCGGGTTTGGGTTGACCCGAACCCGAAGCGGGTCAGGTTCGGGTCCAGAAAATCAACCCATTTGCAAAATCGGATCAGGTTTGGGTTGACCTGGAAACCCGGGAATGACCCGAATTGACCTGGAATAACACAAACCCGAACCCGCATCGCATAAGTCATCTTCAAATCGCAGTCGCACAGTCGAGCGAGCCCCGCGTCCCGCACTTGTGCCGCAGGCCCACGCGCGACCGCTACCGGCTGCCTGCGAACGACCGCTGCCACCTTTTAATATCAAAATGCTCAAAGGCTTAAAGCAAATTTATTTTTTCGGGATTCTTTGATTATCAAATAGTTTAGAAATGAATTATTTAAAAAAAAAAAACCTTATCACATCATTTTTTGTTAGACTAATATGAACAATAAGACAACATCATCAGGCCAATGTCATGCAAGGTCATCAAAGGATTTTTTCCCCGAGAGCTTGTTCTGTAAGGGTTTTCCTTGCCCTAGCCGCACTTCTACGTTACGAACGCCGTCCGGAGGTCAATTAAAACACGTCATGTTACTTTTTTGCTCGGTATCGATAATGGATACCCTGGGTATCGAGTGACATGACGCGTTTTGATTGGCCTGCGGACTGTTCGGTGTCCGCACAGAATAATTTCTCCTTTGTGACGGCCTCCTCGATGCAAATTTTTAAATAAATTAATTTTTATTTAAATGTATACAATTATTTATTAATTAAGCCAAAATTAAACTAATCAATAAGCTAGTCGAGCAGCATTTGTTCACAAACATCATAAATATTATTTTACATCTCTAAATTTTATCATTATATTATTGAAATTTTTTTATTTTCATATATTTGTCACTATCAAATAAAAATATAAAATGAAATTTTTAATTTTTTTTTTCTTTTTGATAATAAATTCCTGCATATTTTTATAATAATTATCCATTTAGTGATGTGACAAGCTGAGGATAATAATAATTCCGCAGTTTATTTTTTATTGCCATGAGTTTAATTATTGAATTAAAAATTTATTACATAATTAATACGAGTTTTTGTTTTACAATTATTGTTTTTTTTTTTAAATAACGTTTTCCTTTTTTGCAAATACGTAGCAATGTTGGAGCAAATTAAAAATTAATTAAATGATGGTAATGATATTGATAGATTTTTGTGGAAACACATAACCCGACGGTACAGATGAAGAAGAAGAAGAATAAATGGAAACTTTATTAATATTTCTCTGTTCCTGTTTACAGCTATACAAGTGTATTTATAGAGTTACATATATGGTAGATACACGTGTCAGCTAATAATAGGATAGTAATATGAATATAACCAGTGGTCCTTAACATGCCCCCGCAAGCTGAGTATTGGGTCCAATGGTCAGTTTGTTGCGAAGTAATTTGTACCGTGGAGTATTCATGGGTTTGGTGATAATGTCTGCCTTTTGATCCACGGTATTGATTGGAAGCAGCCGTATTGTGTTGTTTTGAATGTTGTCCCGCACAAACTTTTGATCTATTTCGATGTGCTTAGTGCGAGCATGAAAGACAGGATTGTTTGCAAGGGCAATCGTGGATGTGTTGTCGCAGAAGACGTCAACTGGATGATTGTGTGAGACATGAAAATCGGCAAGAAGTCGCTTGATCCATATTGTGTCCGCGGTAGCCGATGCAAGCGCTCTGTATTCCGATTCTGTGGAGGAACGGGATACGGTTGTTTGTTTCTTAACTGTCCAGGAGATTAACGTTTCTCCAAGAAAAGTGCAGAAACCTGAAGTAGATCGACGGGTGACTGGATCGGATGCCCAATATGCGTCAGAATATGTGGTTAGAGTCAGGTTGGAGCGTGTGACTGGTAGTCCGAAATCAACTGTCCCTTGTATGTACCGGAGAAGTTTTTTTAACATGACTGTATGAATCGGTTCGGGACTATGCATGTGTTGAGAGAGAGCATTTACGGCGTAAGCTATATCAGGACGTGTCAGTGTCAAATATTGTAGAGCTCCGATTAATCTTCTGTATAAAACTGCATCGAAGATCGGAGTTGATGGAGAAGACAAAGCTGCGGGTTTGGTGATTGAAGGATTAGTGACCGAGTTACATTTAGGTAACTCAGCCATTTGAAGAATAGATTTAGCATATAGAGATTGAGATAGAAAGTACTTATCGGGATATTGATCAATTTTGATGCCCAAAAATTGATTTGCCAATCCGAGATGTTTCATTGTAAATTTGGATTTGAGTTTACCGACCAGATCATTCATAACTTGAGTGTTGTTGCCGGTAAGTAGAATGTCGTCCACATAGACGAGTAGGTAAAGACGCACGTTGTTTTGGTGAAGAATCATGAGCGACGGATCGGCTTGGCTTTGAGAAAAACCGATTTGAAGCAGGTAGGACGTGAAAGTAGTATACCATTGTCTGGGAGCTTGGCGAAGACCGTATATCGCCTTTTTTAACTTACAGACATAATGCGGATGCGAGTTATCCTCAAATCCTCTAGGTTGGCGCATAAAGATAGTTTCTTGAATGTCGCCATGCAAAAATGCATTGGCAACGTCCAGTTGATGGATTTGCCAATGGTGAAACAGGGCAATTGTAAGTAGGATTCGGATAGTGGGGAGTTTTGCAACTGGACTGAAAGTTTCGTGATAGTCTAGCCCATATTCTTGTTGATTTCCTAATGCCACAAGTCTTGCTTTGAACCGTGCGACAGATCCATCCGAATTGTATTTTGTTCTATATGTCCATTTAGAACCAAGAGTAGAACCGTGGATGGGTGGCGGAACAAGTGTCCAAGTTCCCTGCCTTTGAAGTGCGTAGAATTCTTGAGCCATAGCTTGACGCCATTCGAACTTCTTGCTTGCTTCGGTATATGAAGTCGGATCTATATTGTTCTGATTTTGATGTATCAAATTAAGCTTGTTAACCGGCTTAAGTGATCCTGTTTTGGTTCTCGTCGTCATGGGATGCGTTGAAGTATTGATTTGATTTGTAGACAGAACCTGTTCAGGGATGATCTCAGGAGCTTGTAAGCGCTGTAGAGAGGTATCAGCTGAGACTGGCACTGTGGGCGTATTGTGTTGAGATGGCTGAGTCGTATCAATGGTATGTTGCACAGGTAAGATAGTCGCGGGGATTAAGAGTGGAAACGGTACATTAGACGCGACGGGAGCATTTTGAGTTTGCCTGTTTTTGAAAGGAAAGAGAGATTCGTCAAAAGTAACGTTCCGAGATATAGTAATTTTGTTTGTTACCATGTCGAGACATCTATAGCCTTTGGATGTATCAGAGTAGCCCAAGAAAATACTTGGTGGTGAATTGGGCTGAAGTTTCATATGACGGACGGAAGGTAGTAGCGGAAAACAGGCACAACCAAATGTGCGTAAGTGATCGTAGGAAGGTTGGATGTTAAACATCCTGGTAAGTGGAGCAATGTTCTCGGTCGTAGCAGACGGCAGACGATTTATGAGGTATGTGGCCGTGAGAGCTGCATCAAGCCAATATTCAAACGGTAGACCTGCCGCTTGTAGAAGAGTCCTTGTAGTGGAAATTATGTGGCGATGCTTGCGCTCTGCTAGCCCGTTTTGTTCGGGAGTATATGGACACGAGGTTTGGTGCTTAATACCTGCATTTTGAGTAAAAGCTTTAAACCGAGAATTAATAAAACTCACCGCCACCGTCGGTTCTGAGAGTTTTAATTTTATGATTCGTTTGACATTCAATAAACGTAGTGAAATGAATAAAAGTGTTAGTAACATCAAATTTATTCATAATAGGAAACAACCAAACATAACGCGAAAAATCATCGACAAATATGACGTAGTATTTAAATCCTTGGTGAGACGAAACCGGCGACGGACTCCATACGTCGGAGTGAACCAATTGCAACGGAGCGGTGGTTTTACTAATAGAGCGATCAAATACAATTTTATGACCTTTACAGGACATACAAGAAGTACAAGGAAATTTACAATGCTTAATATGTAAATCAGGATTGCTGTTAGCAATCTGAGTAAGCACACGTTGGTGAGGATGACCCAGCCGCATATGCCAGATGTTCGAGGAAACAGAAGCTGCCAATAGAGCGGAAGAACTGTTCCTGGATCTGTGATTTGCAATCTTGTAGACACCTTGATCACATGGCCCTTTAAGGAGGATTTGATTTGTTGTCTGATCCTTAAATACGAACCCGTTAGAGTCAAAAGTAATAGATATATAGTTGTCTTTAACAAGATTAGATATGGATAAAAGATTGTAAGACAGTGAAGGAATATGTAAAAGCTGTGATAGAATAAGCTTACTCGACAGGGTGGGAAGAATGCCCGAGCCCGTATGTGCAATAGGGACGGATCTCCCATCCCCAAGAATTACCGTGTCAACACCATTGTAGGTGTTATAGAAGTCCAGGTTTTCAGTGGTGTTTGTCATATGAGATGAGGCGCCAGAGTCAATGAACCAATCGGTGTTCGAAGTGGTATCTTGATTCGCAGTGAGAGCGGTATTGTTCTTAGAAGCGACAGGAGGTGGCTTGTAATTGATATTAAGCCTATGCCAGCACGCATCCGCACCGTGCCCTCTCTTTTTGCATATTTGACAGGTAATAGCAGGCTGTGAGTAGCTATTCTGCCCTGTCGCCGATCCAGATGTGAATCGTCCGCGACCACGTTTGCCGCGACCACGCATCGAGTAGAGGGCTGACTGATTATCCGGCAATTTAGGAAACTTTAGTGCAATATTTTTGAGATGAATTTCCTCACTAGCAAGAAGCGCATAAAGGCTATCCAGCGACAGAGATCCTTGCATTGTGCGGATGGATGTCGTGAAAGCATGATATTCCGGAGGAAGGCCATTTAGTATGTAGAGTATTACGTCTTCTTGATCAACCGAGGAACCGGCGGAGGAAATCTGATCAACTATTTTCTTGATCTCAGTAAGGTACTGAGTCATGGTTATGGACTGCATTGAGACGTTGTGTAGCTCGTTTTTAAGCTGTATTACTTTGGAACGGTTCGATGATTGAAATCTGGTATGAAGGGTTGTCCAGATGGTGTGAGTTGATTCAAGATGAATCACATAAGGAAGTAGTGCCGGCGAGATGGTAGAGCACATAGCAGTTGCCAGATTTTGATCGGTAATCTGCCAAGAATGCGTATCTTGATTTGGATCGAGATTTTCGATGTCCGGTTTTGAGTCAAGAAACTCGGCAAACCCATTTGCGCGAAACAATTTGGCAATCTGAGTGCTCCAGATAGGAAAGTTATCCGCTGTGAGAGCGTGCGGAACAAGTAGTTTGAGATTTGAAATCACGAACTTGAGAGAGGGAGAAATAGCAGTGGTAGAGGAGATTGCTCCAGTCGCAACTCCCGTGGAGGAAGAAGTGGAAGACTGAGCCGCCATGAAGAAGGTCCTCAAGATCTTGAGTCTCTTAATACCATGTGGAAACACATAACCCGACAGTACAGAGGAAGAAGAAGAAGAATAAATGGAAACTTTATTAATATTTCTCTGTTCCTGTTTACAGCTATACAAGTGTATTTATAGAGTTACATATATGGTAGATACACGTGTCAGCTAATAATAGGATAGTAATATGAATATAACCAGTGGTCCTTAACAATTTTGAGCGAGATATTGTTCTTTATGTCCATTTCAACTAATTATTTATTAATACGATATATTATTGTAATATCTACAATAAGAATCAAATAAAATTCTCAATTGTGTATTCTCATCTTCTTAAATTGTGAGGAAGAGCAGACTTTCATAACGCTAATTAGATAATAAATTATGTCAATAGATTATGCTATGTGTTTTTTCCCATTTTTTCTTTTTTTTTTTCATATAAAAAAAAATCGGGGTATCTCTTGCAAACCCATCAAAGTGTGTAATGGATTTTTTGTAAAAATCTAATATATTAAATTGTCTCTCTACAACCATAACAGGTTTTTGGTGGTCTTAAGCTCGGATTTTATGTGGCTTTTGTGTTTGGGACTTCAGATGGTTGTCTGCTCTATCTCCAAGGATGGTCCAAGCCTGACAGTTGGGTGGTGTTTCTTACTTTGACTACCTTCAAGGAGCTTCTTTTTCCTTTTATTTTCAGATTGCTTTGAATTTTGTCGATTTTTGTAATATTTTAGCCGTTCTTTTCTTGTTTTGATCATTTTTTGGGCTTGTTTTGTATGTTTCATTTCTTCTTTGAATAAATTGCCATTTCATTTAAAAAATCATAAATTTTCTAGCACATAACATCATGGGCGGATCCCCATTGGATTGAGGGGAGCAAATGTCCACCCTAAAAAAAAGAAATTATTTTAGAGGGTATATTTTGGAATATTTTGAGTATTTTTTGTATTTTGTCCACTCTTAAAAAAAAATTGCCCTAATTTTATCAATCATAAGTGTCTTTGCCCATCCCCTACAAAAAAAAAAAAAATAATAAAATAAAAAATTGCCTACACTGAAAAAAGAAGCTGGATCCGCTCCTGCATAACATAGCTTTCTCACTACATTGTCTTTCAAATCATTGTCTGTTTGGCTATAGTTTCTTCATTGCTTTCAAAATCTTTTTGTGTTAGGACTCAACTTTCTACAACAGCCTTCTAAAAATACTATTTTTCACACAACAATTTAACATCATCACTTATAAAAAGTTGTAGCCGTCCTGAACAAGTCGTAAATCTAAGGCTTCGTTTGGGACGGCTTTTTTAGTGCTTCTTAAAACAACTTTCTAGTACTAAAAAACAGCTTTAAGAAACAATAAGAAAACTGTCTTAAACGAAACATAAATCAATCACTTATTATTATGAACACATTAAAAAAGCTCCCTTAAACTCATCCATTCAACATCACCTCTACGAAAAAGGAATCTTCTTGAAAATTTTACATTGCAATTAGGATATTATTTCATCAATGTTTTATTTTTTTTATTTTTTTTTTTTGGGAAAGATTGGGCAAAAGCCCCTATATTTCATAAGAAATAAAAGTTACAATGAAGTAAAAGAACAGCCAAAAGAAAAACTCCACCACAATAGCAACAAACAAAAGCTATGAGGGGCAACTATAAAAGAGAGCAAAAATACATGTATACCACCCAGTATAAGCCAAAAAAGAAATATCTTGAACCAAAAATGGTAGTTACATCTATCAACATCAGCAAAAAAGCCACAGCAACCCAAATCTGTCTCCAGAGATGCACATCAGAGAGATTCCCGAAAACCATTCCAAGCAAAGCCCTGCAAGGAAGAGAAAAAGAAATAACCAGCTCCCGTTGCCAGGAGACTGGACTCAGAGAAGAGATAGTGTCCCTGGTTGCCCAAAGACCCTCCGAGGTACACATATTGGGGAGCATCATCATCGTCCAGTCCCCAAAAACCCCAGGCCAATCGAAGGGACAGGAACCAAAAAGTAACAACCAATTACAGTTTATCCAGCAAAACATCCGCATTTTTCCATTTCAACAACTTCTCAAACATTACTCTTTTAATGCTCAGCAAAACAGTGGTAAAACATTGAATTTGACCACTAAATCTTCTACAATTCCTTTCTTTCCAGATAAAATAAATACTGCAGCAAACCGCCAACTTATAAAAGTTCAAATCAGACACGTTAGCACCGAATTTAGCATTCATCCAGTCATATAATTGCAATATAGTTGGTCTGAGAAGAAAAATATCAACCCCAGGAATTAAGCGTCTTAAGATGGAAAAAGAGTAAGAGCAGTCAAAGAAAATGTGGTTAACAGATTCATCACCAATGTTGCAAAGACTACAGGATTTGGGCACCAGAATATGCCTAATTCTTAAAGCATCCGCAGTCTTCAGACCATCCCGTAAAGCCAGCCACACGAAAACAGCATGCTTAAGAACATGTTTTTTATGCCAGACGAGTTTATACCAAAAGCAATCACTGTAATCATAATAGAATTCTTTGATAAAAAGCTTAAATGGAAAGCAATTTTTATCTTTCCATAGCAAACTAGGCCCCTCACCCTCCTCAATACTGACTTGGCCCAGAATCTGATGATACAGAGGTGGAATAACCCCATTAAAATCCCAACCATTCACAGAAATAATGTTATTCAACCTTATATCCGGCAAACCAAAGTTATCCACCATACCACATAAATTCCCCAGCGTAGTATTAAAGCACCAGTGATCCCACTTAAGAGAAATGGGAGAATTTTTATAAATTCTAAACTGAAAAGAGGATTTAACACTGATAGCAGTGCAGCAAATAGATTTCCACAGTTTTGAAGCAGCTAAGGGAGGGGGCTTCCAAGGAGAACAGTACTTGGCCAACAACCAGCAAGCTAGGGGAGAAGCAGAATTGTACATTTTTAAAATAACATAGCAGTTGAAAGCAAACTGCATAGCATTGATAGAATAAATCCCCAAACCACCTTTGTCTTTAGGTAAACAAATTTTATCCCAAGAAACCATGTGTAGCTTCTTATCAGAGTTTGAGTTGCCAAAAAACAAAAATCTAGAGCACACTTTTTTGAAAACCTTGTGAACAGATTTAGGTATAATCGACCCCCTAATCCAGTATGCAATAGTGTTTTGTATAGTGAACTTGAGGTATTGAAGTCTGCCCGCAAGAGATAGAAGATTTGCTTTCCAACCATTAAGTTTAAAGTTAATACTATCTAACAAAGGCAGATAATCAGCAACATTGAGCCTATAAAAGGATAGAGGAATCCCCAAGTATGTGATCTTGGAAACAATGGCGTGAATGGAAAGCAAATGACAGACCTCAAGCTTATTAATCACATGCTTAGGGAACATAATTGAGCATTTATCATGATTAATAAAAAGACCAGAGGAATCCGCAAAATCTTTAATAACAGAGGCAAGAATAAGACAATTCTCCCTAGTAGCCTCACCAAATATTAAGACATCATCTGCATACAGGAGATGAGAGAGCTTAAAATTCCCATAGGAGATACCTTTGAAACCTCTACCATCCAGCAAGTTAGAAAAGGCATCCATCACAATACAAAAAAGGTAGGGGCTAAGAGGACACCCCTGCCTCAGACCAGCAGAAGAAGGAAAAAAACCTTCAAGAGCCCCATTTAAGATAATAGAGAAGTTGACATCAGAGACACAGGCCTTAACCCAATTAATAAAAGTAGACGGAAAACCTTTTTGACAAAGTCTAGCAAGAAGGAAATCCCGGGAGACAGAATCAAAAGCTTTCTTTATATCCAGCTTGGCACAAAAAAATTTTTCCCCACCATTTTTACCAGCATGAAATAAAATATCATTAGCAAGAAGAATGTTGTCAGTAGACACCCTGGAATTCACAAACCCAGCTTGATTATCTTTAACAATCTGATTCATATACGGCTTGATCCTAGCAGCCATAATTTTGGCAATGATTTTGTAAAGCACATTACACAAAGCAATCGGCCTATAATCAGAAATATTAGACGCATTTTTCTTCTTAGGAACAATAGCTAAAGCAGTAGCCTTTACACCTCTAGGAAGATAACCTTTTATGAAAAAAGATCTTATGGCCCTACAGACAGAAGGACCAATAATGTGCCACCCAGTTTTATAGAAGTGAAAGTTTATACCGTCAGGACCCAGGGCTGACTTAGAAGATCCAGAGAAAACAGCTTGTTTAATATCACCATCAGTCACAAAAGAGATAAGAGATAAAGCCTGATCAGCAGCCAAGACATTCCCCACAGGGAAAATAGCCATATCCTTATTTCTAGGAGGGATAGGATTATACAGATCTTGATAATAATTGATGATAGAAGCAGTAACATCCAAAATAGAAGATTGAGAATCAGGGTTGAGCAGATTAACAACCGATTTCTTACTCCCCATTCTAATTCTAATTTTAGCATAGAGGAATTTAAGATCATCTTCACCATGTTTCAACCAATTAACTTTGGCCCTTTGGATTATCCATGAAGCTTGCAAAGACATAAACTCAGCCAACTTGATGTTATTCTCCTTATAAGATTGGTTCAAATGCAAGCTGGAGGGATCAGAATGGAGAGAATCCAACATAGATTGTTGAGAAGCATGAAGGTGTTCAATATATCTGCTAACACAAGAGGAAGAAGTCCACGGCTGGACTTTAATTTTCTGTTTGAGACTTCTCAGAGAGTTACAAAGATTAATAAGAGGATTTCCCGAATGCGGCAGGAAAAGGATCTCAACAAGGAGAGACCAGTAATCATCTAACTTAGTCCAATAGTTCTTGAATAAAAACCTGTGCTTTGACTGTTTTTGAGTGCCAGACAACAGAAGAGTCGGGGAATGATCTGAACAAGAAGGACTCTGAAAAGAACAGAAGGAATCAGGATAGGAATTCAACCAGGAATCATTAACCAATACCCTATCAAGTTTGATATGAATTGGATTGTCCTGACGTTGATTAAACCAAGTGTATTTACACCCAATAGAATGCAGATCCAAAAGACAATTGTTAAAAATCATTGAGTTGAAATCTAACAAGGCAGCCTGATTAATATCAGTACCGCCCAGCTTCTCATAGGCGTACCTACAACAGTTGAAATCACTAATAATAGCCCACGGAATATGAGAAGCAGGAGCTACCAAGTCGATGTCATTCCACAGAGCTTTACGTTCCTGACTACTGTTAGAGGCATACACAGCAGAAAGTTGAAAGAAGGAAAAAGAAGAACCAGCAACAAGACCAGAAATCATTTGGGAAGAAAAGAAATTTGGAGTAAAGTTTAATTTAGTTGGATCCCACTTTACCCAAATTCTCCCAGAGACTGCATAATCAAAATTGTGGCAGCTAGATTCATTCTGAAATAGGGAGTGAGAAGACTCAAAAAACTAATCAGTTAAGGATTGCAAATGAATCCTGTTGTTGACCTCGATTTTGCCTAAGCATGGGCATGGTGGACCGAGTTGACCAGGTCAACCTTTGACTTGGTCAACCCGAGTCTTAATGGGTCAAAATTGACCCATTAAGCCCTTTTTGAGCCCAATTCGAATCCAAATCGAATCAAATCCATTTAATGGCTCAATCTTCATGCCCTATTGACCTAATTGACTGATTTGACTAAGTCAAGCATTGACTTAGTCAAATTTGGCCATTAATAGGTTATAATCACCTATTTAAATGAGATTAATGGCTAATTAATGGAATTTAAAGCCTCCCTTCGTTTTGAATTGCAACCCACGGCCAAAACCGACCTATTTCCCTCTTATTTACTCAGTGATTCGATCTTGGCCGTTGAGATGAACCCTAGGACTTTAAATAGCAAAAATTAGGTCAAGATTTAGATCTTTTTGCTCTTGCTTCTTGGAGAGACCGCCTTAGGCCTCCAAATTTTCGGTGAGAACTCCTGCACCTCCCCTCCACCTTTTCCGACCGGATCCCGACCTGCTCGAGTCGTCGGCGACGAGAAGTCCGGCGAACCCGAACTTGAAGCCCTTTCGGCGCGAATACCGTTCGATCCAGGCTGTTTTGGAGTCGGAGTTCAGGAGAAGAATTGTTCTAGACGATTCCACAAATCCAACAAGTCCAAGATCGTCCAAATCCACCGTGTGGATTGAGGTAAAACCTAAACCCTAGTCTAGGACACTTAGAGTTAATTAGCGTTGTGATTAGTGAATATTAATCCGAAATAAACCTCCCCCATTGATGCTCTTCACTAGTAGAAGCCAGATCTAAAATTTCGTCGTGTTTCGTCCATCCAGTTGAGAGAACGAGACGATTTTCTTTTTAGGGTTTCGGTTCCCTGTGCATGCGCAGAGGAAGATGAAGTTTCTGTTCATCGTACTGTACGAAATACTTCGTACCGTACGATATAGTCGTATTGTACGAAATTTTTTCGTACAGTACGATATATTGTAACAAGAAAGAATAAAAACACTTTTTTTCTGTGTTTTATCTTTCTGTTCATCGTACTGTACGAATTTACTTCGTACAGTACGATCTAGTGTGACAGAAAACTTTGAAATTACATAACTTCGTCGTTTTAAGCCCGCTGTCAACGCACAGCACCTTGTTTTGATGTATTTTGAATTCTGCATTGTTTAAAATTATTTTCAGATAAAAATTCTATTTATATTTTCTGTTATTTCAAAAACAGTAAAACTGCTTTATTTTAAAATATTATTTGTATTATTTCTAAGCTTGTAAAATCCATATCTTTCTCGTTTTCGATCCGATTTTGACGCACAACCCCTTGTTTTGATCGTATTTGGATTCTGCATGTTTTAAAGGTGGTTGGGCTCAAGTTTTTTTAATCTGTCTGCAGTTATGTTTTAAGTCAGTCAATTGCTTATTTTATAAAACAATTAGTTATCGTATTCAAACTTTGAAATTACATAACTTTGTCGTTTTAAGTCCGCTGTCAACGCACAATACCTTGTTTTGGATGTACTCTGAATTCTGCATATTTTAAAACTATTTCCAGATAAAAATTTTGTATGTATTTTCTGTCATTTCAAAAACAGTGAAACCGCATTATTTTAAAATATTATTTTATTGTATTTGAACTTGTAAATTTCGTATCTTCGCCGTTTTAAGTCGGATTTCGATGTGCAACCCCTCGTTATTTTCAGCAAGACGAGCTTTATGTTTTGGAACCATTTCCAGCCCTTGATTTTGGCTGTTTTGACAGATCACTATTTGGATTCGATCACTCGAGTATTTTTGGTATTAAATATTAATTATGATAATTATTTTCAGGATACAAATTATTTTTAAATCGTTTTGAGACTGGGGAGAGGATTAGTGGGTGATTGGGTCCCAATCATTCACTAATCCCTTCATTAATTAGGTATTTGTACTTTCTTGTCATTCGTAGATTGCATGTGTAGGTCGCACCACGAGCACTTAGCTTAGGTTCTCCTAGATCTAAGGACATGGTGTGTTTATTTCATTACTGTACTCCCATGCATTTATTATCCTGAGGGTTAGTGTAAACATCACTTTAAACTCCTACAACGTAGTGACACCCTAAGGACAAAAATTAAGGACCTGTCTAGCGAACTTAGAAGTTTTCTAGGAGCTAGGATAGATCCCAGAACGACATGAAAACTTCAACATTTAAACTTAGTGACATCATAAACCTCTCAGAATTTTCTAGGAATTTTTAGGAGCTGTTAGACCCCTTAGCTAACCAACCATAATTAATCTGCTAATTAAGGCCCCGAGACCTTCCGAAAAATGCAATAATTACATATTAGGTCAGAAAATTACCCACCTTAGCTTGAACTGACCAGAATCTGATCCTTGACTTTAGATAAATAGGGCTCCTTAGTTTGACTCCAGGCTGACCCCTAATTTGACCATAGGTGGAATTTACCTTTTTGCCCCTAATAAATTATTAAAAATTATTAAAAATTCCAAATTTTCTCCAAACACTTGGGAACACTTTCTCAGGTCATCCCTGATCTTTGGGAGTGATTCCAATCAGTTTGGAGCTTGTTTGGATCAAAACAGTAAAAAGGGTCATTCCTTAGTTAATTTAGAAAATTCCCTTAATTGCCCGAAACTTAGAAAATTCGTAACTTTGCCTAGAGAACTCAGATTTTAGCCTACTACCTGTCTAACTACTCATATTAAGGTCTAGTATTTTCCTAAGGTGATAGGAGACCCAGGCTTAGCCTTTTTTCTATAGTGACTGTTTGGACCCTTAGTCTAGTTCCTAGGAGGACCCAGGACTTTCCAAAATTGGCTAATATAACTTTAACTTCAAATATCATCACCCTAAGTTCCTAAAATTGATCAACAAACTATATTAACTAAAATGCACTCCAATTCACTAATATTCGAATTTCAACAAAAATTTCCTTTTCTGGCCTTCAACAGACTTGAACTTTAGACAATTTTAACTAACTATCCTGCTTATGATCTATCCAAACCACACTAGCCTTACACACACATAGAATGGTTTGCTAGGACACCACTTCTAGATCTAGGTTAGGCCGCTGGGTTTTATTTTTGCTGTGTGCCGGAGCTTTTCGTAGTTTTCACTGCATGCTGTTTGAAAATTGAATTGCTGTGTTTGCTTACTTTTCTTGCACTCTGTGATGTGATGGGCGCTAGATTTACCCCTAGGTTAGGAGCGCCATATATATACTGTTCTTCCGTGCAGGTGGTCATGCTCAAACTAATAAAAAGGGGGGAGCATTATGATTATTTCTAATAATATTTTATGCAGGTGCTTGCTCAGCTCCCCCTGAATAAAAATGAGGGCTAAAACTAATAATTATAACTGCACAGATGGAGCTGCTTAGCCCTCATAATTAAGAGCATGACTTGGCACAGGGTCAATGGTGTTAGCATTTTTATTTCTATATAAACTGCTTGGGATGAAATTTTACTAGGATAACCTTGCAGGGATTCTTAGATTTACTGCTTTCAATTCATGTAATTTATTTGTAATAACTGTCAAGAGTTGTGAAAACACCTTCGAGTTGGGATATTCTTATCCAGTTCGGGTTCCAAAAGAAGAAGGCATCCCTAAGGGGAAAATCTTCTTCCATTTGGAAGATCGAGCTGGATGGCTTTAGATATCCAAAGAGAAAAGGCAATACACCCCTACTAGGGGGAATTGTCTCTTCGTTTGGATATTCAAGCCACGACGGATCCAATGAGTCCAAGGAGGAGTGATCCAAGGAATCTAAGGAGAGAAAACCCAGGAGACTGAAGATATTGAAGATTTGAAGACCCAATATCCCACTCAAAGTTGTTGGCGTCTGTCATAGGCATAGAAATCCGGGTTGTTGGCAGTGGTGCCCGGCCACTTTACTTTTCTGCATACCCTGGGTTGTAATTAAAGGGCAGTTGGCCTATGGACATTTATTTGATTAGTTTGTGGATTTATATTGATGTGTTTACCTGATTGTGCAGTAGAAATACCTGCTTTTCTAGGTTTATTCATTGCATGCCGATCTTTGTTTTCGCCTGGATATCGTTAGGCTCTTTAAGGATTATAAAAATTTTTATACTCATAACTAATTTTCTAATATTTTAAGGCTTTAAATAACATAGAAACTTAACGAACCTAGGAAATTGCCGGAATCGTCCGGGTCGCATGCATATTACTGCATCTTCTCTCTCCTTCTAATAAGACATCTCCCTGCCTGCGGGTAGAGTCCGGATAATCTGGCCTATGAGGATGAAGTGCCGGACCTAGGGAGACTCAGTCTTTTCTAAAAATTATTTTATATTAAGCTGTTTTTAAAATCCAAAGCATTCATGAGCTGACATTTCAACTAGCATGCATTGCATTAGTAACCAACTAATTAAAATTTAATTGCATTAGTTAGGGGCATTCACCCAACATAAGTTCAGGACCACTTAGGAAATTCTCTAGATGTCGGTCCTCTTTCCAATAAACTGTACCTCCCACCCATCTTTCATAATTGACCTGATAGCATGGTTTTGAAGCGATTAGGTGGTTAGCTGGCTCCCCCATCCAGGCCGGGATAAGTCCAGATTTTTGCATCGCATTAGCTAGGACACTGGTCTTAGTGTGTGTCGAACACTAAGTCCAACCTAGATTTAGGGTTCGAGGCTACTACATTCGGTCTCGTAGTAGGCCTTAAATAGTAGGTAGGTCCTTTCTTTTCAGGGACTCTAAATCCTACTTATCTTCGTCACAGGATGACGCCACCTCCATCCTTCTCTCACGCATGTGATCGGATGTTTGACTTTGATTTTCTCCAGTTTCTCTTTAGTACCCTAGAGCCTCCGAGTGCTGGTATGAGCCACGCATGTCGATTCAGCCCTTCGGACTTTTCTTCCCTTTGAGTAGGATTTCCTAGTTTATACCCATGTGTCAATCCCACTTTAGGAGAGGATAATGTATGATCCTTAATCGAGAGTTTTCTCAGGTTTCGGCCTGAGATGTAATTAACCACGGGGGCTTGCGCCCGTGGGAAACTCGGTCCCACATCTACTAAACCCCATTCGAGCTCTTTCATCGGATGGGGGAAACCCGTGATTTGGTCATGTATATTACTACCCATCGAGGTGTGTTGGCGTCAGCCTCTATCCTCAATGGTCAGTCGTATGCGCGATCCAATCTGTCCCTTCCAATCGACCCGTTCGCGCGGTGCTCTTTCGGAGGTCCACAGGTTTCTGGCGACCACGGTGGGACCAGTTTCTCTCTCCATCTTTGGATTATATATTATCCTTTCTTGTGTGTACTCCAGGGATTGGTACTCCTTAGATTAGGTCCGTCCCACTCTTAGTTAGGGTCTTTCCTTAGTTAGGATTTCTTTTCCTTAGCTAGGGTTCCCCCTATTCTACTTCTTTCTAGCCTTACAGGCTATTCCTTTCACTTTCAATTCCTATCTATCCTATCAAATCCTTCATTCTTTCATTATTTCTGATTTCTAACTTGTCGATTTCTTTTCTTGGCAGCAGTGCCATGGCTTCCTTCGTACCTTCCGTCACTTTTGCTTTTGGTTCGGACGCGCAGGTGACTCTCCCTGAGTCCCTACTCGCCAGTCCGCCAGTGGGAGGAATCACTTTTGGTTCCTTCACTGACTCGGCTTTCGTCACCCTTGGCGGGCCGACCCCGGCGGAGGCTGCGGCATTCTCTCCTCCCCAGAGGAGAGGACGCGCAGTCATGCGCCCGTTTGGACGTCCTGCTGCTCGGCGCCCAGTCCGAGCACCACGTCTTGTTCCTGTTCCTGCGCAGCCAGTGCGCCCTGTGGCTAGGCGACCAGTGCCTAGGCCACTTCATGTTCCAGCGGTCAGGCGTCCAGTGCCTGTCGCTCCTACTGCACAGGTTGCTCCGGCCCCTCAGCGCCGGCAGCCTGTCGTAGTTCCCCCCGTTCGTCCAGTGGTCCGGCGTCCAGTGCCTGCCACTCCCGCAGCACAGGTTGCTCCGGCCCCTCAGCGCCGGCAGCCTGCTGCTACTGTTACTCCCGCTGTTCCAGCGGAAGTACCTCGTGTTCGGGTTCCCCCTCCCACTTCCACCAGGAAGAGGGGTGCCCAGACCGAGGTGCCTTCGCCTTCCACTGGTCGGGTTTCTGTTTTCGCCCGACTTTCTCACCCTGAGGATGTTGGGCAGACCCCGACAGTTCCCGTTGTTCCTGTTCCCGGTTCTGATGTTCCTTCCTCTTCCACCTCCGGCCTTGGGAGAAGGGCCAGGAGGAATAGGAACAGGAGACTTCGTTTAGCTGCGTCAGAGGCAGAGAGGCAGCGGATGGCCGATGCCATCGTTCACGATGAGATCGTTCAGAGTCAGAGGAGAGTGGCTCCCAGGCAGCGGAGGCCACGGCCAGTTGTTGTTGCACCTGCTCCAGAGGTGGTGGTAGCCCCCGAGTTGGAGGCGGTTCAGGGAGGACGCTTCTCTCCGCTGACGCATAGTGGTGATGAGGAGGACGTTGCCCGCATAGCGGCGGCTCCTCCTGTCGTCACTACTCTACCCCGAGCTAGGGTACCCAGGGACGCTGGTGTCCGAGCCCTCACTCAGAGGATTCGGAACATCGTCCGCCTAGCTCGTGGCAGAGGGCCCGTCAGTCGGGAGGGCTTACTCCGTCAGATTTCTCGGGCTACCTTCCAGTTACGACGACAGACTGCGAGGAGACTCTACAGTTGGCAGAGGGGGCAGACACCCCAGCAGCCTGCGGACACAGTTCCAGTAGTCAGACCCCCGGCGGTTACTCCTGCTGCAGGACGACGCCCACGTCGTCGAGGACGGAGACAGCAGCGGAGGCATGCCCAGCCTCAGGTCAGTTCAGAGGTTGCAGTCCCAGAGCAGCCAGTTGCCCGTGCAGCACCCCACCGTAGGAGGTGGGTTTGGAGGCGTCGGCAGGCGGACACCCCTGTCGACCCAGTTGAGCCAGTAGAGGCAGCACCACCGTCAGATGCAGAGCAGCTTGACGATGTAGATGATTTGATGGACGTAGTAGTTACTTCCAAGGCAGAGGCAGTCCCGATGATGTGTGATGAGGATGTTGTACCTACTCCAGATAGATCCCCAGAGCGGGATGAGACACAGCTAGCCCGTAGCCCTCATAGGATCGGTTCTCCTATGAGTCCCTACATAGAGGCACTTCGTCGGATCTTTTCAGAGGATGACTCATTCGAGGATGAGTCAGATGAGGACATACCAGTACACCAGGTCTGTGAGACTACCCGTCGAGGTCACTCGAATGAGCAGAGAGAGCCCGAGGACCAGGATGAGCGGAAAGACCCCGAGGCAGGAGGGTCTCCGAGAGCAGTAGCTACAGACACCACAGTCTTACACCTACAGACTCAGATGGCCACTGGGAAGATCCATCTCCAGGACAGTGATTCAGTACAGCCTTTGGATAAGGCTACTCAGACAGTTCAGATGATCTCTAGTCCCAGCCACAGTCCCAACCACAGTTCCAGCCACAGTGACAGTCAGACTTACAGTCAGGGCAGTAGTGGTAGATTACTCCACAATTCTGAGGGAGAGTGGCAGCTAGCACTCTCCAAGGAGACTTAGCAGATGATTGAGTAAGCTGTACAGAGTTTAGAGGCAGTTGAGATGAGGCCTCCCAAGGCCGAGTCGACAGTTGCCACTCCAGCTTCTTCGTTAGCACTAGTTTTTCTTTTCTTTCTTCTGTTGTAGTGCTAGATGAGCACATTTTCTTTTTACTTCTATCTGTATTTAG